>BSBN01000908.1:3000000-3440000 GCA_027924645.1 Cunninghamia lanceolata | reverse complement strand
ATATATATATATATGCAAATACTCACATCTCTCTCACGAATCACGCATGGCTGTCACATTCAATTTAACATTCCTATTCTTAATGTGGATGAGACTATCTTTAATGGGGTGTTATTTTGTTAAGAGTACCTCTTCATTTCTGAGAGATGAAGATTGCATTAAGATTACTCATCCTTCAAAGATTTGGGCTAGAAATAGTTAAGTAGTAGAAAGACATGCTTTATAATCATTGAAATCAAGACTTACATGTGTAAGACTTAACGGGAGCTGTCACAGCTTTCAAAACACCTAAATCATCACTAAGTATTATGACGTTTTCCTCTGTCTGATAGCCACTCACCTCCTCTAGATTTATCCTGATATGATAGGTTAAGGATGATGCAGAGGAAAAGAACAACTCAACTTCATACTGGCATATTGCAAACAATAGGTTTCAATCTATTTGATGCTTCAAGTTCACAAGAGAACTTCACCATGCAATGGCTTCTACTCAAGCATATTTGTATTTTCAACATCTCTGACCCACATAAGGTTTCACAATGCCTTTACATCCCTTAGGAATACTAATTCAATCAAAATAATCATTTACCAAGCTGTCTCATCATGCATGCAACTATCTCCTTCATGGTACTATCATAACACCTTGTAGCCCTGTTTTGAAGGACAGTCACTCATAACTTTTACCCTAAAACCTTTCACAAGACTGTGATGGGTGTTTTGAGTACCCATTAAGGTGCTTTAAAACATATCAAGGAATCACCATTGGTCACTTTGAAAAGAATACCTCAAATCAAGACTGTCAGCGTGCTAACTAGGCCTATTAAGCTATAACTCACCAAGGGCTTATTGCAAATGGGTATACCACGATCCCCCACACCTTGCATGTGCTTGGGACACTTCACACAAGGTTTTTAAATGCTCATTAAATTATCAAAATACCTTTCCAACTGATATTTTACCAAACCATACACCTATACCTCTTAACTGTTCTTGAAACTCCATTTTTCTGGACTCTCACACAGAAATGCAGTCATAAACTTTGATTTTTCCCACATCCACCTTAGTTATTTGGTCTGAGACCTCAAGAACACGAAGGCAAATACTACCATAATCCTTTCCACCAAAGATTAGCAAAATACAATGGAGCAAAAAGGAAAAACACAGTTATCTGATTCACTGTTTACCCTAATAGAGGGTTTGGACAGTTTTTACCAAATTCCCAATATCTACCACAAATCAAAACCAAAACGCATGAAATAAAATACAAGTGGAAGGTGATTGAGAGAAATTTCATTTGAAATCAAAACTAAATGCCCTCCTGCCCGTACTAGGCCGTACCATGCAAGAAGACAGTAAATTTCTAAAGAGAAATACATAAAATAGTATCTCTTCTCATTCCTTGTTCAAATCTTCAATCACCCACACGTATAGAATGGTTACAAGGCCTTAATAAAGGCATTCCAACTTGTCTCTACAAATTCTAGCAACCGTTCAACTGCCCAAAACTATCTTTTTAGTAACTTGACTGTTTTTTCCAATTTTATATTGGCAACCTTTACATGGTTTGCAATATTTTTCATATTTGAGACTCCTAGTCTCCTAGACACATAACAATGACTCAAAATAACCTTATTACAATGTTGAACCATTAAAATTTAATCAAACTCCTAAAATTAGTCTATGAAGCATCAGTTTATGAAGGTGCTCCTGCACCATACAACCAACCAACAAAGATTTCCAAGTCCCTTGGAAATGTATCTGCAACAAAAGTCTTTTTCTACATCTCTTCAATCTTCTCAGCTTCAGGCTTCAAATCTTCTCATCCATAGAAAGGTGACCAACCAACCAACAAATCAAACTATCAACTTTAGAGCTTCTTCAGGCTCCTTCTACTCCCATTAGTGGAGTACTCTTCAGGCTACAACCTCAAGTGCTTCTTCAGGTATCCATCTCTCTTACTACTTCACAACAAACCAACTCAACAAACCATTCATCTCACCCAACAGCAGATCCTGGTGATGCACCTTACCACTCTCTCCTCAGTGGCCTCTCTTTGCACCCTTATCCAGCTTAATCTCTATTGGAGAATGGTCATGACAGACCTCATCTTGTCTGCCCACACACACAACCTCAGAAAACATCCTTCTGCAGCTAGATGGACCAAGCACCTGCAACCAAACAACTTAGCAAACAAAAACAATGGTCACCAACAAACTTTAACACTTCATCTCAAAAATAACATCTCCTCCCAGAGCTTTTGCTAGCTCTAATACCAATCTGATGCAAAGGAAAAGAACAACTCAACTTCATACTGGCATATTGCAAACAATAGGTTTCAATCTATTTGATGCTTCAAGTTCACAAGAGAACTTCACCATGCAATGGCTTCTACTCAAGCATATTTGGATTTTCAACATATCTGACCCACATAAGGTTTCACAATGCCTTTACATCCCTTAGGAATACTAATTCAATCAAAATAATCATTTACCAAGCTATCTCATCATGCATGCAACTATCTCCTTCATGGACTGTCATAACACCTTGTAGCCCTGTTTTGAAGGACAGTCACTCATAACTTTTACCCTAGAACCTTTTATAAGACTGTGATGGGTGTTTTGAGTACCCATTAAGGTGCTTTAAAACATACCAAGGAATCACCATTGGTCACTTTGAAAAGAATACCTCAAATCAGGATTGTCAGTGTGCTAACTAGGCCTATTAGGCTATAACTCACCAAGGGCTTATTGCAAATGGGTATACCACGACCCCCCACACCTTACATGTGCTTGGGACACTTCACACAAGGTTTTTAAATGCTCATTAAATCATCAAAATACCTTTCCAACTGATATTTTACCAAACCATACACCTATACCTCTTAACTGTTCTTGAAACTCTGTTTTTCTGGACTCACACAGAAATGTAGTCATAAACTTTGATTTTTCCCACATCCACCTTAGTTATTTGGTCTGAGACCTCAAGAACATGAAGGCAAATACTACCATAATCCTTTCCACCAAAGATTAGCAAAATGCAATGGAGAAAAAAGGAAAAACACAGTTATCTCATTCACTGTTTACCCTAACAAAGGGTTTGGACAGTTTTTACCAAATTCCCAATATCTACCACAAATCAAAACCAAAATGCATGAAATAAAATACAAGTGGAAGGTGATTGAGAGAAATTTCATTTGAAATCAAAACTAAATGCCCTCCTACCCGTACTGGGCCGTACCATGCAAGAAGACAGTAAATTTCTAAAGAGAAATATAGAAAACAGTATCTCTTCTCATTCCTTGTTCAAATCCTCAATCACCCACATGTATAGAATGGTTACAAGGCCTTAATAAAGGCATTCCAACTTGTCTCTACAAATTCTAACGACCTTTCAACTGCCCAAAACTATCTTTTTAGTAACTTGACTGTTTTTTCCAATTTTATATTGGCAACCTTTACATAGTTTGCAATATTTTTCATATTTGAGACTCCTAGTCTCCTAGACACATAACAATGACTCAAAATAACCTTATTACAATGTTGAACCATTAAAATTTAATCAAACTCCTAAAATTAGTCCATGAAGCATCAGTTTATGAAGGTGCTCCTGCACCAAAGGATCTATCTTACGATTCAATTTTAATGATAAGATTTAAGTGTATGAATGAGTAGATACTTCTTGTGGCCAACCATGCTCAAATAAGATAAAAAATCTTGTTTCTTCTCAATATAATTTAACAACAGCTGCATACACACACGGATTGGTATTTTTAATTGAAGGTAAAGGTAAGATGTTCCTTTACACCAACTCTTTTTAAGCCTACATTATCTCAGAGTCACCACTTTGATGTTTTGTTGGTGATTTTTTAATTATCTCAAATAGATTTACTTCTTTATGGTTTGATAAAAGAAGAGCTAACAAGGGTGATGTAGGAATCTTTGCTAACATGAGAAATAGCTAGGGAAGATACTGGTTTGTGTGACAGGAATCCTCAGATGTTTTGTGCAACAACGAAGGAAATAGACACATGCTGAGTAGCGTCATGCGAGAACTTGAATAAGAGGTGCCCAACAAGAACAACAGAAATTTATCTAAAGTCACCATGGAAGAAGAGAAGTTTCCAAGGAACAACAGGAGAACTGGCTCATATGTAGAGCAAGGACTATGATTATGGTCCACCCTTTGTAAAATGAGGATTACTCTCAATTTGAACTCTCTTGCAATAAGATATGTTATTCAAATTATGTACTGGACTCTAGGAGTCCTAGGCAAGATCGGAGGTTTTCTTCACTCTGTTCTTTCCTACCGGTGCCTGCACTAAATAGAGATGTACTTTAGATTTTTTTATCTAATAAAATATATCTATGGCCTCGTCCTGTTACCCATCAAAAAAAAAAACTCAAAATTGATATCTTTAATCATTGTTTAGATAGATGTATTTAAGATATCTATACTAGCTAGCATTTTATGTGTGTATAAAGTAATTACACCCACACAATACCAACTAGTATAGATCTCTTAAATACATCTATCTAAACAATGCCCAAAGATATTAGTTTTGAGTTATTTTATTTACTTAAGAGTTGTGTGTGTGTGCATGTGCGCGTGTGCCACAATGGGCTTTCAGTGGGCCATTGTGCTTATAGGATGTGTGACTTCGCTAAGTTTGTGATCTTGTAGGATTTGTGTCTTTGTTGGGCCATTGAGCTCACAAGTTTGAACAAATGATAATGCCTTAAGGTCTAAGACCCTCGTGTAGTGGTCTCAACAATAATGCTAATGGGAATAGTTCTGCCATAAGTGGTCTCTCTAGGTTTAGACCAAGCTAAAAAATATATAAAGTAATTATATACACACACACATAATATATGAAAATGGCTCACTCCCAAAGAAAAGAATTCAAAAATTCAAATGAACGTAAGGGACTGAAATGGTGGTTAGGGATGTGTAAGTGCTGCCAAGGAAGAATCAAATGTCAAGGTATCACTAGAAGGTGTGATTCTAACAAAATGTGTGTTTATTAGGAGATTCATTGGTGCTCAACCAAGTAGACAAAGCATTTTGGACTGGTCAATAGAGTATTATAAACTAGATCTAGAAACCTAGTTCCTCCCCAAAGTTTTCCTTTTGACAACCTTTGAGATTAATGAGGAAAGAGATCAAATTATCAGTTCAATTAAATGGTAGATAGGAGTGCACATCTCTGCCTCCAAAAGTGGTGCCCTAATTTTGATCATATTGATTGTTACCTAATTGAGTCTCCCACATGATTAATATTATATAACCTCCCACTAGAACCACTAGAATACTAGTCAATAGAAGGGCTATCCTATATTGCTAGTAGCATGGGGAATCTAATGTCTATTGATGAGGAGATATTATGTAGAAACTCAAAACTATAGGCATGAATCTATATCATATCTATTTATAAAATTCCCAAAGATATCATCGTTTGTACAAAGGATAGAGATTGGATTCAACCAGTTGAAATTGAAGACCAAAAGTTGTTTTTCATGGGTTATGGCCTTGAAACTATTCATTGAGAAATTGTGTGGAAGAACCAAACCACAAATAGGAGTAGAGATGTGTAATTAAATCAAATCTTACAATTTGCATCCCCGCATTGACCCCAAACATGAAGGAGGAATCTAATTCTCCTAATCAATAGGGAAGTACGTAGAAGGCCCTTGCCAAGGACCCAATTTGTTTGCCAATAACAATTGACCTCACTATGGTGCCTTTTGAGGCACCCCAGAGTGATGAAGAAGTGATGAGGGAAGATGGATCAAGATTTTATGAGATAGAGAATAAATTGGAATATGATTTAGGCATCAGAGACATGTAATTTATTAGCCAATCCATGCTAAAGATATTGAAGGCTAACATAGGCTCAAGGAAAAAGTGAGGAAGAAAAACTAATAAGAAGAGAAGATAGGATAGTGCTTTATCTAGGGGCTAATCATGCATTAATAATTATTTGCTATGATATAAGGGAGGAAAACCCTCCCTTAGAGATCAATGAAGATCATCACCTAGAATGTTAGGGGCTTAGAAAACCCTAAAAAATGATGTGTGACCAAACACCATATCTAAACATCATTGGTTGGCATAGTAAGACTACAAGAAACTATATTTTGAGGTCCAAAAGAAAATATGTTCATAAATCATTGCAAAGGCTGGGATGGCCTATTCATGGATTTGTTTGGTGATACTAGGGTTTAGGACAACTTTGGAAACCAAACAATGTTAAAGCTAAGATTTTATATTATTCTCTCAATTAGATGGAAGTCTCACATAGAGGGTTTCACTAGACTTATCCTTTTCCTTCTTAATGTATATGGCCCAATCAAGACATCTGGAGGAAAAATTATGGATTTGGGGCCAAATTCTCTTATATCTTCAGTCATTGACACATGAGAGATACTTAATTTGAGGTGAATTTAATGTCATCTTTTTCTACTTAGAGAATAAAGGAGGCCTTAACTACATTCCTAGGTCACAAATAAATTTATTAAATTTTATGAGTGAAGAGAACATCTTAGACATTGCCCCCAAGAACTGGTACTTCATCTAGACAAATAGGTGATTAGGACTCACAAATATATAGAGAGATTGGATATATTTCTATAATTTTTAAATTGGCTTACCTTAGTATATCATATGGAATCCATCACCTACCTCATTTTGGGTTTTGATCACTACCTAGTCCTACTATCCATCAACGAAGATAAACCATCGATATGTTGCCCCTTTCATATTGAAATGATGTGGTTTCAGAGAAACTATCTTTTTTAATTCATTCAAGAATGGTGGTCCAAAATTGTTACAAGAAATTACTCAAAACTGTTCTACTTTAAAAAAAAAATTGAATATTCTCAAGCCTTGGCTAAAGGAATGGAACAATGGAACATGACATTTAAAAATATTTTTTAAGAAAAGGAGTAGATTGAGGCAGAAATGGAGATTTTAAATAAAAACATTATAGCCTAAGAAATATTTGAGGCTAAGTTCCTTACTGAGAAGAAGCTAATGGCTATACAAGTAGAAGTTCTTGTAAGAGAAGAAATATATTAGATATCTAAATCATGGGAGACATGGTTAGAAGTACGGGATCTGAATAATAATTATTTCAAATTAAAGGTTAGAAGGGCTCAAAATAGAATTGAATCTATCAAATAAGCTGATGGAACCACCCTAAATAAAATGGAGGAAGTACAAGTGGAGGTTGTTGCATACTTCAAAGAGTTATTAGCTCTCGAAGGGTTGTAGACAATTTGAACATGACAAACTTTCTTGAAAATATTCCCTATTTGGTCAAAACATATGATAATTTAGCTCTTATGCCACCCATGATAAAGGAGAAAGTTATATGTGTGACCTTTCAAATTATATGAATGTAAACTACTATATCATCATTCGAGTATACCTTACCCATCACACACCTCTCCATTCATTTGGGATAGTTGTAAACTACCTTGACAGTCCTTATCAACAGTCCTAAATCTAGTCAACAAGGTCATCTAATGGCAATGCAAAAAGTTTTAATGACTAAATTCTAAATTGAGAGGGGATTGATGAACTTGATGTTATTAGTCTAAGGGGACCACACATCTAAATGTGCAAAGGAGTTTAGTGTATAGTAAGAAGTGCTACAAACTTTAGACTTATCACTAATGTTACCCTCTTTATGGAATAGTTGTCATAGTCCTCTTCTACTATCTAGAATTTTTTTTAAACCCTTTACACATGTATGAGGATAGATGAGGACTTCTATAACCCATCTAACATGGTTTTGACTCTACCTCTCGTGATGATTTTGAGTAAGGCAAGGGAGTTTGTAAGTGCTATCCCAACTGCTGCAACAGTCCTATATTCATTATGGAACAACATAACCTTGATCTATCAAACCCTACAATAGAATTTACCACTTTCTAGGTTAGTGATAATTAAGAATTCATTATTCCTCATACCCTCTTTGGTATGTGTGAAGGTAGTTATCCACAGTTTAAGATGGCAAAGTATAGAAGGGTCCAGGGGAAGTTGATCTTTAGTCATGGAGCATAAGTTTTTATTCTTCATTCCTAATGTTTGATTCATGTATGAGGCTTATTGTTGTTTGTCTTTATACACTATTCCTTCAAATTAATACTCTTCTTTCATATGTTTTGTAGGGTGGGTATGAGGAATTCAAGAAACTTAGGACTACCATGCACAATCATACACAATCATGAAATAATTACAAATAGCCTTGGTTGGATGTTCATGCCTTAAGGGTCTCCATGGGAAATAAGTGGTGAAAATGAGAGAATAATATGAAAAGGGTGAAGGCACTTTCCTCAATAAATCACCAACACACCATTCATCTGAGACAGTCCCCTATTCAACAAACTTCAACCCTACATAGTAGACTGTCCTTTACTCAAAAGACTATATTAACTAAATGGTCGTGCTTATTTGAAAAGGTTATGTTAAGACCTCAGTGTCGCCACCATAATTTTAGGGTAATTATCTTGCCCGAGATACATATTGTGTAATATACACAATGGTGTCAAGGTAAGAGCCTAAACTTTTAAACAGTCTAATCAAATGCTACTTGAACAATATTAATAGATTAATTTGAATTAAGGTTTACCATTCAAGAGAGCCTGTGAGGAACATTCAAAGATTCATACATGAGATCAAACATCGAGTGCATCCAAAAGTTAAAAGGGACTGGTTATATGAGGAAATTTTGAGGGGTGTATGTTGTTGTCACAGTCTTATTTGCTCTGGATACTCAAACTTTTCCCTCCAAGATTGATATTCAACCCTCACCATAGTATGATTGCTTTAAGAGTTTGAATTATAGAGTGAAGTTGTCTAAGGAATAAAGTTGTCTCTGAAAATCCAAAAGCTATTGTCAAGAGTGACTGTCACTATAGCTAGACTACTTTGCCCCTGAGACTATCACTTCAAATTATTGGGCTAGTGTGCACAAACAATCTTTGTTCCCTCTAAGGTTGTTATGAGTGATGTTTTAAGAAGTATGTGTAGGCATCAAAGGGTTGTTTAGAAGACTTGAATGAGGATTTAGTGTATTAGAAAGATACTATAGATGTGGCCTCTTATTCAGGGACAGTCAAGTGCTATGACCATGTGAAACCATCACTGTAACATTATATGCAAAGAAGAGGTGGTCTTATCTGGTTCAGGTACGGCTAACACACCTAAATGCACTTCAAGGGTATGGAAAGTTAGTACAAATGGAGGAAGGACTATTAGAAAATCATCAAGAAGACTGTCTTTAACCCTCGAAAAGGATCATCACAGCTTGACAACAACCCCCCTAAATGATTACCATTGTTCTTGTGAGACTCATCAATCAAAGGACCATCATGTAGAGGAAGGTTGAAAGGTGTTGAAGTGTAGGAAATGTTACTCAAAAAATAGAGAGAGATTACATATGGAAAAGGGGATTGGCATTGCCCACTGTCCTGTTCACCAAAGAAATCATGAAAGTATAATCAACTTATCACATCACAATAGAGAATATCACAAATCATGGATATATTTGACCCTATCTTATCAATAGTATGGATTGTCATGTCCAATGAGATCAATGCAATATCATGGTCTAACTGTGGGTTTTTCTTTTGATGACAGTTTGTAGGGTCTTTATGACAATGTTGAGCACTATCTTTCCTCTTGACAGCCCCCTTTTTTTTCAGATTTGCAGATTACTCAAGAGCTTTGAAAGTGATTGATGAATGATATATGGTAATATTAAAGTGGATTGGCCCTATTCCTTCTACATTATGAAGTTAGAAGAGGTCTTATCAGTAGAAAATCTTAGGAAAGTTAAATAAGGCAGTCATGAGAAACCTAGGACTGTGACCTTGTAGGGACTGCCCCGATCCATAAAACAGTCATGTAGTTGCTTCATTACCTTTTTCACATTGTAACATTTTTGAGGCCACCTTATCATCTTTGCATTGCATAAAGAGTTGATCATCTAATTTTCAAGAAAGAGTAACAATATTGATTGTAGTGATTGGACCATTCAAAGTGAGGTATGACTATCCTACAACTCTATGTGTAGCAGCTACCATTATCATTAAGGAGAAAATATCTATCATAGGGTTGCCATATATATATTTGAAGTGATGAGTAAAGGGAGAGTATAGTCATCTGGAGAGAATGAAAAACAAATGTGAGGCAGATCTCAAAGGGACAATCATAAGATTAAACACACATTGGAGAAATGCAAAAATTGGTGCATTGATGAAGCACACACTATGAGATTCATAGGCAAAGTCATGCCACTGTTATGAATACATGATGAATGGGAAATGATGAGCAATGAAAATAAGGTGCTGATCTTGATTAAGATCATCCTATGCAGAGTTAGATAATGTCTTCTTCACGAAAAGATAAGAGGACAACCCTTACGATATAAAGATAACCATGAAGGTTATGAAGTGAACGCTGAGGTAGGTTTGGAAAGCAAGAGTTTTAGGGAAGAACGTGAGATAAGGGACCAAGAAAACAACATAAAATGGAGTGCATGATGATTCTATCCCTTGAAAATGCCCTAGAAGTTGCCCAAACAAAATTAAAACAACATTTTGATAACCCAGAAACCCTAGGACAACCATGGTAAATTTGATTTTTGATTTTGATTGGACCTCTATAATGGATTCAAAGGATATATCTAAGGTTACCAAAGGCTTGAGTAGATAGTGAAGATGGAAAAACCAGGAGGATACATGAAGAAACCAAAGAATGCAAGAGGAACCCACAAATTTGTGAAGTTGCCCATGGCAACAAATTTGACATCAAGTTATTCTTGACTGACCCATGAGTAAAAATGGATATATTTTGATTTCTATTGACTGAAATTGATATTTTTATGATGAAATTGATGCTTGGATTTGTTGGTTGTAGGTCCAAGAGGCTGAAACATGAGGAGACCAGCTGGAGCTATCATGAAGAGATGAAAACCTAGATACATCCGGTTGTCCCAGCTATGGAGAATCTTCATTTTTATGCTTAAACCACTGCTATACCTGCAAAACAAGGCCAAGATGGTATCAAGCATGATGAAGACAAATCTTAGGAGTTGAAAAAACACAAAAATGATATCTACATCACTGTTGTACATGCACATTTGGAGCCCAAAATGGTGTAAAATGATAGGATAAATGCCTTGTAGCTGATGGAGGATGAATTATATGACTGTATACTTGATTTGCAGTCCTATTCATGACTGATAAAGCCTTCTATAAGAGCCCAATTTGTTGTTCTAGGTTTGATATGGAGATTTGAGATAGTTTTCTCCTTGTAACATTCTTCTCTATCTTCTTCTCTATTCTAGCAGTGAGCCTTTCTTTTGGGCAGTGAGCCTTTTGTAATTCGGTGTTGATACTACTTCATATTGTGAGCTAATCCTCACCGTGGTTTTCCCTTCTTGGGTTTTCCACGTAAATCAGGTGTTCTCTTGTGTTTGATGTTGGTTTGATTCATTTTCTATTATTTGCTTTCATGCTTAATCATCATAACAATCTAAGGGTTAATTGAATCTATGCGGATCTAAATGTGTGTGAGGGTTTTGAAATTTTAAGCTACAACTGATTCACCCCCTCTCTTAGTTGTCTTGTGCATTCAATAGTTTTTTCCTTCTAGGGTTTTCCATGTATATCTGGTGTTATGTGTTTATGTGCATTGTGTTAATCTTTCATGTTCATGTTAATGTTGTGATGATTAAGGTTTAAATCTTCTCTGGATAAGTTGAAGTTGTTAAAGTTGAAAATTGTTTAGATACTAATTCACTCCCCCTCTCAGTATGCTTGTGTGTTCAATAATTGGTATTAGAGCTAAGTTCCTCTGAGGGAAGCTTAACTGCTTGAGGAAGGTCTGGGATGGCACAAAGTGGATCCAACAAGATACCTAGGTTTGATGGAACCAATTGTGCTTTTTGGAAGCTAAGGATGGAAGGCTATATCAACTCTCAAGGGTGTGATGTTTGGGATCTCTCAAGACTAGATACAAAGTTCCTACTACTATTCCTACAAATGCAGATGAAGTCAAGAAGTATGATAACAATGCCAAAGCAAAGTTTGCTATCATGAGTGGATTGGCTGATTCATAACTTTCAAAGGTAATCAGTTGTAATTCTGCTAAAGAAGTTTGGGATAAACTTGAAACCATTTATGGAGGAGATAAGAAATTAAAGCAAGTCAAGATGTTGATCTTCAAAAGTAGATTTGAGAACCTAAAAATGTTAGAGGATGAAGACATTGTTGGATATATGCTCCAAGTGAATGAAGTGGTTAATGGCATCACAGGTCTTGGTGGAGAAATAAAAGAGGATGAAATTGTGAAGAAGGTTCTGAGATCTCTTCCCAAATCTTATAGTCATAAGGTATCTGCTATTGAGGAGAATGCAGACTTGGATACATACATTGTAGACCAATTGTTTGGCTCCCTAACTGCCTTTGAAATGAGAGAATTTGATAGTGATGCTCCAAAGAAAGTAGTTGCATTCAAAGTCGGCATGAAGACAAAAGAAGTTACTAATGCAGATGAGAACTCTAATGAAGTTGAAGCAAATTTTGTGAGAAGACTAAAGAAAGGCACTAGAAAATACATAGGTAAGTTACCCTTCAAATGTTTCAATTGTGGAAGGTTGGTCATTTTGCTTCTAAATGTCCTTTCAAATAATCAAGAAGTAGTAACAAAAGAGATAAGTTCAAGAGAAGTATGTATTCCATAGAAAGCAATTATTCTTCAGAAGATGAGGATCATGATGATTCAAATGATGAAACACTTTTCATGGCCCTGAGTGTTGGTAACAAAAAGGATGATGCTAGTAAATATGAGAAGACTGGTGCCTTGCCAATAAATCAAAACAATGAAATATTAATGGTTGTATGGACTGCCTTTCATGCAAGAGAAGAATCCAAAGCATGGATAATTGACAGTGGATGCTCAAATCATATGACTAGTGACAAGGAGAAGTTTATTAGCCTTGAGAAGTGGGATGGTGGTGTTGTGAATTTTAATGGTGATGAGTCATCACAGATTTGTAGAAAAGGTGTTATAACCATTGATGGGAAGAATAGGACTAAGGATGTCCTCTATGTCAATGGACTAAAACACAATCTTCTCAGTGTCAGTCAGATGTACAACAAAGGGTATAATCTCACTTTTAATGCTAAGGGTTGTGAAATCAGGAAGGCAGGTTCTGAAAAATTGGTTGTAGAAGGCATCAAGACATATGGTGATATATATCATCTGAAGGAGGTAAATGGAAGAACATGTTTATTGTCTCAATCCAATGAGTGTTGGTTGTGGCACAAGAGAATGGGACACAACAATTTTGACAATATGGTAAGGATTAGTTCTACTCATGCAGTGAGAGACATGCCTAAGATAATCAAGCCTACAAACACAGTGTGCAGAGAATGTCAAATGGGAAAGAAAATAAAGACAAGTTTCAAAAGCAAGGAGTATTCCTCTTCAAATCAATTGGATCTTATTCACACTAATTTATGTGGCCCTACAAGAGTGAAAAGTTGACAAGGTGAGAGGCGCTTTATGTTGTTTATTGATGATTATTCTAGAATGACTCGGGTTACTTTCTTAAGAGAAAAATCAGATGCCCTTGATAAATTTAAAATGTTTAAAGCTTTGGTTGAGAATGAAGTAGATGCTAAGATCAAATGCTTGAAGTCTAATAGAGGAGGTGAGTTTACTTCAAATGAATTTGAAAGATTTTGTGAAGATCATGGTATTAGGAGACATCTGTCAACTCCTAGGACCCCTCAGCAAAATGGGGTAGTGGAAAAGAAGAAAAAGATTGTGTAAGAAATGCCCAGGGCAATGATGAAAGATACAGATATGCTTGATATGTACTGGAAGGAAGCAATTCACACTATTGTCTATCTAATCAACAGAGTGCAACTGAGAGTCAACAACACTAAGACCCCTTATGATCTTTGGTATGGAAGACCTCCCACTATTAGATACTTAAGGATATTTGGCAACAAATGTTATATCAAAAGAGATGAAGAAGAGCTAGGAAAGTTTGATTCAAGAAGTGATAAAGTAATCTTTCTCAGCTACTCAACCAGAAGCAAGGCTTATAGATGCTACAACAAAAGGTTGGGAAAGATGATTGAAAGCACAAATGTCAAAGTGGATGAAGACCTATATCAGATGTCACAAGAATCAAAGAACTCCATATTTGACATCTTTCCTTGCATTGAAGATGAAGAAGAAAAAGTGAAAGAAGAAAAGGAACAAAAACCAGATAAAGTACCTAAGACTCTAGCAAAGTATGTTCAGAAGAACCACTCAGAAGATTAGATCATTGGAGATAAGAATGAAGGCATGTTGACAAGGAGAAAGTTTGCTAAGACACATGAGCAAGTAAACTTGTGTTTGTTAACAAAAGTAGAACCTAAAACCTTTGCTAATGCTAGCAAAGATGATGGATGGATAAAGGCAATGGAAGAAGAATTGGATCAAATTGAGAAGAATCAGACATGGGAATTGGTTCCTAGACCAACCAATAAGAATGTTATAGGAACTAAGTGGGTGTTCTGGAACAAGCTGAATGAAGAAGGTGAAGTTGTAAGGAATAAGGTAAGATTGGTTGCAAAGGATACACACAAGTTGAAGGCATTGACTTTGAGGAAACTTTTTCTCTAGTAGCTAGGATGGAGGCAATCAGGATGTTTCTTTCTCTTGTAGCTCATAAGAACTTCAAGGTATATCATACGGATGTTAAGTAAGCATTTCTGAATGGTGATCTAGAGGAAGAGGTTTATATTGAGAAACCAGATGGTTTCCAGATATCAGAAGATCCAAACATGATATGTAGACTCAAAAAGGCCTTGTATGGTCTCAAACAAGCACTTAGGGCTTGGTATGCTATATTAGCCAAGTACTTACTTCAGTAGGGCTTCAAGAAAGGTACTACAAACAACAATCTTTACATCAAGGAAGAAGGAGATATGATTTTAATAGTTGCAGTCTATGTTGATGATATCATCTTTGGTGGAGATGATGATACATGTGTAAGAGGTTTGTAGAGGAGATGCAAAAAGAATTTGAGATGTCTATGATTGGTGAGATGTCTTTCTTCCTTGGACTTCAAATTTCTCAGCTAGAAGGTGGTATCTTTATCTCTCAAGACAAGTATGTCAAATAATTGTTGAAGAAGTTTGATATGGGGGATTCTAAACTAGTGAGTACTCCCATGGTCACTGGATGTCACTTAAGCAAAGATGATGAGTCTCCAGAGGTGGATCAGATTGTCTATAGATCTATGATTAGAGGATTGTTGTACCTAACTGCTTCTAGACTTGATATTATGCATGTAATATGTGTGGTTGCTAGATATCAAGCTAATCCCAAGAAAACACATGAGAAGGCAGTGAAAAGGATATTCAGATACTTGAAAGGAACTCTAGATTATGGCTTATGATATCCAAGAGGTAATGACTTTTGATGGGTCTAGTTATTGGCTAATTTTCTTATGTTTTTATGCAAATTCTTAGACATTTGTCCTATACATATTCCTACACTTTGATATCTTTTAAGTTCATTATGCAGACCTAAACCTAATTATTAAGTATATGGAATATGGTTTTAATATAATGAATTGTGCATCATTATGTGTGGGAATATATGGATTGTAAAGGATATCTGTGCTTGATTATGGTTGTTAGTATTGTGTGCATGTTTTATGAAACTAACTCTTGCAGCTGAAGAAGGTGGACTGTAACTCGTAGCAACTGTAAGGTGCAGCCCATAGCCAAAGAGTTTGATCTAGACATCATAACAAGAAAGGTTCCAAACTAAATCACGCACATCAACTACAACATGGAGGCACTTGATGAAGATAATCATGCATCGTGATAGCAATTAATAAAGATAATTGAAGGAAAAGGATTTTGTTACAGTTAGGAGTTCAACATGACTGATTCAACTAATCCACATTCCTCTATTTCAGCAAGAAGTTCCAATTTCATTAGGACTCTTCTTCCTTTCTCTTTCAGTTATTGTTGTTTAGCATTTATCACACTCTAGTTTGTACAAAGTTGTGGTTTATGATTTTAGTTAAGTGACCTTGTTCTAATAAACTCCCCCATGCCTCTATGCATGGCTTGGTGGTTGAGGTAGTTTAAGTTTTTCAGTTGGAAGTTTTAAGCTTGAAGTAGATTGTTCAATTGCAGATATAGGTACTTGATCTTTTTCTAGTTATATGCAGGCAATGTTATTATTTTGATTATGAGTTCATGCATAATATATTTCAGCAAGATCTTATGTGATTCAAAAGATTGTGCAATGAATGGATTAGAATCAAGTTTGATTGTTTAAATCTGAAGAATTAGATTTCAGTTAGAACAGTGGAGACAACCACTTGAGCAAGGGCCACTCAGGGTAACTATCCCTCACTTCATTTCCTATATGTTACTTTATTTTAAATAGTTAATTCATAAATGCATTAGATTCTTCAAGATATTCTAGTTGTTAACCCTATTGTACTCCGGAGTGTAGAGTGTTTGTTTAGATTATTAATATCTAGTTAAGCTTTAGTGTTCATCTCTTAACAATAATCAATTACAATCTTTTGTTATATGTACCTGTAGCAACAAAACCAACATTACTTTACTTACTGTCATGCAGTTTTGAGTTTTCCTAGCAATTGCAATATTGTATTAGAATAAGTTAGGTAGTTTTAAGATCTTTGAAAGCACATACAGTGCCAATACCATCACAAGCTTACTAGCCCTGGTCAATAATTCAATGAAGGTCTTTTCAAGGGTGATAGTGGACTGTTCAGTCAGGTTGTTCCTCTAAATTGTGTGATTGCCACCAAGTTTACTAGACATAGTAAAGACTACATTTTTGGTGCCATTGTCGGGGATGGTACTACTTTCAGAGACTAGTTCCTATTATTTCCAAGCTTTCCTAGTTTAAACATTTTTATTTTCAAATATAGGATACTTAGGTTTCACCCAACCAAACACTAGGAAAATTTCACTATCGTTGTGCAGGAGCCATTGCTATACAAAGTCATACCTATTGTACATGGAGGCAGAGAGATGCTTTGGGAAGGTTTCTCCCATCAAATCAGAAAGCTAGAGCAGATATTAGTGACTACAATGATCAGAGCAAGGGTATTATTGACAAAGAATTTTCCCTCTCATCAACATCTATTGATAATACAGAAGGGACATTCCTAACCATGGATGATGTAGTGGATGATCCACCAAAGCATGTGACTTTTGAGTTTCCAATTACCAACCAAGAGAGGGTAGTTGCTCTGAAGAGTATACCTCATTCAACATTACTAGTCTTCTATGGTTTGGTGACTGAGGATCCAAATACATTTTTGTTTGAGTTTGATGTCCTGTGTAAAAGCTATGACTACACAACTGATGCTCATAGGATCAAGCTATTTCCTACTACTTTGAAGGATGCATCTTTGAGATGGTTTATAGAACTAGGAAAGGATGCTATTCAATATTAAGACACAATGAAAACAAAATTCTTGGAGAAGTACTAAGATTATTGCAGAGGAATTGATAGGAAAAGAGATGACATTTTCAGGATGACTCAAAAAGAGGATGAACCATTGGAAGATTATGTAGAAAGGTTCCAATTCTGCCTAAAGAAAAACCCATAGAATAAACTCTCAAAAGAATCCTTGAATCTTGTATTTTAGAGAGGAGTCAATGATGACTGCATGGATGCCCTTAATTTTAATGGGGCAGGAGACATGTCTCAATTACCCTTTGATAATGTCTACAGAGTTTGCAAAAACTACTCAAGATCCTTTACCAAGAAGATAAGGAGAGAAAGAACATCTACCATTGACAAGACATCTAATTTAGTTTCAAGGGTGGAATTGACCGACTTGTTGACCAACATGAAAGAAGATATTATAAGTCACCTAGCTACTCAGTTGGATACTCTACACTTGAAGAAGAAACAGGAGGAGGCTGATGCATTACTCACTAAATATTGTCCTAATTGTAGATAAAGGAAAGCCAACTATAAGTGCAAAAGGGTGGCCAGTATTACAAAAGACAAATCAGAGAAACCACACTTTCAACCATATGAAAGTGAAGATGGCAGTTGTTCTATGTTGTATAAAGGAAGCCATAGAAACCAAGACAAGGTATGCCACAAGATCATCTAACTTTCAATGCATTATTTTTAGTAGTTAATCATTATTTCTCTTGTTGGAGCCCTCATCCTTGGCCAAATACCCAAAACCAATGGCAAAATCCTCAACAATGGCAAAACCCTCAACAAAACTAGAACTAGCAGCAACCAAATGCATGGTCACAATAAAATTTTCAAGGTCCCAATTACAATCCTCAATGGCCAATATAGGAAAACCAGTGGCAACCACAATGGTAAAAGGGATAGTAATGGAAAAACCAAAATATGAATTACTCACAACCTTTGCTACCTTCTTAGCCACAATAGTAGGCTATTATGCCTAATCCATCAAGCCCAAAAACTCAGCCACCAAGAGCACCACAACTACCTGCCCAACCTGTACCTAACCCCAATAACAAGCCTGTCCAACATGCATACACTAACGAGGCTATTCAATACCCCACATATGGAGTAGAGGTGAGTGATGTCCACCTCAAGTCAGGGAAAACATTAGTTGGGCCTTCATCTCCTGTCCGGAAAGATCTACAAGATCAAACTCTAACAGATAAAGGTTCCAAAAGAATTGTTATTATGTTCATGAAGACGCTGATAATGAAGGAGTAACAGATGATGAATCAGAGATAGGAGACAAATCCGGAAATGAATGGGTGTTTATTGCCATCAAGGAAGAAGATCCAATATCTATCAATCATAAGGTTGTAGAAAGAGCTCTGGCTGCCCAAGTTGAAGAAAAGGATGATTGGGTTATTGACAGTGGATTCTCTCATCATATGACAGGTGACAAGAACAAGTTCTTAGATTTGGAAATCTATCAATCATAAGGTTGTAGAAAGAGCTCTGGATGCCCAAGTTGAAGAAAAGGATGATTGGGTTATTGACAGTGGATGCTCTCATCATATGACAGGTGACAAGAACAAGTTCTTAGATTTGGAAAGGTATGAAGGAGGAATGGTAAAGTTTGGTGATAATTCAGCTGGTAGAATCAGAGGAAGAGGAACTATCTCTTTTAATGGAAGAAACAAAACTGGTAATGTGTTGTATGTTGAAGGCTTGAAGCACAATCTTCTCAGTGTTGGACAGTTGGTGGACAAAGGCTATGATCTCTGATTCAAGGATGGAAAATGCTGAATCTTTGAAAGATCCAGAACAGAGATTGCATCCGGTACTCAAACTAAAGGTAATATCTTCCACTTGGTTGGTGCTGATAAAAGTTGTTTGCTTGTTCAAATTGATCAGAGCTGGTTATGGCATAGAAGGATGTGTCATGTAAATTTTGATAACATCATCAGGATAAGCAATATTTAGGCTATAAGAGATCTTCCAAAATTGGTAAAACCTACAAATGGTTTGTGTAAAGAATGTCAGCTAGGTAAATAGAGCAGAGTCTCATTCAAAAGCAAAGATCAGTCCTCTACCAGATTATTGGAATTAGTTCATACTAATCTATGTGGTCCGACAAGATTCAAGAGTATGCAAGGTGATAGATACTTCATGTTACTAGTTGATAATTATTCCCAGATGATGTGGGTTACCTTTCTGAAAGAGAAATCAGAAGCTTTTGAGAAGTTCAAAATCTTCAAGGCTATGGTAGAGAATCAGACCGGATTGAAACTGAAATGTCTGAGGTCTGATAGAGGTGGAGAATTCACATCCAGTGAATTCATAGATTTTTGTGAGAAGCATGGTATAAAGAGACAATTGTCTGCTCCTAGGACTCCACAGTATAATGGAGTAGTTGAGAGAAAGAACCGGACCATCCAAGAAGCTTCCAGGACAATGATGATGGAAGCAAATGTTCCTTAGATGTTTTGGAGAGAAGCTGTCAGCACTGTAGTCTACACTCTCAATCGAGTTCAAATCAGAAACAATACCAGTAAGACTCCTTATGAACTTTGGTTTGGTATAACTCCCACTGTGAGATATTTCAGAGTATTTGGTAGCAAGTGTTACATTAAAAGAGATCAAGATCTAGGAAAGTTTGATGCTAGAAGTGATGAAGGAATCTTCTTGGGTTACTCCACTCAAAGCAAAGCATACCAATGTTACAATAAGAGACTGAGAAAGATGATAGAAAGTACTAATGTGAAAGTTGATGAAGGAATTGAGAAGCCCTCAAGATTTTATGAGTATGATGAAGATGATCAAGATGGTGTTTAGGTTCAAGGAGCTCAATCCTCTCTGGAAAGTTAGACTCAGATTGATCCGATAAATCAGGAAGAAGAGGTAGGTCTGAATGAGCCTGATCAAGAAGCAGAAGTACAAGAAACTCCCAAAGTTCCAAGGTATGTAAGACTGAACCACTCTAAAGATTAGATCATAGGTGACAAAAGCAAAGGTGTGCAAACTAGAAGGAATGTTGCTCAAAATCTGGATGAATGCTATCTGATCTCAAAGATTGAACCTAAGACAATAAGTGAGGCCTACAATGATGAAAATTGGACCAAAGCAATGGAGGAAGAGTTGATGCAAATTGAGAAAAATCACACTTGGGATCTTGTTTCTAGACCTAGTAACAAGAATGTGATTGGAACCAAATGGGTCTTCCGAAACAAACTAAATGAAGATGGTGAAGTAATCAGAAATAAAGCTAGATTAGTCTGCAAAGGCTACTCTCAAATAGAAGGGATTGATTTTGAGGAAACCTTTGCTCCGGTGGCAAGAATTGAAGCAGTCAAACTATTTCTTGCATTTGCTGCCTTCAAAGATTTCAAAGTGTATCAGATGGATGTCAAATCTGCTTTCCTAAATGGTGACCTAGAAGAAGAGGTGTACATTGAACAACCAGATGGATTTCAGTTATCAGAGCATGGTGATATGGTCTGCAAATTAAAGAAGGCACTGTATGGTCTAAAGCAAGCTCCAAGAGCATGGTATGAAAGGCTAGATAAACATCTTTTGAAGATTGGTTTCAACAAAGGTACTACTAATAGTAACCTATATTTCAAAATTGATCATGAAAACATCTTGATTGTTGAAGTATTTGTTGATGATATCATTTTTGGAGGAAGAGACAGTTTGTGTAAAACCTTTGCAAATCAAATGAAAAGTGAGTTTGAAATGTCAATGCTCGGTGAAATGAATTTCTTCTTAGGTCTGCAAATTACTCAGATAGAGAAAGGAATCTTTATCTCTCAGACTAAATATGTGAAAGAACTTTTGAAGAAATTTGGAATGGAAGATTCAAAGCCTATGAACACTCCTATGGCTACCGGATGTAAGCTAAGCAAAGACGATGACTCTCCTAAGACAGATCAGACAAAGTACAGATCAATGATTGGTGGATTACTGTATCTCACTTAGACTAGACCAGATATAATGCAGGTTGTTGGTCTTGTGGCAAGATTCCAGGCTGATTCCAGAGAATCTCATGTCATGGCATTCAAAAGAATTTTTAGGTACTTGAAAGGAATAGTTGAGTATGGCCTATGGTATCCTAGAGATCATAACTTTTCTCTTCATGCATATATAGATGCAGATTGGGCAGGAGATGTGGATGATAGGAAGAGTACAAGTGGAGGAGCATTCTTTTTGGGAAAAAGGTTGGTTTCTTGGCTAAGCAAGAAACAAGAAGCAATATCACTGTCTACAACTGAAGCAGAAAACATTGCAGCAGCAGGTAGTTGCACTCAAATCTTATGGATGAAGTAGATGTTAAGAGACATTAATGTAGAATATGAGGAGCCTATCACAATTTTCTGTGATAATTCAAGTGCAATAAATATTTCTAAGAATCCGGTGTTGCATTCTAAGACCAAGCACATATCTATCAAGTTTCACTTTCTGAGAGAGCAAGTGAACAAGGATGAAGTTAGATTGGAGTATGTACCCTCCAAGGATCAGATTGCAGATATTTTTACTAAACCTCTTCCCAAGGACTCTTTTGAGTATCTCCGGGAGAAGTTAGGGGTCATGGCCCCTCCAGTGATGAACTAGGATGCACTGATGTGCATCAATCCGGTGGATATCACAGTCATATCTTGTGATCCAGATTGATGATGGGGAGCTGCTACTAAGGGGGAGCAGCTGGTATGATTCTAATGTGTTAGAAGTGCAAGTATGAGCCCTTTGCCATTGATGTCAAAGGGGGAGAGAAGACATGTGAAAAACAATTGGTTGATGATCAAAAGGGGAGCAGTAAAGGAAGAGAAGACATGTAAAGAGTTGTTGCTGATAGGGGGAGCTGTGACAGAAAGGAGAAGTTCTTGTCTTGATGGTTTTTCACATCATATGTTGCCATCAATGACAAAGGGGGAGATTGTTGCAAGTATGAGGTTAACCAGTGTTGTCATTGATGTCAACATACTCATATTGCATTGGTAAGAAGGATTGGATGAGTTGTGTACTGAGGTTATTGAGGAAATCAGTCTCAATCAAGAATAGTGAAGAACAGTGATGAGAAGAAGGCAAAAGTACTCAATAGGTTGAGGATCAGAGGATGCGGATTAAAGGGTTTGTAGATATGAGTCTTGAGATGTTCCAGTCAAAATTTTAGAGGTCCGCATGAAGATATGAAGAAGTTGTGATTGATCAAGTAGAACCAGTTCCGGGAGATGCTCTGGAGTGACAGAGTGTTACAAAAAGGTCCGGTGAGATCCAGAAGTGCATTGTCCTATTCTGCGGATTGGAAGGAGTGTTTGGGATGTCCTTATGATGTGTCATCTCAATTTGTACATAGTTTGGAGGTCTAGAAGTACCTTTTGCATTATGACAGTGGCAGTAGACTATGTTCTTGAAGTTCTGGATGAAGAAGAGAAGAGATTCTGATAAGTAGAGGAAGTGCGGATGTACCTAGTCATTCAGGCAAGCTTGTGAAGGTTCTTGGATCATGTTAAGGTTCTGTTGTCGGTCCACATTAGTGTTAGAGCCTAACATTAGAGATATTCTTCTGGATGAAGGTGTTCTTATTTAGACTGGTCGACCGGATGAGTTATTCATCTTGTGAATGTTATTATGGATGATTGCTGACTTAGATGATTGTTCTTAAGTTGATGCCTCGTATAAATAAAGGTTTGTGAATTCATTTTGAAGTGGGTTGTGAAGCGGTAGAGTGTGGCATAGCAAGAGAACGAAAGGCAGAGCAGGTGTGTCTCGGGCTTAAATGGAACTGATCCAGACATGGTGAAGATGTCAATCTCCAGTTCAAGTTTGTGATTCTTATCACTTTGTAGATAGTGTGTCTCTTTGTAGGTAGTGTGCCTCCTTGTGAGCAGTGTGCTCGGGCAGTGAGCCCTGATTGGCATGTGCTATCCATTTTTCTTATTCTTCTAACAGAGAATAATCCTTGGGTTAATCACCCCGTGGTTTTTCCCTTAACCGGGTTTTCCACGTCAAAATCTTGGTGTCTAATGTGTTGATGTTTATCTGCTCCGGTGTTTAT
The DNA here is from genome assembly GCA_027924645.1 of Cunninghamia lanceolata. NCBI lineage: Eukaryota > Viridiplantae > Streptophyta > Pinopsida > Cupressales > Cupressaceae > Cunninghamia > Cunninghamia lanceolata. The sequence continues at coordinate 3,416,443 of BSBN01000908.1, read as the reverse complement.
GCTTTATGCTTTATGCTTTCATGAATAGTTAATTGATATGCTGTTGACTAACAAAGAAGAATCAAGTGTTTGAAGTGAAAGCAAGTTTTTGCACAACTGATTCACCCCCCCTCTCAGTTGTGTGCCCTAGATCTAACAGACCTCCTCACAGACTAAGGTTGAGGTTCTTCTTCTTGTTCAGAATTTTCAGAGCTGAGCTTGAGCTCTCCTCATTAACAGGTACACTAGGAGTTCATAGTTCCTCCTTATCTAGAGTAAGAGGAATTTCAACTACCTCCTTTTCTTCTTCTTTCATCTCTAACTGGAGATCAACTATATAAAGGTTTTAGTTGACAAAAGATCACACTTCTACTATACAACACATTCTCTATAACTGGGTTCCAAAGCTTGTACCCTTTCACACCAATACCATAACTGATGAAGATACATTTCATTGACTTGTTCTCCAATTTAGATCTCTTTTCACTAGGCACATAAGCATATGCCTCATAGCTAAAGACTCTAGCATGTATCAAAGAGGGCTTCCTACCAAACCACACTTCCATAGGTGTCTTGTCCACAAGCGTCGAAGTGGGAGATTGATTAATTAACATGTTGTAGCCACAGACTCAGCCCAGAACTTCTACTCCAGACTAGCACCACTCAGCATACTTCTTGCCCTCTCTATCAATGTTCTATTCATCCTTTCAGAAACTCCATTTTGCTATGGAGTGTAAGGAGTATTTTTATGCCTTTTAATTCCATGGTCTTTGCAATACTTTTCAAAATCTATAGAACAAAACTCATCACCATTATCTATCCTCAAGCATTTTATTTTTCTTCTAGTCTGATTTTCAACCAAGGTTTTAAATTCCTTAAATTGACTAAAAACTTTAGTTTTACTTTTGAGCAAATAAACAAATGTCCTTCTCAAATAATCATCTATGAAAGAGACAAAATATTTAGACTTCGATAATGAAGGAACATTAACTGGACCAAATACATCAGAGTGAACATAATCCAAAATTCCAGAAGATTTATGAGGACTTGAATAAAATGAAACACGATGTTGCTTTCCATATATGTAATGTTCACAAAAATTGAACTCAAGATTACAATCATCAAGCCCTTCAACCAGTTTTTATTTTTCAAGGCTTTTAAGCCTTTTTCACCAATGTGGCTGAGTCTATGATGCCACGACATTTTTTTTTTCTATTGGGAGTTTCACCTCCAAGGAATTAGCACCCACATGAACAATGTTTTCCTTCTCGTCAAAATTAGATTTATTTGACTTTACAGAAGTACTGTTACATTGAACTGCATGTGCATCCAACTTGTATAGAGTGCCAATTCATGCACCCTTAGCCAGCACCATAGAGCCTCTATTCATCTTACAAGCACCATTCAAGAAAGAAACTTGCACATCAACATCATCCAGCTTACTTACAGAAAGCAAATTTGGAGCCAGACCTGGTATATGCATAACATCATTGATTCCTTTTATTCTTCCATCAAGAAACTAAATTTTGACTCTTCCACGACCAACAATTTCTAGGTATGATTCATCACCTAGAGACACCTTTCCACCTTTGTATTCTTCATACTTCAAAAACTAATCTATGTGAGATGTCATGTGAAAAGATGCACCTGAGTCAATTAGCCAAACATCATTTGATTCCTGAGTCGCCAAGGATGCAATGAAGGCATCTGCATCACTTTGAGAAGATTAATTATTAGAATTCTTCTTCTTCCTTTTCTTCTTATTCTCCTCTTTGCATTCTTTACGGATGTGTCCAATCTGCCCACAATTCAAGCACTTCACCTTGGACTTTTCACGTGGAGACTTTGATCTCCCCTCTAACTTGGATCTAGACTTCTTGTCTTTCTTCTTGCCTTTCTCCTTTGGTCTACCTTAAACAGCAAGGGCCTCCTTTGCCATCTCAGAAGATTTCCTTCACATTTCCTCTGACAATAGCGAAGCAACCACATCTTCCATCTTGAAAGCGGTTGTTGTACTCCCAATAGCCATCACCAGGTGATCCCATGTGTCAAGCAAAGAACACAAAGAGAGCATGCAATGATCCTCGTCATCAATTTTCACACCCACAGATGCCAACTGAGCAATGACCATGTTAAAAGCATTCAAATGATATAGAATAGACGCTCCTTCCTCCATCTTCAAAGAATACAGCTTCTTCCTTAGAAATAACTTATTTACCAGAGATTTCCCTTGATAAATGTCACCAAGCTTTTTCCACAGAAGTTTCACTGTCTTCTCTTCATGGACATTCAAGAGAATTGAATCGGCCAAGCATAGTCTGATCAGACCCTTGGCCTTCCGATCCATTGCATCTCAGTCATCTTGTGAGGTTGCTGATGGTTTGTTAGAGGAAACTATAGTCCATAACTCACGATGCACAAGTAAATCTTCCATTTTGAGTTTCCACAACTCAAAGTTGCCACCGTTGAACTTCTCAATCTCTATTCTTCTAGATGTGCTCACCATCTTAAATCTGTAATAAAATTTCAAACTAGATTTCTCTGCAAAACTCCCACTGAACAAGATCAGTACAAAAAATCTGGCCAAGCTCTGATACCATTTGTAAGGAAAGCAAAGTACAAAATACACCTTTCTAATGCTAATCTTTAGGAGAGAGAAGCAACTAAACCACTTAAAACTTTGCAATTACAGTTCATTTAAGATGCACATAAATGAATAAAACATCAACACAAAATAAACACCATAATTTATGTGGGAAAACCCTTTCAAGAAAAAACCTACACACCAAAGTAGAGATAACTTGTATTACAACAAAATGACAATTACATACAAGTTACAAAGCTATGTTGTTTCAGGTATCGATTCACAAAATCAAAACAATAGCATTATATTCACCCTGATCTTTAACCAACCGCCCTTCAACCCATAGTCAATCCATCTATTACAATACAATACACTGCATTACCATATTCAATACAGCCACTTCTTTACATTATAGACTTCTCTATATATTTATCTTCTGCTTCAGGTTAGCTTAACCTACATTGTCGTAGTACTGCCTCATCAACCAAAAAAATAAAGAGATATCACAGACAGTTACATGGTTATCAGGGAATTCAACTATCGCCTTCAAGTTGAAATCATCGAGCCAATAAACATGTTGATTCACAACAATGATGTGTAATCAACTAATAGCTCCATGCCACGTATCACCATCTAACTTGTCCGTTTATTACCATTGAGGAGACCAAGTAGCAACTCCTTCCAATACCAGACAAACAGTTTGGTTCAACTTTCACAGACAATGGTCACAATACCATTTAATTGTCAAAGGCTTTTGAACCATCAAAGAGACACCAACTGCACTCTCTCCAAACTCTCAAAGTCCCTTTGACAACTATATTACTTGCCAAGTCACCCACCATCGATCAACACACAACTAATCCCTACTCTCCCTCAGAGTCTACTTGGGACCCACCACAAAAGATACGGGCCAACAGAGTCAAACATTTTGTCATATTAGGGGTACTGCATATCATCTCCCACCAAAGTGAATAAATCTTACCAAAGTCACCAAGTGGTCCCTACCACTGGCACACGTGGCATCCACATCACCGCTGCGAATAACATTCTCTGCTCCATCACGAGGTACAGACTAGGTCCCACCAATGACACTGTGGGGTTGCAGGCTACATTGACCAAGAACATCAGCACATCGAAGAGACTTAGGATACTATCCCAATGATACAACCACCTCCCACCAATGAGCTTTCAGACTATCGATGGGACTGTGTACTGTGTCCCATTGAAAAGAAACTATCAGGCCGATGAAGGAGTTATAACTTGTAGGGAGAAGATCAAACCAATAAATTTGAGTTACATTTTCCAACAAGGGTGACTCCTTTCCAAACCTATATCTCCATTCTAAGGCTCATCACACCAAACTTGGGTGTGGCACAAAATCAAGGTGGCAATTTTCCAACATGTGGCAAAAGATGCAAAATGCAATTCAACAATTAAAACCAATCATTCCAAAAAATAATCCAATCACATAACTCCTAAATTGTAATTTTACCATTTTGCACAAACTTGAAAAACCATACAATTTTCCCATACCTCCATTAATGGAGCATATGCAACCTTCGAGAATTTTCCCATTTTTTATTTTGAAAGGAATTACAAAAATTAAAACTACCCATGATGCATAATCCATCCAACATCCACAATTTCCAACAAAATTGAGAGAAGGGAAAACCAATAAAAATTTTGACATAGTAATGGTTCTAAAATAAACTTTTCAAAATTGAGACCCTATAATTAAAACATGCAATCTACTCATGTAAATCCTTGAACCAAATACATACATGCAATATAAAGGCCATATGCACCACCTAGTGTGGGCATGACAATGTAGAGTTCCATTTAAATTTAAACTCTTAAATCAAATGTGCAAAGGGGAAGAATACCTTTCCAATGTTGAATACCAAACAAAATGGAGTCAATTCTCTTCTTGAGCCAAGCAATCTTCTCCCAAACAAAATCCACTTCAAAGAAATCTTTCTTTGCAATCCAAAAATTTTCTTTCCAAGAGAAGAGTTTTGAGAGAGATTTTTCAACAAAAACAATAATGATTTCCTAAAACCCTTTTCCTTTTCTATAATTCCTGAAACCTTTTCCCTCTTTTTCTTCCTTTTCACACTCATAAGATATTTTAACACGCCTTTTTGAATTTTAAATAATAATATCCATTTTATATAACTAATTAATATTTCCATATGGCAACTAAATTCACTATATTTTCTTTTCACATGGAATAATAAAATACCGTAGGCTTTTCTACAGAAGCATAATTAAATTTCTTTTCTGCAAACACAATAAGCATGCAATTCAAGATAGTTTTAAATGTAAAGTGTTAAGATAAAATTAAACACACACAAAGGACTTCCTTACAATTTATAAGTTTTCACAACATACAGATCCATAAATCACTACCAATTAGTGTCCAAGTTAACAAATGGATACATAGGATCCATCTCATGCTTGAATCAAGTGAGATAAAGGTTACACATAGATTTTAACCCAATATGAATGTCTCATTTATAACCACTATTAGGGAATTACCATGTACCTACACACATAGGTCAAACATCAGGGATACTTGCTCATGTGTATGTATAATAGCTGAAGTAATAAGCATCACATCTAACATGAATCATCAACCATAATTGTAAAGATCTAATAACTGATAATAATCCATAATACTAATCCATGTACAATAAATACGTATGTACACTACATATACACATATCAAAGCAATGGAATGGTAACCCTAGAAGTTGCAACATACACAGTCATAGGAAAACACCTAGATGTCAATACAAAAACCCATGGAAAATTCCTCGATGGCATGATAAAACATCATCATTAATAACAATAGTGAATCCAAACCAAAAGTCAACTTATAACAAGGCACAAGTACTAGAGGCATGATAATTGTTTTTTTAAATGATATTGTATTGTGTTAAAAATTATAAAAGTTATTTTTTTAGGAAAATAATTATTTTTGAGTTAATATGGAAAAGGAATTGTTTGGGAATTACATTATGGAATAAAAGAAGAAAAAGCCCATTTTGGGTGTGGGAGTTTTTGAGACAACCTTTTGGCTCTTTTACTCCCTCCCCATTAAAATTTTCTCTCTTCCTTAGGCATTGGAAATTGAGGATGTTCCCTTAGGTATTGGCATGGGTTTTGTGGAGGATTTGCTTGCATGTATGTGAGGAAGGAGCTTCTTTTGGACATCATTTTCTCTTCTTTGTGGTGCTTTTTGTGGAAGGTAAGGGTTTTATCTTCCCCCTATTTGTTCTTAAATCTCATGTATGTTGGCCACATGCCCAACTTAAGGGGATGCAATGGCCTTCCTTTTGTAGAAAAGATTGATTGAATGGGAATCAATTTCAACAATCCTCATTGTGTTGGCAACATGGCAGACATCATTAATAGAGACAATGCTGGTATGACTATGGCTATAAAGCATGATATTTTGATTTGTGTTGTCATTGAAGGCAACAAGGTATCAACATGGATTGAGCAAGGCTCTACATGGTTGTAAAATGTCAAAGAGCTGATGACAGTGAAAGACATTTAAGTTTTGGTAAGAAGATTTGACAAATTTGGCTAAGTGTTGGAAGACTACAGAGTGACAGTATTATGGTCCGCATTGTTCCAAGTTTTATGATCATATTCTACAGTTTTGGTAAGATGTTGGTGATCCTTAGATGTTCCTTATTCCAAATCTTTATCTTCTAATAATATTTGGAAGTACACTTTCAAGTGGGACAAGTTCAGAACAACAGAGTACAGTCATAATCAGAACAAAACACCTATTTGTTTTGGTCCACATTTCTCTGGTATTGGATATTTCCTCTTGTAGTTCTAAGCTGTTGTAAACACATAATTGAAGTCTCTAATTCCAAAGCTTCAAAGTTTGAAGTCCTCTAGTAAGGAAGTTATGAGTACTTAAGTATCGCTACAGGCATTGACAGTGTTAGGCAATGACAAAGTCCAAGTTTTGGTATTCCACATTTCATCGCATGTTGAGATTTTGTTCTATGGTTCTAAAGTTAAGTTCTAGGATGCCTAAGAAGTCTTGACTATGATTTTGAGCAAGTTTTGTGGTCCGTGGTGAAAGTTATGCTCTGATAGTTGATCTGAGCCTATGCTAGTCAGTTTATGAAGCTGACCTGATACTATATTATTTGTGCGGAGGAATATGTTGATTAGAATCATATCCTAAGTGGTTCTATAGTTTGTGCCGATATAAGAGAATGTGTTTTAGGTATTGGTTTTGTCCGCAAAGTCTTTTGGTGAATGTATTAAGGCCGACAAGCTGCACATTGCATAACTACAAGTTTCATCTTTGCAAGCCAACCTATTTTGAAGATGATATGTGTTGTGGATATATATATATGAGATTAATTTTGGTGTTTTGTGTTAAGAAGTGTGTGAGCATGCGACATGTAAGAAGTATTGTGATCTGGTAAGTACGACAAGTGCTTGAGAGAAGAAATATAAGTTTCATGTAGAGCAAAGCAGTGTGACCGAGCAGTTCAGGATGAAGAGTTTTAAGACAGTATTTTGAGCTTCATTGGAACTGCAATCCATGCCTTAGTAGATGCAATTGTAAAAGTTCATTCTTAGTAGTGAACCACCTATTCTCTTTCTTTCTCTCTTTGGACAGTGAGTCCTTGGGTAGTGAGCTTCCTGCAGTTAGCACTCTTTATTTGGACAGTGAGCCCTTTGGCAGTGAGCCTTTGTAACTATGATCTGTGTGAGTTTCTTTGGCAACAATTGATGGACAACTTGAAAAGGACTAAGGACACAAAGTATCCATTCAAGTATGGTACTTTGATTATTTGTTTGATGTTCTATTTCTTGAGGGAGTTGCCAGGTGCAAGCAATGTAGGTTGGATGAGACACCGTCCTGTTGTAGTTCAGATCAGAGACCACTTGCAAAGGATTGGGGATGTTGATGCCCAGAAGGCAGATTATGGGGATATTTCAAATTTTTTCAAGAGAAGATGCAAGCAAGAGAAAGAATTCCCCAAAGTATCATTGAAAAATACAAAGACACTATTATTTTATGGTAACAAAAGATGAGTGCCTCATGGAGGCAGTAGATGTTGCAAGTATGTACCTAATCGATGTTGTCATTGATGTCAACATATCTATCTTGTCATTGGTGTCAATTGTGCCCTTATTTTGTTACTTTCTCGTAGATGTTGAGCATATTGAGAAAATTAGATCATCCGGTAAAAATAGTGAATTGCAGTAGAAACGGTCCATTACATGCAGAAGAACAGTCCAGAAGAATGCTCTGCGTTTCATGTAGAATGAATATCTTTGCATGCAGATTGGAAGTTATTTAGAAGCCTATCTGAAGATGTTATATTCCAAGTTTAAGCCTCCAAAATGAAGATTTGAGTAAGTTATGTTCACCAGTGTGAAAATTGCTTTTTTTGTATGTTTGGTAGCGATAGGGAGAAAGTGTTATGCTCCGCATTCCTCCACATTCCTCTGCATTAAAGTATTTTGGTCTGTGGTTCTAGAATTAAGTTTGTGATGATGTTAAGTGTCTCCAACTGCAATGGTTCATAATTTGGTGATCCGCAAGCTATCTTTTACTTATGATAGTGGCTGACAGTGTTGTTCTTGTGCTCCAGTTTGAAGAATCTTATTGACAGAGTGATTAGAGATCGTGCGGTTGTTCCTGGTGATTACAATGTGCTTGTGGATGTCTCCTAATCATGTTCCTACAGTTGGATTGGTTCGCAAAGATAAAATTGGATCGTGAATGAAGAATGTTCTTGTAGACCTAGTGCTATCATCAGTCTTGGTTGACCTAGTTGAATTCATCATTTGCGGAGATGCATCGAAGATTGTAGAAGCATGTCGTGGCATGGAGGATTGTGTTTGAGTTCCAACTAAGGCATGGCATGATCCACATACATCTTTACATCTTTTCCTTAGCCAAATTTGTATTAGGTCCAAACCTATTTTATGTATGTATGAAATGCTGACCTTGGAGATTGATCCAATGGTTGACGAATGTAATGCTGACCTTGATGTACATTCCAAGGTTGATGAATTGTATAAAAACATGTAATGTAGTTGCAAAAAGGTGTGTGTGTTGTGAATATGAAGAGATAAGTGTGAAAGTGTGAAGGATCAGACTAGAGGAGTCATATTGTACTTCAATGAAACTGAACCTTGGCATGGAGTAGATGCTATTCAATTAGTTCACCATCTTGGCAATGAGCCACCCTTTGGTATGAGCCATCCCTAAGTAGTGAACCATTCTTCGCAGTGAGAATTTTGGATAGTGAGCCTCTATTTTTTGGTATTGCTATAACTCATATATTTCTATGGGATAACACCCACCGTGGTTTTCCCTTTTAGGGTTTTCAACGTAAAAATATGGTGTCTACCGTGTTGGATGTGTGATTGCAATTAAGTTTATGGTTTCATTCTTTCATGGTTAAATCTGATTATGAATAATTAAGTTGTGGATGGTTTGATATTCATATGATGTTAAATTTTTTAGGACAACTGATTCACCCCCCCTCTCAGTTGTCTGGTGTATCTCATCAATTGGTATCAGAGCAAGTTTCCTCCACATAGAGTTTAACCACTTGAGGTAGATCCGAGATGGTGCAAAAAGATGAGCAAATTCTCAGTTGTGTCATGTGTGGTAAAACTAGTCATTATACATCCAGATGTCCATAAAGAAAAGAAAGGAAAATTGATGAAGAAATTAAAAGCATAATTTCCAAGAAATCTCTTTATGTTGTTGAAGATATTGAGGAAGATGATGATTGCAATAATGTGGAATGTCTTAATTTTGAAAACTATGAAAGTTGGCTATGGCACAAAAGACTATGTCATATGAATCTTAATGACTTAGTAAAGTTAAGATCAACTCAAATTGTAAAAGATCTGCCGGAGATTGTTCATACCAACATCATCTGCAAGAAATGTCCAGATGGAAAGCATGCAAGTAAATTTCTACAGGGTAAAGAAAAATCTTCCACTTAATTACTAGAATTGATCCATGTAAGTCTTTGCAGTCCTACAAGAATAAGAAGCTTTCATGATGACATGTATTTTATGTTCTTCATTGATGATTATTCTAGAATGACTTGGGTAAGATTTTTAAAATAAAAATCAAAATTTTAGATGGATTCAAAGATTTCAAAACAACAGTTGAAAATGAGTTGAATATGAAAATCAAGTGTTTGAGATCTGACAAAGAAGAAGAGTTTATCTCTAATAACTTCAACATGTTCTGTGAAACTCAAGGGATAGAAAGACAACTATCTGAAAAGAATAAAGTAATGGAGGTAAAAAGTAAAATTGTTCAAGAAACTGCAAAAACAATGATGGAGGAAGCTAACCTATCAAAAGCATTTTGGAAAGAGGCAATTCAGATTGTTGTTTACACACATAATAGAGTTCAGATAAAAGCCAATAATAAACAAACTCCTTTTGAGTTATGGTGTGGAACGACACCCACTATGAAATACTTCAAAATCTTTGGGAGCAAATGTCTTATCAAAAGAAAGGAAGAAATAGATAAGGATGATGCTAAGTATGATGAAGGCATCTTCCTTGGATACTCATCTTGGAGAAAAGCTTACCACTGCTACAACAATAGATTGGGAAAGATTGTTGAAAGTACCAATGTCAAGGTTGAAGAGAACATTCAAAAGTACTTTGACTCAATCAAATCTCCTTGCAAAGAGAAAATTGAGATTAAAGAAAAGGAACATTAGGATGAAGCACAAGGAGGTTATCAGACTATTAGTGATAGAGGAGAATGTGGTGTGAAAGGACTTAGAGCTTCTTTTGAAACCAAAATTGTGATAGAAAACTACAACAATGTGAAAAATTCTGAAGATAAATGTTTGTCCACCAATAATGAAGGAGCCAAGATTACTCTTATGAATCCTGAGAGATCTGAAGAAGAGAACATGGACTCAAAAGAAAACTCAACTGAGTTAGGAAAGTAGATCAAGGAGCTCAAACAAAGACTTGAAGAGAATAACGAAAAACTAAGAATAGAAAATGAAGAAAAGACAAAATTTGAGGAATATCTGCAAGGCAATATCAAAGATTACATGAAGCTTGAGGAAGAAGTTGTGGACCTAAAAATTGATCTGAAACATTCATGGGTTGAACAAGATAAACTCAGTGTGAGTGCTGCCAAATTTGATATGCTAATGGCTATGGTAAGCCAAATAAATCTTGATGATAAAGAAGATGGGATATCTGAGACAAGTGAAAACTCCAGAGCAAGTCAAGAAGAGAATGTTGAAGCCAAGAAGGACAAAGGCAAACAAATTTAGAATCAAAGGAATAGATCAAGAAGATCACCAATCAGACAACCAAATGCACAAAGGTACCTATCTTTCAATGGTTATTGTTTTAAATGCAAAAAGTTTGGTCATAAGGCTATGCAGTGTAGGAGTAGAATAGATCAGAATGCTCCATCATTCTCTGGTCAATGTTTCAATCGCAAGAAAATTGGTCATAAATCAAATGAATGCAAAAATTTGGTAAGGAATGGTTCTTACAATGCAAGGAATAGTCAATCATTCAATGGGAAGTGTTTTTCTTACAATAGATTTGGAAATATGGCTAACCAATGCAGATTGAATCCAATCAATAGAAGGAATCAAAGACAAATGGATGTGGTGTACTACAACTGCAACAAGTATGGACATATTGCAAGAGTTTGCAGAAGCAAGAACGTGGAAAGAAACTACCATGTTGAAAACAGGAAAACAAAGCAAAGAAATGTTAAAGAAAAAGAAAAAGTTGATCTAGTTGAAACTAAGAAAGAAATGGGCAAGATTTGAATCAAAAAGGATGTGATTGAAGTCAAGGATGAATTTGCACTAGCATCTAGTGCAGATACTTCCCCCGAGAATTAAATTGGAAGCTCTGGCTTAGGGGGAGTTGTGTTGAAAATCCAAAACCCCCAGCCAGAAAGTTAGTACTGGAATCTAGTACTATGGTATGTTGTAAAGAATCTTGTGAGAGAACTTCTGAAAGAAATTCCGGTAGAAGAAGATCCAATGCAAAGGATAAAAGGAGTGGTATCCAAAGTACAATGACTTCACTCTTAGTGCTTATACATATGTAGATTGGGCCAGAGATGTTGATGATAGAAAGAGTACAAGTGGAGGTGCTTTCTTCTTGGATAATAGATTAGTTTCATGGCTGAGCAAGAAACAAGATTTAATCTCTTTGTCAACTACAGAAGCAGAGTATATTGCAGCAGCATGTTGTTGCACTCAAGTATTATGGATGAAGCAGACTTTGAAGGATATTAGAGTTGTGTATGAAGATCCAAATGCAATATTTTGTGACAATACAAGTGCCATAAACATTTCAATGAATCCATTGATGCACTCAAGAACAAAGCACATATTAATAAGGTATCACTTTTTGAGAGAGAAGGTGACAAAAAATGAAGTAAAGTTGGAATATGTGTCCACAAAGGATCAGATTGCAGACATTTTCACTAAGCCTATGCCTAAAGATATCTTTGAGTATCTTAGAGAAAAGTTAGGGGTCATTACCCCTCCTGCTCTGAACTAAGATGCATAGGAATGCATCAATCCAGTGGAACTCAAAGTGTCATTCTTTGATCTAGATTGATGCTTTGAGGGCTACCTCTCAGGGGGAGTAGCTAGATGTTTCTGATAAAGTGAGTGTTGATAATAGAGAAAGTTCAGTGGATCAGAGTAGAAACATGCAAGTATGTGCCCTTTTCCATTGATATCAAAGGGGGAGAGAAATTATGTGAAAAATGTAGGGGAGAAAGAGTGCAGATGTGTAAAGAGAAAGGGGGAGAATCTTGTCTTGATGGTCTTTTCAATTTTTCACATCATATGTTGCCATCAATGACAAAGGGGGAGATTGTTGCAAGTATGTGCCTAATTGGTGTTGTCATTGATGTAAACATATATGTGTTGTCATTGGTGTCAACTATGCCCTCATTTTGTTACTTGCTTGTAGATGTTGAGGATATTGAGAAAATTAGCTCATCTGGTAAAAATAGTGAATTGCAGTAGAAACAATCCATTACATCTAGAAGAACAGTCCAGAAGAATGCTCTGCATTTCCTATAGAATGAATATCTTTGCTTGCAAATTAGAAGTTATTTAGAAGCCTATCTGAAGATGTTATATTCCAAGTTTGAGCCTCCAAAATGAAGATTTGAGTAAGTTATGTTCACCAGTGTGAAAATTGCTTTTTCTGTATGTTTGGTGGCGACAAGGAGAAAGTGTTATGCTCTGCATTCCTCCGCATTAAAGTATTTTGGTCTGCGGTTTTGGAATTAAGTTTTTGATGATGTTAAGTGCCTCCAACTGCAATGGTTCATGATTTGGTGGTCCGCAAGCTATCTTTTACTTATGACAGTGGCCGACAGTGTTGTTCTTATGCTCTGATTTGAACAATCTTATTGACAGAGTGATTAGAGATCATGCAGTTGTTCCTGGTGATTACAATGTGCTTGGGGATGTCTCCTGATCATGTTCCTACATTTGGATTGGTCCACAAAGAGAAAATTAGATCGTTAATGAAGAATGTTCTTGTAGACCCAGTGCTATCATCAGTCTTGGCCGACCTGGTTTAATTCATCATTTGTGGAGATGCATCGAAGATTGTAGAAGCATGTCGTGGTGTGGAGGATTGTGTTTGAGTCCCAGCTAAGGCATGATGTGATCTGCATACATCTTTACATCTTTTCCTTAGCCAAATTTGTATTAGATCCAAACCTATTTTATGTATGTATGAAATGCTGACCTTGATGTACATTCCAAGGTTGATGAATTGTATAAAAACATGTAATGTAGTTGAAAAAAGGTGTGTGTGTTGCAAATATGAAGAGATAAGTGCAAAAGTGTGAAGGAGCAAAGCAGTGGAGTCATATTGTGCTTCAATGGAACTGAACCCTGGCATGGAGTAGATGCTATTCAATCAGTTCACCATCTTGGCAGTGAGCCACCCTTCGGCAGTGAACCATCCCTAGGCAGTGAGTCATTCTTTACAATGAGCTCTATAGGCAGTGAGCCTCTATTTTTTGGTATTGCTATAACTCATATATTTATGTGGGCTAACACCCACCATGGTTTTTCCCTTTTAGGGGTTTCCACATAAAAATCTGGTGTCTACTGTGTTGGATGTGTGATTGCAATTAAGTTTATGGTTTCATGCTTTCATGGTTAAATCTAATTATGAATAATTAATTTGTGGATGGTTTGATATTCATATGATGCTAAAGTTTTTAGGACAACTAATTCACCCCCCTCTCAGTTGTCCAGTGTATCTCATCAGTAGAGCCAAGGATAGTGTAGATCCCTCCAATGGGATATGAAGTTACTGCAGACATCTTAACTAGTTTATCTGATCTAATACTTAGTAAACCAAATGACACTATAGAGGAAAGGATTGGGACTTATGAAGAAAAGTCTCTCAAAATTCATTTGGAACAAACATAGCCACAGGCACATAAAAGATTAAGAAAATGAGTGGAGGATTGTGCTCTAAGAAAAGGTTTCACAAAAGAGCAAATAGATCAAGCTAGAGCTAAGGTTGAAGCTTCTGAAGCAACAAAGGCTCCGGAAAGGCATGAAGTGGAAACTGAACAAGTAAGGCCTACTCCTGAGACAAGAAGAACAACAAGGTCCTCCTCTTCTGCTATAGCTACTCCTGAGACCTCTGGAACCCTACCTATGGTTGATGTGGAAAAGGAAACTCCTAAAAGAATAGAGCCTACTGTGGGAAAGAAGAACAAAAGAGTGAAAAGGATGGCCACCAATAGAATCTATGTGAGTCATGGAGGTGGAAATGAAGAAGAAGAAAAACTAATTAGGAGGAAAAAGGGATCTCTTCCAACTGATAAAGAAACTCAAGCTAAAAGAACAAAAATTGATGATAAACAAGATGAAGCCACTCCAAGTGAGAAAGGAGAGAACTCTGGAAAGAGAAAAGAAAAGGGGAAGAAGAAGAAAAAGGAAAAGATAAGTGATGCCACTATGGATCTAGAAGCCACAATCAATGCAGTGGTTGTGTATGGAAATTTGAAGCCCATTGTAGACCTTTATGATAAGAGATTTGATGCTGATAAGGAGATAATTGAAACCACTGTGGTAAGATTCCTAGACATTTTTAATAGAACATTAATTGAAGTTGTGATTGACCTACCTAATAGACTAGCTAGCATTCTGATTGTTAGAAAAGAAGAGGCTATGGCTAAAGATGCAGAAATGAAGGAATCGGTGTTGAAGAAGTTTTGTCCAAGTCTCACTGGACAAGATAAAGTTAAAGCCAGTCAAATGTTTAGTGAAGAATTTAGAACCAAAAGAAGAATTAATATTCTGATGGCCAGAGACGAAAGTGAAATTGAAAAGTTGGAAAAAAAAATTGAGGAGAAAATTTTGAATGTGCTTAAAGGGTTAAAAATTCTTGTAGAAGAAGGCTCCAGAGAAGAAGAGAAAGGAGATCAATCTAAGAAAGATGAGTCTAGTGCAGCTCATGAAGTAGCAAGTGAACAGACTGTTGCCACTCCTCCTCTTACTACTAATTCAGGTGAGCAAGCTGTAGTGCATCCTCCGGAAGGCACCGGAAATCTGGAAGAAGTAAAAGTCACATATGAGGAAAAAGTCTCTGAAGGACAAGATGAACAAAGAGAAGAAGTCAATGAGGAGATGATTGATGATTCAACTCTAGAAATAGGGGGTAATGAACAAGAGTTTATTCAAGAATATCCTCCAGAGAGTCATGATGCTGAAGTGCCTCTTGGTGAAAGTAGAAGAGACACTGCTGGTGAGAGTTCATTTGACTCTCTTAGAGATTTTTTGGAAAAGTAGAGAGAAAATCAAATTTTGGACACATCTAAGTTGTTGCAAGGGCAACTTAATTTGGTGACTATGTCCCCACTACAAAATCTAAATTTGGGAACAATTTTTTAGGTTAGAACCCAACAGGAGATTCTTAAATCTCATATGGAAGACAATGAATTGATTGGAGAGGCAATGACAATTTTTGAGAAGATTATGCCTAGTGTAAAGAGAGATACCTCCTTGACTCTTGTGGTACAAATGAAGAAACTCATGGAGTCAATCAATTCTCATTTTGATTCCTTTGAACAAGCAACATAAAAGAAGGTAAGAGCATAGATTAATAGTAAAAGGTTAGTAGAACTCAATGATAAATGCTCCAAAGATAAAATTTTGTTAGATAAGAGTATCAAATATGTAGAGACGGCTATCAAAGATGCTAGTAAGCTTTATCATTTTTGTCTAAAATGGCCTAAGACAACTAAGGAGCTAAAAGAAAAGATAGATGGATGGGAAGCCCAGTTGATCAAGATTTCTAGGACCTATGATCCTACAAAGGATGCTATTAGAAATAAAAGGGCAGAAGTTGAAACATTCCATTCTGTCATAAATAAGTTGTAGAGCCAAAAGGATACCATAAAAAATAGGATGAGCCAACTTGATGGGTTCAAATATTGGCTTCTTTTATGTTATTTATATATGCTTTTAGACTTTATGCCTATGATATTTCAGATACTTTTTCAAGACATTACCATCATAATATGTTGTCTTTTATATATTCTACAAACCTTGAACCTATTCTATCAATATGAAACATGGTGATAATATTTGTCAATTGAATGAGTTAGACATGAGTATGTATGCATATAGATGAGACTTTATAGTTTAATTATGAAGGTTATTTGCATGCATATGTTCTATGGATTAACCCTGTGTAACAATGCGTATGTGGCATCAAGGAGAGGAGAATTCACATCACATTATAAAATAGGGCATTAAAGGATGTCACAGTTAAGTGCCAATTGAAGCTGAACGTGATCATTATGGAAGAATAAATACAGAAGAAGAAGACTTCTTCTAGGATTCTAATTGCAGCTTATGTGAGCCGTTGTATAGGAATTTCTGTTTGAATAGGATTCTGCTTCCTCTGTTTCAACTAGATTAATAAATTGATCTCTAACCCGTACCCTAATATCTAGGGATGAATTGATGATCAAAGTTAGTTGGTAGTTACATAACACTCTCCCATTTCTATATAAGTTAGGAGGGATGAGTTCGATGTCAAGTTAGTTTTTTCCAAGTTACTTTATTTTATAGTTTCTCAATGGTTACTCTGTTTTTCCATGTTGAAAGATCCAGACATGTTTTATTGAATACAATCTGAAAACATCCTATTTATGATATGAATTGAATACAACTATGTGTTATGAGAATGTGTGAGAATTTGAAATAGATTTGATTTCCAGTTAAGTGAGATAGTCCCCTAAGCTGGCCACTCAAGGTACTAATCTTCACTTCATGTATTTCCTTATTTATTTGTGCATTCTTAGTTAAAACTATTTTTCTGCTATTTCATAAATTGCATTGTGAGACAAGTGAAATATCCTAATTGCTATTTCTAGTAGTTGTGATTCATGAATGAGTGCATGCTTAGTCTATTTTAAGTCCTTCAGAGGTTAGTGTTAGTTCTTTTATCATTCTGGATATTTTGAGTTAATTCTATGACTCTATGTTGAATACAGTTATCTACAGCTTATGTTGCAGGTACCCGTAGCCACTGGGTTATGTAGTTATTTTTACTATTTTTGTATTTCTGAGAATTCTAGTCAAGTAGAATACTTTGAGTAGGTTTGGATGAGTTAGTTTAGGATAGAAATGAGTCTTGAAGGCATATATAGTGTAGGTGCCATCATAAGCTTATGCTCCTTGGTTGATAATTTAATGTAGGAATGCAATGGTAGAGTGGACTGTTCAGATAGGTTTACCCTTGATTTATGTTAAGTCTACAACACATTAGTTTTCCTAGGGAAATTGTAAGTTTCAAGATTGCTTCTATGACTAGACTTGTAGCAGAAGCTGATAAAATAAGGCAAATCACTGAGGCCCCTGCTGCTGTTGAGAAAGCAGAAGAGTTGGTGTCCCAAATTAATGGGCACATGCAAGTTTTGAGCCATGCCAAGGCTAGATGGGGTGGAGATGCAGTACCACTGAAGAAGCTTTACAAATAAATTCTCCCTATAAGCCAGTAAGTTATTTGATTTCACATGTATATATGTAGATAGTATAAATAGTTTTGAAGTTTTGGTTATATAAGAATAGAATACTTAGGGGGATCAGATTCAATATGTGCACATCTTGTACATATTCTTTGCCATTGATGTCAAAGGGGGAGAGTGGAGCATGTGAAAAATAGTTGTGGAAATAGTTAAGGGGGAGAGAAGTTTGTAAAAGTTAGTCATTTCGATGA
This sequence comes from Cunninghamia lanceolata, assembly GCA_027924645.1. Lineage (NCBI taxonomy): Eukaryota > Viridiplantae > Streptophyta > Pinopsida > Cupressales > Cupressaceae > Cunninghamia > Cunninghamia lanceolata. The sequence goes on along the minus strand of BSBN01000908.1, from coordinate 3,398,589 downwards.
GAAGCATATGTAAAAGTAAGTGATAGATAGATTTTGTGTTGTAAACAATAATGTTGATTCTTTGATGGTTTTCCACATCATGTGTTGCCATCAATGCGAAAGGGGAGATTGTTGGCAACATGGAAAACATCATTAATAGAGACACTGCTGGTATGACTAAGGCTGTGAAGCATGATGTTTTGATTTGTGTTGTCATTGATGGCAACAAGGTATCAACTTGGAATGAGCAAGGCTCTACATGGTTGTAAAATGTCAAAGAGTTGATGACAGTGAAAGACAATTAAGTTATAGCAAGAAGATTTGACAAATTTGGCTAAGTGTTGGAAGACTACAAAGATGACTATAGAGTGACGGTATTATGGTCTGCATTGTTCCAAGTTTGATGATCATATTCTGCAATTCTGGTAAGATGTTGGTGATCCTCAGATGTTCCTTATTCAAAAGCTTTAACTTCTAATAATCTCCAGAAGTACAATTTCAACTGGGATAAGTTTGGCACAACAAAGTATAGTCATAATCAAAATAAAACACCTATTTATTTTGGTCCACATTTATCTGGTATTGGATATTTCCTCTTGTGGTTCTAAGGTGTTGTAAACACATAATTGAATTCTCTAATTCCAAAGTTTCAAAGTTTGAAGTCCTCTGATAAGGAAGTTATGAGTACTTAAGTATCGCTACAGGCATTGACAGTGTTAGGCAGTGATAAAGTCTAAGTTCTGGTATTCCGCATTTTACCGCATGTTGAGATTTTGTTCTACAATTCTAAAGTTAAGTTCTAGGATGCCTAAGAAGTATTGATTATGAGTTTGAGCAAGTTCGGTGGTTTGCATTGAAAGTTATGTTCTAACAGTTGATCTGAGCCTATACTAGTCAGTTTGTGAAGCTGACCTGATACTATATCCTTTGTGTGGAGGAATCTGTTGATTAGAATCATATCCTAAGTGGTTCTATAGTTTGTGCCGACATAAGAGAATGTGTTTGAGGTATTGGTTTGGTCCACAAAGTCTTTTGGTGAATGTATTGAGGCCGATAAGCTATACATTGCATAACTACACATTTCATCTTTGCAAGCCAACCTATTTTGAAGATAATATGTGTTACGAATATATATATGAGATTCATTTTAGTGTTTGGTTACTAAGAATTGTGTGAACATGTGACATGTAAGAAGTATTGTGATCTGATAAGTATGACAAGTGCTTGAGAGGAGAAATCTAAGTTTCATGGAGAGCAAAGCAGTGTGACTGAGTAGTTCAGGATGAAGAGTTTTGAGACAATATTTTGAACTTCATTGGAACTGTATTCCATGCATTAGTAGATGCAATTGTAACAGTTCATTCTTCATAGTGAGCCACCTATTCTCTTTCTTTCTTTCTTTGGACAATGAGTCCTTAGGCAGTGAGCCTCCTACAGTGAGCATTCTTTATTTGGACAATGAGTCCTTTTGGGCAGTGAGCCTTTGTAATTGGTATTGTTATTCATAATATATTGTGAGCTAACACTCACTGTGGTTTTTCCCTTTTGGGGTTTTCCACGTAAAAATCCTGGTGTTCATGTTCTATGTTTTGTGGTTGTACTTTCTATGCTTGATTTTCTTTACTATTATTGAATATGGCAAATGGATTAATGGTTTAATAAGTAAATGGTTTAATAGAATACTAATTCACCGCCCCTCTCAGTATTCTAGGTGTTTAACACATTGTATGTATTTGAAGATTTTGCATTTTATGGCAAACCTATGGCAACAATTTTCCAAATTTTATATGTGATTGGAAATGTGTTTTCCATACCATTGGCTTCAAAAGAGTATGTTTACAATTTTGAAATTTGACATTTCAAAATATGGTAAAATTGCATTGAAAAACCCAAGTTGGAAAAAGCTTGTATGTGAATTGATTATGAGAATGATTGTTTGCAATTATGGATGAAATGTGTCAAACGTAGGAATATGGATGGTTATGTAAACATGATGGGGAGTCAAATGATTGTATGCAAGCCTTGTTTTGGACCTCGTTATCCATCCTATGTGTTCATGTGCCTTTATGTATGAAGTTGTAGGAGCTGAGGAATCCTAGGCTAGAATGGAGTGGACTCTTGCTCCCATCCACTTGTATAATAAGCATGGTTGAGGCAAGAAGAGGTTAATGTAAGGTATTTAAAATGAATGGGAAATCAAACATGTAAACATTTATGCAAGATAATTTTTGAGACACTTTTGTATGATGATGAGGATATGTGGAAAGGATCGTGAAGGACAAGTGGGATGGTTTAGCATTTTTGAGGTAATAGCTTTTGGGATGGACTTGCGCTCTAATACCATTGGCATTTTGGACATCCATGGGATGGGGTATACTCCTTAACTAGTGCATGGTTGTGACCTACAATGACACTTCATTGCTACTACCTAGGCATCCCTCTCTTCCTTTCTAGTACCTTGGATTGCATATCTAATGAGTGCTTGTGATCTCTTTACATATGTGAGATTGGTTTGTTCTTTCAAATCTTGTGTATAACTTTAATCTTGTACATTGTTTGATGTTTCATGAATGTGTTTGATGAAGTTGGATAATCCCTCATGCATATCTACTTGGTGCAAAATCATGATTTTGTACTTGCCAAGTGCATGTATTTAATGGTAGTAGTTTATGTTGGCACTAGAAAAAAACCAAATTCCAAACATGCATCATTTTGCCCTAAATCCATCAAAAATCCTAATTTGTGCCTTTATTGTCTAAGCCCATCATTTATATCCAATCGAAGACTATTTTAATGGGTTCCCTTCATGAATTCATGTGCAAAATCCTCCAAGCCCCATGTGTTATTTCCTTGAAAAATTCTCTAAGTGTTTCAGCTTTGAAAACTCCTTTAAAATGCCTAAGTGTTGCCTTGTCGACAAGTTCAAAAGTTTGTGAACCTACCAATTTGCTGATTTCCTTTCATTATTTTTTGCAGAGTCTTTGTTGATGATTCGACCAGTTTGTGAACTGCTGAACTCACTGACCATGTTTCCTCAATTCGTGGTTTCATCGATCGACCGATAAAGCAACAAAGGGAGAAAATTTTCAAGTCTTTGTTGGAGAAGTGGGTGGTTCACGAACCGAAAGGGTCACTGATAGCCCAAGTCACCGATGAGAAAAGTGGAAGAATTTTTCTAAGGGAAGAATGAAGTGGGCCTTTGTCAGCGAAATGGGCGGTTTGTGAACTTGTCGGTTCGTTGAACGCCAAGTTCGCCAATAGGCAAAGTTGCCAACAAAGAGAAAGATCAACAAGAGACAAACAAGAAGAAAACAAAGATGAATATAAGAGAGAAATGAAGTCTTCATCAGCAAAGTGGATGATTTGTGAACCGAAAGGTTCACTGATGGTGAAATCTCTGACAAAGAAAGAAGACAAGGCATGAAGAGGAAATGACAAAGCTTTTTGGTGGAGGTGGAAGTTCATGAACCTTCAATTTTGCCAATTTTTAGGTTCGATTATGATGTGTGCCATCAAAAAGGAAGGATAAAGTGCCAAGAAAAGATAGAGAGGAAGGGAAATGATAATTCCAAGGTTTGTGACAAAAGAGGTACACTAAAAGGTAAAATTAAAATCAAATGTGATAATCAAAATATAAAATCAAATGTAATGTAAAGCATGTAATAAATATGATAGTTTGAAATATTTTAAAGTTAGTTAAAAATATTTTAAAGTGTTGTAAGAGCCTTACACACACACTTTTGTTGAGTTATTTATTTTAAAAGTTGATCTATCCCTGGCTGCCATGAATGCAAAACTAAGGATGTTGTACATGTTAGTGGCAAGGTAGGTCAGATAGATTACATGAGTAATGGTGGTTGGTAGGGTAATTTTTTCCCACCTAGAATATAGAAGTAAAAAGAATGCTATATATAAATGACTCAGAGATGTTTTAAAGATTGGTCGTTGAACCAATTGCTTGGTATGTAAGTGCCTCAGGTGGATTTTAGGGCTTCAAATCATGCTAGTCTGGGCAACAAATGGAGGACTACATTTGATACAATATAGGAAAGGATTTTAACACATGTCTTCATGATTTGGTATGTCTCTAGGTCTACTTGCAGTGATTTAGGTGAATGCATGGTCGTAAATCTGTATTCTGTGTTCGCCACATTTGCTGGTGCAATTGTAATAGGGATTTGATAATGTATGACAACATTTAAACCAATACAAGCTTTGTGTTGGATAATTTCTTTTATTGCATGTAAACCATTGTAGTTTGCTCGGGATTAATAAGTATGTCCATTGTATGAAATGTAATCTGAGAAATGTATGTGAATGCATTTTAGTTTTCTATTGATGCTTATTAGATCCATTCCCTTCCTCTTTCTTGTTTATGACTTAGTTACCCAATGGAGTAGGCACAGTCCATATTGGGGATGGATCAATCAATATTTTAAATTAAGTCTCTACCTTGTTCATTGTAGGAGTAGGATTAGGTTAGGTCCTACATGTTGTTCATGGTTCTGTTAAAAAACTAAGGATAAATCTGAAGTGAGACATAATCAGTTTAATCATTGGTGAATCATGAACATGTATGTCTACACTGCATATCTTGTGTATGTGAAGTTAAGTGGAGTCATCTCAAGGAATGTAATATTACCATGTTTGGGTGCAAGTGCATAGTGCAGTAATCAACTTAATTAGAGGTTTTATGCAACCAGTTTGTCTTGGCCTAGTGACAACTTTGGGGGTCAAGTGTACATTGGGTATGGCTGTGAGTGTTTATTTTTGTTCCATTTCATGCCTCCAGGAATATCCCTCCTGGGTCTAGTTGATCCTGAAGTACAGAGGAGTCTACCCACTCCTGTAAGTTGGCCAAAATCATCCTTAACCTATTGATAAACCTCTTTCAATAACCTTGATGACACCCCTGGCTCGGGCATTGTTAAATGTTTTAGGGTTTTGGGTTCTTGTCATTTTGGGAACCAACAATTTACATTTCATGTATGCTTGCTTGATATGACTATGTTAAGTTATGCTTGAGATATGAAGTTTGTGTGCTTGTCTAACCCTGCGTGTAGTATGAGTGTGTTGGACCACCTGAGTTGGTTGCCTCTCAATTCAAAGGGGTGGGCTTAAGGGTTCCACATGGTTGGGTGACATTGAATCACTGTTGGAGACTCGTGGATTTCTTGGAGTGACATGAAGAGCATGCATGCACTCCATTACCTCTCATATTGGTATCATGTTCATTTTATATTTTTGTAGCAAATGTGTAATACATGACTCTTAATGTCCTTATTTCTAAAATATGCTTATTATTAATGGATAACAATGTATTGTATGATATTCCACCACTGGCGCTGATGTAAACTTTATCATTCATTTGATGTGACTGACCTTATAGTTAGACTGTGTATGGTTGTCCTACAAGAGTTTATCATCTTTATTTGACTTAGAAAATATGATTCTTAAATATGCATTCTCATCTTTTGGACCTAATATTTTCATGCCTTATCGAGGTTTTATACCTTTTTTTAAGGTTGCAATTTGTCATGATGTTTTGTAGTGTTCTAATATCTTATTAGACCTTTCCCTTGTGAACCTTCACATTTTCTTGTATGGATTGTTCTTGAGAAAGTAAACTTTGTTATAAGGGCTTGGACCAATTTCTGAGGCATTTGAAAACTTTGTGCTTGGCCAATATGAGGCCCACATGTGCCCAGGTACTTGGCCTTGACTGTTTTCATACAACATGTAAAACAAGCAAGTTATGCCTCACCGATTAAAAAGGCAAGCTTGTTTTCCCTACCTTGTAAAAATTTTGCACATATCCAAGATGCACTTTGGAATCCAAAGTCCAAGTTTCATGCTTACAAGATATTAGATTTTTTATAGGGTTTTTTATGATTGTCAAGTGCATTTTAGACCTCAAAGTCTATGTTAGCATGTGGAAGGGGGCTTAGAACTACATTGGAATTTTTGTAGAGTTGTGAGTTGCATTTCACATTTTGAAGTCTAAAATGCATTTTTCTAATCAACTTCCAAAGGTCAAGTTGGTATTCCATCAGAGTTTAGATTTAACCTTGTATTATTTTGAAGAATACAAACTATTGCTTGAAGCCTAAAGTTTGAGTTGAAGGCTCCTCAATGTTTGGTGCTTGACATATGGATTTCTTCCTACATGGAGATGTAATGTATAACTCATAGGTTGAAGCTTGAGATCAAATATTAGATATATCAGTGTTGGTGTGTTTATATCGATGTTGCTTGCAAGTATCATGTGTCAATTTGACTTCAAAGTATGAACTACATATTGCATGTAAAACTTTGAAGTATGAGGATTTGTAATCTTGGTGTGGAAGACCAAGGGAGTTGTGTAGGGTGCAGATTGTGGCCTGCGGGCCAAAGTCTGATTTTGTATGGGATCATGTAACTCATACTCTGAAGTCTAAAACAATGTAGGTTGCCTTATGTCTTCCTAAATCTTGAGAGGTTAGAATTTGGTTGCATGTTCAACTCTAATGTTTTAATTCTAGAGGGTTTCAATGTCTATGGACCTAGACTTTACATTAATTAAGTTTATCAGGCTTTTCAGTTCCATGGATAACCTACATGTGCTTGTGTAGTCTTGAGGTCTCGTATATATCTTAGCTCAACTATAATTTCAAGATTGTGGTACAAAATCTATTTTTGGAGGTACTCACAGGCTTGGAATATTATTACAAAGGAGTTTGGTGAGAAGTCCCACATCTAGTGTGGAGCTTGAGTCTTAAGGTCCAGAGAAGTTGACGCTAGGCATGTGGCACTTTAGATTGATTTTCATTGGTTCTATGAACTAATCTATGAGACCATAAGGTGTTGACTATGTGTACACTAGTGATCCAACAATCCACGTAAGAATAAGCATAGCAATTTATATATGTATGTCACATTCCATGATTTAAAAAGTGTAGTGTAAAAATGATAATTGTTGATTTCCTAAGAAATTATTTATCTTTAATATATAAATTCCACTTTACTTGCAACCTGTAAATAGTCAAGGACTCCTTATAAAGGTGATCCATTTATGAGGAAGAGTTGTATGTATTAGTTTAATTTGTAAAGCAATATTGACAATAACTCTTACATAAATAGATCATGATTCACTTTGATCACAATCCTCTTCATTTCATCATCCACAAAGTAAGTTGGATGACAAAATATAACAGTTCTTTGTAGTGATCGAATGAAAGAGAAGTACATCCAAATAAATGAAGTTGTTTGAGGTGACCTATGTTATGTGGATCCATTTTGGAATTTGCATGACCTACATCTTTTTTAATCATTCTAGTTACTCATGGAAGACACTGCCAACTCATGTTCAAAATCCCTATCAATGTGCCCATCACCCATTAAGTGTGATTGTTAATAGTATAGAGTTAAATTTTGATTCATAATCTAATAAATAAAAGTGGATGGGTTTGTGATAAGTCCTAATATTGATATACATGGCATAAACTACAGCTAAAACAAAATATTATTATTTAACAAGCCTATAATTTTATTTTGAAAGAGTTTGGTGAGAAGTCTTTAATCCAGTAGGTACCTTGAGTTTCAAGCTCTAGAGAAGTCAAAACTAGCCATGTGGTTCTTTATATCAATTTTCATTGGTCCTTTGAACCAATCCATGGGACTATAAGGTGTTTCCCATGTGTGCTCTTATATCAATTTTCATTATTCCTTAGGACCAATCTGTGAGACTATGAGGCATTGCCCTATATATACTCTTATGATCAAGTGGGTGCCACACAAGAATGAGTAGAGCTATATGATATATACATGCCACATTGCATGGTCCATTATATGATATTTATTTTTCCAATAATAAGCTAGAGTAAACTTGTGATTCTTAATTTGAGAAAGAAAAGTGGATGGGTTCATGACAAGTCCCAATATCGATATACATGGTATCAACAATAATTTAAATAAAAAATATTATTTATTAGGCCTAGAATTTTATTTTGAATGAGTTGGATGAGAAGTCTCGCATCTAATGGGTAGCTTGAGTCTCAAGATTCTGAGGAGTTGATGCCAAGAGCATGGTGCTTTAGATCAATTTTCATTGGTCCTTTAGAGTTATTTACAAGATTATAAGGCACCAAGTTTGTGTGTACTCTTTAGATCAATTTTCATTGGTCCTTCAAACCAATCTTCAAGATAGTGAGGCATTTCCCATGTGTACTATTTAGATTGATTTTAATTAGTCCTTTGAACCAATTTGTGAGACCTTGAGGTGTTGCCCATGTGTACTTTAGTGATCAAGTGGGCACCACACAAGAACACGCAAAGCTATATGATATATGCATGCCACATTACATGACTTGAAAGGTGCAATGTAAAAATGATAACCATTGCTCTACTAAGAAATCATTGATATTTGAGGAATAAATTCCACTTTACATACAATCCATAAACATTTAAGGACTAGTTATAAAGGTACTCCATTTATGAGAAAGTTGCATATGCATTAGTTTATTTTGTAAAGCAATATCAACAATAACTTTTATGTAAGGAGATCATGATTCATTATGATCACAATCCTCTTAATTTCTTTTTCCAATATTGATAATAACTCTTACATAAGGAGATCATATCACTTTGAACACAATCCTCTTAATTTCTTCAACCACAAAGTATGGCAGTTCCTTCTAGTGATCAAATAAAGGAGAAATGCTATGAGGGATATTGAGGAGGGTGTTAGGCAAAATGAATTGATGTTTTTGGTCATATATTTGGGAGCCTTTGATGAAAAAATAGGTTTCTTATTAAGGGAAAAGATCCCCACATCACTAGGCATACACTATGGCTAATGATATTGAGTATACTTTGAGATTCTCAATGATGAGAATTATCACATCTACAAGTAATGATAATTGTGGAATGTTTCTCTTGGATAAAAAATTATTGAAAGATGTAGAAAGAGAAATCAAGATGGATACAATATATTTGTTGCATCCAAGGTACCATATACTCAATCAGAATGTAGAAATACCCTAGAAGGTTGCAGTGATACATACAATTCAATAGAAGCAGATGAATATAACATGAAGTTAGAAGTTCAAGAGGAATTATCCATAAGTGAAGAAAGTATGGTGTTCAACTACAGTATGGTGAAGTATGAGGAGAAATGTGTTAATGATGGGTTGGCAGAAGAAATGTATGGTAAGCTATATAGTTTAGAAAGTTCCCATACCCTTGAAGTGTATTACTTGTGAGAGTCACCAATGGACTCAAGTTTCCAAGATCACCTGTAAGAGCAAAAAAAACCTTCCACAAGAGTGTTTCTAGATGCAAGATGAATAATAATATTATGATACACCCATACAAAATGTACAAGAGAGACCTTGCTTATAAAGACAAGGTTGAGAGGTAGGACTAACTAGGATGAGGACAAGTGTCTTATCCTATGACATGAGACAACTAGAGGATAACATGACAACTACATGATATGATCACATGACAACTAGAAACATTTAGAAAGATTCCTAGAGCCCTAAGTAAACTTAACATGTGAACATGTGTGAATAGGTCCTAACTAATAACTAGTTAGAGAATGTGCCTTGTTCACACTACAAAGGGTAATCCGAACAAGTAATACCCCTGTTCACACCAACACCCCCCCTTACGTGCAACTTAGGGAGAAGTAAAAAATGCAAAGATGGGTCCTGACTACAAGGCTATGTTAGGTATCCATGTACAAAAGATCTCTCACAAATGGAGTAAAGGAGAAAAACCCGTAGGAAAAAACCCTTCTCCAAAAGAGAGAGAAACATGTTGTTATATCCCCAACTTGTGATTAGCTTAATCTTACTCTTACATGGTAATTAGGAGGATTAGTTAAGAGTTTGATGATTTGATATTGTGGAAATATCTAATTTGATCTTTAATTATGAGGTTAATGATTGATGTTAATTAGTTTTCAATATTAATTAATTTATATTATGAGATATGATCATGATGCATTGATCATGGTTTTGTGGTCCTGAGTGTGAACAAGAAAATGTAACAACCTTCAAAGAAGGAAGGAGGGTATCATCCTAGAGGAAGGGTTAGATGTTGAGAAAACAAGGTTGAATAGTCATCTGAGTATTGGTTTCTATGCCCTTCATAATCCCTCTATAAGTTGTCATGAGCCATGTCTCTTTTCATAGTAATTCAGTTCTTTTTGAGTCATTTTATTGATGGTGCTATCACAACAAGATTTAATGACTAGATGACATTCTTGGAATGACATCTCAAGCTGAGTGATAGTCATGTTAAGAGTCATTGAGATCTCACATAAACCTATTCCAAAAAAGGGATATTAATTCTTTATTTCTAATCTTTCGACTAAAGTTTATCGTCAATCTTGGGGGATTATTACTCGACCCCGAACATCCAAATCTATTAATTTGATACCATTTGTTTTCATTATTATGATGAACTTTAATAGTATAAAAGTTCTTTAACCCTTATTATTAGTCAAGGGTATTCATATATATATATATATATATATATACACATGAACCTCTTTAGAGGTCGATGATAATAGTTTTGACTATACTTATAACTATCCTATCTTATCTTTTTACTTGCCACCTTGATATCCTTAAACCCATGAGGAGTGGGAAAGGAGAAATTTTAGGCCGAGTGGACTGCATGGATCAAAGATCCCGCAAGGTAGCAAGCCCTCAACGCATGCAAAGAACATGCTTTAGTTAGTTATTGAAATGTTATCTAGAGAGACTTAGCAGATGTAATGGAGGGTCTGGTTTTTTTTTGGTGTTTTTGGTGGGTGAGACTTTAAAAGAGAAGTGGGGGTGTGTGTGTGGTGTATATGAAGAACAATAACATCTTATCTCAGAGAGCTATAGACGACCTTAGCCATGAGAGAAGGCAAGGAGGCTCGGGCTCAGCGAGTTAAATTCTTATCTCTATGTTATAAATACGGGTATGGCTATTGATGAGTCTAGTTTATGACTCAATTTTGTTAGACTTTATTATCCATTTACTATAGTTATCATAGACTTTGGTACTTAGATCTTGATCTTTTCATGACATTTCCTCAAAATCATAAGATGTTGGGCATAGGTTATTTCCTATAATCTTTAATGACATTGACATGCTATATGAACTATCTATGTTAATTTTACATGTGGTTAATGAATGTTACTCTAAGATAGTTATAGATATGCAATTATTGTGCATACTAATATTGTTATATAGATATAATTAGCAGCCATAAAGTTGAGGAAGATTCTACCAGTTGGTTACTTGCCATCAAAGTCAAACAAGGTGGTCATTCAAATGTCAAATGGAGGAAAGATAACCACCTTGTAACTGGTCTTAATTACTTGTTGAGCAAATTTAGGAGATACTGTTGTGCTAGATCTGCATTGAAGTGACTTGCTTGAGCAGATTCCACGCATGCATAAACTCCTCTCCACTTTCTATGCTTTCCCTAAAGTGGCGTCCTCCTATTCTATTGGAGTTGACCACCTTGCTAGGTAGTTGGTTTTGTAGTTTTCTTTCTATAAATAAGACTTAGATGCTCCTTCTGAGGAGTTGATTAATTTGAGGTTGTACTTGCATTATTAAGTTTTTTAGCAATACAGTTAAGTCATTCAGTTGTACTCATGTTTTCCAATGAATAAAATGAAGTTATAAGTTCACATCTCTGAGTTTACATTTGTCTTAAGGAATAATCATCCAAGGGGGCCCACTTGGTGAGCATTCCATCCTTTAGTTTAGTTGTATTTTCTATTAAGCAGTTAGTTAAATTTGGCATTGAATGTTCCTGTAGCTACTAGAATTCCATTATGTGTCTGTTCCTGCAGACAAAGTAGTTTCCTATTTATTTTTCCAGAATTTCAATTTTTGTCATGCACTTTAGCTTAGCATAGTTGTTGGTTGATATTCAACATTTATGTTATTTCTTTCCAAGCAGTTTATTTTTAGCATTATGTCTTTCTTAGCTATAGAATGAATGTGGCTACTTTGGAAGTTCCTAGTGCACATATCGTACTGACCCATTTCAAGTTCACATCCCTGGGTTGACAAGTTAAATGCATCTTCATAGTGATTAAGACAGCTATTTAGGTTAGATGTCCAATCTCTGAGTCAACTTTATGGGCTTAGTTGTTAAATCATTGTCAAAGATCAACATTTTTGGCGCTATTGCCGGGGATGGTGTCAAACTAGGAAGATCTTTGGAGTCATCTTTAGTATTATTTCTTGCAGAAGTATTTTTGAAAGTGTGCTCTTAGTATATCCTTTATTTAGGAAGTAACGATCCACAATCCATTCACAACATTCTTTGTGTGAGGTGGTTGATACTAAGTATATTGCATGCATAGAGGTAGAAGAAGAGATGCTTTAGGGAGATTCCTTCCTAATGATCCAAATTACCCAACAGAAGAAGCATAAGTGAATCCTTTTCTTGATGCATTCCTCGATTTGAATAGTTCTGAAACATCCTCTGAAGAACAAGCTACCCAAAACTTGATTGACAATCCATTTGCCTTGATAATAAGCCAAGCAGCTATGGCTGCCCAAAATGTACCCAATCAACCAACCTTTCCATTTCCTATTGCTCATCAAAATGAAGTGGATAATCTCAAAAACATCCCTGCTTCAGCTTTCCCCAAGTTCCATGGACTTGCAATAGAGGACCCAGACACCTTCTTGCTCAAATTTGATATCCTCTGTAGAAGTTATGACTACACTACTGATGCTCATAGGCTTAAGCTATTTCCTACTACCATGAAAGATGCTGCATTGAGGTGGTTTATTGGTCTAGGTAGTGATATTTTTAATACTTGGGATGAGATGAAAGAGAAATTTCTCGAGAAGTATAAAGGCTACTGTAGGGGTGGAGATATGAGAGGAAATGATATTTTTAGAATGCAACAGAAAGAGGATGAAAGTTTGGAGGATTACATCTCAAGGTTTTTGTTTTGTTTACAAAAATCTCCCCATCATACACTCAATGAGGAGTCTCAGAAACTACTCTTCCTTAGAGGAATAAGTGAGCATTGTACAGATGCCTTGGATTTAATGGGAGGAGATATTAGCCAAGTACCTTGGGAGGATATTAAGAAGTTGTGCTAGAATTATTCCAGAGCAGCCATGAAGAAAGGAAGAGGTTACCATTCTCTTATGGGCAAAACCTCTACCAATGGAGTTTCAAGGATGGAGATAAGTCACTTGCTAGCTGATTTTAAGAAAGATTTTATAAATAATATGGCCACCCAGCTGGACACACTTCAGGCAAAGAAGCATGAAGAGGCTAAGGCAATGTTGGTAGAATATTGTCCTCATTGCAGACAAAAGAAGAGGGACTGTAGATGCAAGATGGTAGCTAACATTGACAGTAAGAAGATTCTACCTGAGTTCAAGCCAATCCAAGTTGAAGAAGATCAAGTCTACTATGTTGCACACAGGAGGCCATGGGCTCCAAGACAAGGTATGTCACCAGATCCATTATCATTTGTTGGACCATATTTTAATACTTATGCATCTGGTAACCAATGGAAACAACCATCTCCATCTAACTATGGAGGATATTCACCTCAGCCTTATAACAAGCCCCCAAACATTTGGCAAAATTACCAAAACCATGTACCCTAGTGGCAACAACCTCAGGGGAATTGGCAGTCACCTCCAGGAAACTGGAAGCAAACATCTCAATGGAGGGGAGGACAACAATGGCCAAACCAGACAACTAATTATATGCAACCACCTTCTCAGCCCCAATAGCCTTCTATAATGCCTCCACATGCTAGTTCCAATTCAAATACACCTAAACCTACTCAGTTACCAGCTTAGCCCTCACCTAACCCAAATAATAGACCACAATAGTAGTTAGTATACTCTGTTGATCCAAATCAATTCCCTGCATATGTTGTGAATGTAAGTGACATCCACATGCATTCAAGAACTACCTTGGCAACTCCTTCCAGACCCATCATTACTGAGCTTCCTGAGGAGGAAGAGGAGCCTTTAAATGCCTCCATTCAGCCAAATTCACCTAAAAATCTTGAACCAGTACCAGTCAAGTAGACTGCTCAAGAACCACCATTTCCACAAAGGTTGGAAACTATGAAATAAAAGGAAGAGAAAGAGGAACCCACCTTTGACATTCTAGAGCAGTTGAAACATGTATGTGTCAAGATCCCTCTATTTCAGGCCATAAAAGATGTTCCTATATATGTCAAAGCAATCAATGAAGCATGCCTTAAGAAGCCAGGCAAAAAAAGGAAAGACCCCACTATGGTTCATGTGGTGGGACAGTTGGCTGACATCATGCTTGGGAAAGTGACTGTTCCCAAATATAATGATCCAGGGAGTTCTGTGGTAGGAGTTGTCATAAATGGGATCCAAATAAGAAATGCTCTTATTGATCTTGGAGCAGCCATAAATGTAATGACCAAGGATATCCTGCAGCAACTAAATGTTGCAAACATGAGACCTACTCCTACTGTCCTGCAGCTTGCTGATAGTTCTACTGTTAAACCTGATGGGATAGTAGAGGACCTTGTGGTATCCCTGGACTCATGGGAATATCCAACTGATTTTATGGTACTTTCTCCTAAAGCCACATTGGGAGGGTACCCCATCATTCTGGGAAGGCCGTGGTTAGCCATAGCAGATGCTTATATTGGATGTTGATCAAGAGACATGACCATCTCTGATGGGAGAAGCACTAAAAAACTTGTTCTTTACCCACCTGCATAGCCATCTCATGATATGGATAATCCTGTTTGGCCACATGTTGGTGAAGAGGCAGAGGAAGCTAATTTTTTGGAACAACTTATGATGTTAGGCAAAAGTTATTTCATGCAGCTTCAAGAGGAAGAGGAGGTGTTGTCTAACATAATTCAAAATCATTGTGAAGTAGAGGAAGCATCATCCTCTCATTCTACTGATCCATTGAAGATACTTATTCCCACTTTTCCTGCAGCAATAGGTATGTCTCATACATTGCTTCCACAAGAAATTAAGGTACCAAGCATTAGTGAAGCAACTATGGTAGACTTAACAACTCAAGTGGAGATTTCAGAAGAAAGATATCTAAATATTAACAACAAATTGACTCAAGAACAACAGTTGTCTTTGACAAATTTGTTAAAGAAACACAAGAATGCCTTTGCATGGGATTACCATGACATGAAAGGACTAGATCCCACATTATGCACCCATAGGATTTACATAAAGGAAGATTGTATACCAGTAAGATTGCCACAAAGGAGAATCAACCCTACATTAAGAGAAATCGTCAAAGAAGAATTACAGAAGCTATTAGATGTAGGATTTATCTACCCAATCTCAGATAGCCAGTGGGTGTCTCCTCTGGTTCTCGTGCCTAAAAAGGGAGGGAAATGGAGAGTCTGTATTGATTACAGAGAATTAAACTCTGCCACCAAAAAGGATCATTTTCCCCTTCCTTTCATAGACCAGGTATTGGACTCACTTGCAAGAAAGCAATACTTTTCCTTTTTGGATGGGTTCAGTGGTCACAATCATATACAGATTGCACCAAAGGATCAAGAGAAAACAACATTTACCTATCCTTGGGGGACATATGCCTACTCAGTGCTTCCATTTGGCTTATGCAATGCACATACAACTTTCCAAAGGGCAATCATTAACATATTTTGAGATATCTCACATGATTGCATGGAAATCTATATGGACAATTTCACTACTTATGGTGCTACTTTTGAAGAGGCATTAGCAAACTTAGGGAAGGTATTGGAGAGATGTGAAGACCACAACCTATCCTTGAATAGTGCAAAGTGCTTCATGATGATGCAGGAAGGAGTAGTACTTGGCCACTATATCTCTCCAAAAGGAATCTAGGTAGACCCAACAAAGATTGAAGTCATCATCAATTTGCCCATTCCTACAAAGCAAAAAGATGTCAGAAGCTTCTTGGGTCATGCAGGGTACTATAGATGTTTCATCAAAGATTTTAGCAAAATGGCAGCCCCATTGTATACTCTTCTCATGAAGGATGCTGAATTTTAGTGGAATGAAGACTGTAACAAAGAATTTTCTGATTTAAAGGCAACATCAACTCATGCTCCTTACTTAAAGGGCCTAATTGGGAGCTTCCTTTCCAAATTCATACTGATGCATCAGATTATGCCATAGGAGCAGTCTTAGGGTAGAAAGAAGGAGCCATTGAGCATGCTATTTATTTTGTTAGCAAAAACTTACAGGGAGCTGAGTTCAATTATATAGTAATAGAGAAGGAAATGCTGGCAATAATCTATGCACTCAACAAATTTAGGCACTACATAATGGGCTATCATATCTTTGTGCACACAGATCATGCAACCATTAGGTATCTTATGAACAAACCTTTAATATTAGGTAGATTAGCAAGATGGGTGTTGCTAATGCAAGAATTTGACATCACTATTATGGATAAGCCAGGGAAGGCCAATGTTGTTACAAACTTTATTTCAAGGCTGAATACATCAGAGGACAACCAAGTCATTGATGACTTTTTCGCTGATGAACATTTGCTTTCAATCACTGTGCAAAACACCCTAGTATTCTGACACAACCAATTATCTGGTCACAGGAAGAGTCCCTCCTCATTTCTCTCCAAAGGAGAGAAGGGTGCTCATTGAAAAGTCTTTTCCTTTTTCATGGATTATTGGATGTTTGTTCTACACTGGACTAGACAATGTCATGAGGAGATGTGTGAGAGAAGATGAAACATATGACATTTTGCATGCATGCCACAATGAACCATGTGGAGGGCATTTTGCAGCAAAAAGGACAATAATGAAGATTTTGAATACATGTTATTACTGGCCCACACTCCACAAGGATGCAGGGAGATATACAAAGAAATGTGACAGATGCCAACAGATGGGATGACCAACCAAATATGATGAGGTGCCCCTTTACCCTCATCTTGTGATTACTCCATTTGATAAGTGGGGATTAGATTTTGTAGGACCCATTGACCCTCCATCCAATGGTAAATCCTATATCTTAGTATGCACTGATCATGTAACCAAATGGGTAGAAGTTAAGGCCATGAAGCATGCACGAGATAACAAGGTTGCAGAATTTCTTTATGAGGAAATTTTCACACATTATGGAGTCCTGAGAGAGTTAGTGACTGTCAAGGAGCTCAATTCACCTCAACTCTAGTTGTAGCACTAGTCAATGAGTACAACATAAGGCACAAGAAATCTACTCCTTATCACCCTCAGGCCAATGGCCAAGTTGAGGTGACTAATAGCGAAATTGAAGCCATTTTGACCAAAACTGTGGCTATCCATAGGAAGGATTGGGCAAATAGGCTACCAGAAGCTATCTGGGCCTATAGGACAACCTGGAAAACAACCATAGGCTTCACTCCTTTTGAGTTACTGTATGGAAAAACAACTATGATGCCTATTGAATTTGAACATAAGACTCTTCAGACTGCAATAGACTTGGGGATGGATATCTCTGAGGCACAAAAGGACAGAATCATGCAGCTCAATGCTTTGGATGAGATGAGGAAAGCAACCTTACATCACACAGAGGTGGTGCAGAATCAAAGAATAAAGTGGCATGACAAATTCATCAAAGATAAGAAATTCCAGCTAGGTGACTGGGCATTGCTCTATGACTCAAGGTATCAGGATAATGTAGGAAAATTGCAGACAAGGTGGCTAGGACCATATGAGGTTGTTGAAGTTTTCTCCAATGGTACTGTTCAACTTACCACCATTGACCCAATCAAATTTAAGCTATTAGTCAATGGTCATGACCTCAAGTTGTATCACAAGCCAACTTCAAAGGAAGAGTTCCTACAACAATTCAATCAGCATGCAACTCCTGAACTTCCTACAGTCGAAGGTAGTGGACCTAGTGTCCCTCCTTCTGGCTAGCCAAGGTACGACACTTGTCATAATAAAGACTTCCACTTTTGTGGGGGTCCACTTCTTCATTCATTCACCCATCCGCCATCCATATCCATCATTCTCTCTTCCATTATGTTGCCATGATCTCACTTCATCCCACCTCACTTTCTTCCACTCCACTTTCATTCATTGCTCAATCAAATTCTTAAATGGTGACCGGTACTTTCTCCATGATTTTTGCAACTGATCTTCCACACATCAAGGTACACGTTCTTTAATTTGTTATATCTTAATTATCTTTTAGTACATTTATTTAACTATTGTAAATTGATGTCGATGTTCTCCATAGCATGTAATTATTCCCTACCCCGTCCAGTCACGCATCACCATTCCACATGCGAGGACACATGCTCAAATTTAGGTTGGGGAGGGAGTGTGAATACCATGTCCACATGTCAGTCCATGTGCTTTACGCCAGCATGTCAGTAAAGTTTAAAATTGAATGATTTGAATTCTGAGTGAGATGATGGCTCGCATAGTGTGAGGTGATAGCCTTCATTGATTACTCTTTACTGCCTGTACTACTCTTGTCATAATCTTATGTTCCCAAATAAGGAAAATTTAGACGACATTAGTGATTGAAAATTTAACAAGGTTGTAGGAAGGTGAAGTTCAATTTTTCAAAAAAAAATGCAGAAAGAAAAACTTTGCAGAGTGATTGTTTTCAGATAGCTAAAATAATGGGAGGTGGATTAATTCGAAATGAACCCACGGTTCATGATGTATTACTACAAGATGCACCTAGCTAGGCTGAGTTTAGAAATTGCAGGTGGTTAGATTATTTCTTGAAGCTGAATGGTTTTAATGAAATTGTTGTATTGGAATTTGCCTAGACATTGTCTGAAGGTAAGGCCATGGTAAAAGGGTTAGAGGTGTTGGCTACTGAAGAAAGAATTGCAAAAGTTACAGGGTTGCCTGTTGATGGTGAGAATTACCCTATTACCAAAGATGCCAGGTTAGCTAGGGCCAAATTTACAGAACCTGGTGACCCTCCAATAACTGTAGACAAACAAGGAGCCAAGAGAACCTCTCTGCCTAAGCCATGGAAGCAAGTAGCTGTTCATGTTGTGAGGTACATTACTTGTGAAGGTCGTTAGTCAAATCTTCATTCTGTGCATTTTCAACTATTGAATCATATGAGGCATGGGAGAAGAATGAATGTGCCAAACGTGCTATACCACCTTCTCTCAATCATGGCAGCCAAGACCCAAAAAGGTAGGGCTAATTTTGTTTCCCACCATTGTTTGATCAAATTGTTAGTTGGAAAGTCTCTGCATGATGTGTCTGATATGACTTCGGAATAATTCTTAAATAGTGACCAAATTAGACCAAGCATTTGCGACCTACGGTTGTGCCTCAACCTTGTAGGACTAGGAGAAGAGTGAGTTGGGTGAGTGCAAGATCATGATGGGCCAAACAGTGGCAATGGAGAAAAAACATGTTGGATGAAAAAGTACTAACATTTAGACTAATATTTAGGTTTGGATGGAAAGGGTGTTAATATTTCTAGCTCATTAATGGATTCCCTCCAAAAATGCCTTGGGATTACCTCATATTTAGGCAAGTGGGAGTCCCATAACTTGCCAAAGAAACTTGCAAAACCACTCATTTATGTTATCCTGAAATTTTCCACAATTTCATCCTTGAAGCTGACAGACTTTTTTGTAACTAAATTTAATCAAATGAAAATGGTTTATAGAGGAAGCTATTAAGATTTTATAAATATAATATACACCTCATAATAATTTTAATAGGTAATTATTATTAATTTTCTACATACGCTATGTTTGATTTTCTGATAGATATACATATTGAAAAACATCCATAACTTTCAACATATTAATCCTTTTTTAAATCCAAAAGATGCATCACATTCTACGATTTATTGGGTATACATTAAAATTTAATATTTTTGAGTTTCATGTATTTTTGACCAAGTTATGTTGGCTGGAAAATTATTTTTTAATAATTTAAAAAGTCGTAGTAAAAAATTCATAAATAATTATTTATTTACCTAAAAAATTCAGAAAAATATGCATCACATCCACTCATGTGTCCTTTACTTAAATCGAAATCATGGAGAAAAAATATTATCTTTTTCTCATACTTAGGTTGGCCAGAATGACACCTACTTTTTATGTTTTTCTAAAAATTTTAATAGTGCTTCATTGAAATATCCAATTTTCACCAAACTATTCTTAAAACTTTCAAAAAAAAGTAGTAGCCCATAAACTACATTCAATTTATTACAACTTTTATTGCTACCTTATTTCTAGATTGTGTAGATAACTCATTCAATTTTTGACATGAAGTTACTTAAGTCTATTTTTCACATTTAATCTGCCACTTAGGGGTAGTGTTTGGCCCATCATGATCCTGCACTCACCCAGTTCTATTGAAGCTACTCCGAGAACCTCAACTTCTAGTGCAAACCCTCCTGCAGCAAAACAAGCTATTGAGATTAGTTTTTCTGAGGAAGAGCATTCAGACAAAGTGAGTTCTTCTTCAGATTTTGATGATGATGTTCCTCTAAGAAACCTAATTCAAACTAGGGCACATAAGAAAAAGACAAAAATAAGAAAAGGTAAAGCTAAAAAGCAAACTATAGGAAAGGGAGTGCCAAGTTCTAAGAAATAGAAGGCTGACACTGTTCTTCCTGCAGTCGAAGAAAAACATGAGAGCCCTCCTAGGAAATCAAGACCTGCTGAGTCAGCCTTTAGTGTGCCTCCATAGAGAAGCCCTAGGCCTGAAGGAACATCACCAGAAGATACTAAGGCTCTAACGGGGCATGAGAATGTTGGAGAAAAGAATATATTTGAGGAAGCAACAAATGTAACATTGGCAGACCTTGTTGCCACCGCTGAACAAATTGAGAGTCAGGGACATGAAGATAATTAGGAGTTCTTGCAGCAAGAAGTCCTACAGCCCAAATTGGCTAAACATTCAGAAACCATGCAGTTAGTGCTATATGAAGAGCAACCATCAGTGCCAGGAAAGCTGTTGGTAGGAATACACAGGCCCTCTGATTTTTCAATGCATATGGTAGCTATGAATTTATAGAATAAAATGCAGAGGAGAGAGGAAGAATGGAAAAAGGAGAAGTGCAGGCTAAAGAATGAAATTCAAAAGGAAGATGAAGAACTTGAAGATAAGAACACAGAAATTGCAACTTTAAAGGAGAGACTAGATAATATGGCAGCCTTAGTGCCTCAGGTATTAGAGTGTAGGATTCCTCCAAGGGTCTATGCTCTATATTTAAAGGAAAAGTATCTTTCTTTTAAAATAGCAAGGATTATTTCAGGTTTGAATCCTTCCATTGAGTCTCCTCTTGAATTTTTCAATGCTTATCAGATTGCTCCTCCTAAAATGAAGAATTTGTTGTGTGAATTCTATTTACATAATTATGCTGTGTTCCAGGATCATGAGTGGAATCCCTTGTTGTTTGTTGGGGATGTTCAATTGAGGGCATTTATATCCTAGATACAAAATGAGATTAGTTGGGGACAACAGTTCAGGGCTTATAAGCAAACAAAATTCAGCACTCCCCTACCCATCAGAGCTGAATCTAGAAATCCAGGAAGCATTTTCAATGATTGGCACAGAATGCTTTATAGACCAAGCTATGGCAATAGAATCCTACCTGAGAGAGAAGCAACTTACAGAGAATATGAGAAGGTTGCAAACACTATTGGAGAATATGTAAAGGGACATTTGGCACAAAGGTGGAATAGTTTGTCTGATTAGCTAAAACAAGCAGAGCCTCACTCTCTGCAGAACTATGTTGCAGCATGTAAAAGAGTGGATAGATATATACGGATTGGGAGGATAAAGGGACAATTATGGCTTCCCTTAACTTTCCAACCACTTATCCGATTGTGGCATGTGCCAAATTATAGGTTTTACTAGTATGATATTGCTGAAGAGAGGCAGAGATGGAACAGATTGGATAGACAACAAGGGTTCTATTGGGATCCTAACTCACGTACTATAGAAACTGATGTAGGATAGCTGGCAGTTGCTAATTTCAGGGCATTGACCAAATAGAAGAACAACCCTTCCTCTGCTGGAGGACCAACAAAGTCTTAGGTTGGGGAGAGTGATGAGTCTAGTTTATGACTCAATTTTATTAGACTTTATTTTCCATTTGCTATAGTTATCATGGACTTTGGTACTTAGATCTTGATCTTTTCATGACATTTCCTCAAAATCATAAGATGTTGGGCATAAGTTATTTCCTATAATATTTAATGACATTAACATGCTATATGAACTATCTATGTTAATTTTACATGTGGTTAATGAATGTTACTCTAAGATAGTTACAGATATGCAATTAGTGTGTGTACTAATATTGTTATGCAGATATAATTAGCATCCATAAAGTCGAGGAAGATTTTGCTAGTTGGTTACTCACCATCAAAGTCAAACAAGGTAGTCGTTCAAATATCAAATGGAGGGAAGATAACCGCCTTGTAACTAGTCTTAATTACTTGTTGAGCAAATTTAGGAGATACTGTTGTGCTAGATCTGTGTTGAAGTGACTTGCTTGACCAAATTCCACACATGCATAACCTCCTCTCCACTTTCTATGCTTTCCCCAAAGTGGCGTCCTCCTATTCTGTTGGAGTTGACTGCCTTGCTAGGTAGTTGGTTTTGTAGTTTTCTTTCTATAAATAAGACTCAGATGCTCCTTCTGAGGAGTTGATTAATCTAAGGTTGTACTTGCATTATTAAGTTTTTCAGCAATATAGTTAAGTCATTCAGTTGTACTCATGTTTTCCAATGAATAAAATGAAGTTATAAGTTCACATCTCTGAGTTTACATTTGTCTTAAGGAATACTCATCCAAGGGGGCCCACTTGGTGAGCATTCCATCCTTTAGTTTAGTTGTATTTTCTGTTAAGTAGTTAGTTAAATCTGGCATTGAATGTTCCTGTAGCCACTAAAATTCCATTCTATGTTTGTTCCTACAGCCAAAGCAAACATAGTAGTTTCCTGTTTGTTTGCCCAGAATTTCAATTTCTGTCATGCACTTCAGCTTAGCATAGTTGTTGATTGATATTCGACATTTATGTTATTTCTTTCCAAGCAGTTTATTTTCAACATTATGTCTTTCTTAGCTGTAGAATGAATGTGGCTACTTTGGAAGTTCCTAGTGCACATACCATACTGACCCATTTCAAGTTCACATCCCTGGGTTGACAAGTTAAATGCATCTTCATAGTGATTAAGACAACTATTCAGGTTAGATGTCTAATCTCTGAGTCACAACTATGTGGGCTTAGTTGTTAAATCATTGTAGGAGACCAACAACTATCTTAGAGCTCTTAGCTCATATGTTTGATAGACTTCAATACAATTTTAAACCTTTCATTTGAATGAACATAGACACGACAAACTTAAGAGAATGAGTTATGCATTGCTTACAACATGTGAAAACTACTATTTTTTAGTGGTGTTCAACTAATTTCAGACCGTAAAGCCTTCGTGGGAGTGCATGCATGAGCACCCGTGAGATATAGTTATTCCTTGCATCTTTCAATGATGTTTTCTTTATATGATTACCAATTGATAATACTTACGAACTGGTATATACTAATGAGCCCAATAGGGCAATAACCTTTAATGAATGGCTGGTTGATGGTATTGGCCTATGGAATATATATCACAGAGCAGTCCTTACCATTATAGCTAAGGTCACAACCATGATTTATATGAATACAATAAAATAGAGATAATACCAAGTTGTGCTATTGCACGTAGCACCATATTTGCCAATTTGATAGTAATTGATGACAGGACTCGGATGGTTGTCATTAATATGTATTTTGTGAACATAATGACTCTTTGAGGAGAGTAATAGAGTACTATTCTTATACTGTTATAGTAAGGATTTCATGACAGTTGAGACTGAAGTCTTGTTTTCATTATGAAGTAGAATCTTGAAATAACCTTTGGTATAAGAACCTACCCTAGTTATTTTATAAGCTAGTGGTACTATTTGAGATGAATGCCGACTATATGAATGGCAATTATGAATTTGAGCCTTTTATATTTATTATGAACTAATTTTAACCTTGGCAATAGGTAAACAAAGTAAACATTAACTAAGTAGAGTAAGTGTTGAAACCAAGAATGTATTTATTGCTTCAAGAAATATGGGATAGTGTGACGTGGAGTCACTAGTTTCCAAATGTCTAAGAAACCAAGAACCTAAGTATGGGTTTTCGTGATAAAAATTGAGTGTCCAAGGATTGGACTAGGATGTATTGAAACCTAATTATTCTAGACCAAGAGTGGTCAATTTTTGATATCATGGGCAAGGTGGTATGATCATCAAAGATTATAGTTTTAACATACGATAGCTTACATGCTTGCTAAACTATTGGTAAAAGATTTGTTCTCTTTTTTATTACTAAATCCTACATGGTTAATATTACAAGGTTTAAACCCTTTATTTTACTTATGAGTAAACTAATGGGAATAGTGTTTATTACCAAAATCTCATAAAAATAATTTGAGCTATCATTCATTATGAAACCATTCCTTTTACTAAGGCAAGGTATGCCTAGAGTATCAAGAATATGATTCTAACCTATAAGTTATTTCAAATTGAAATTGTAAACCATGGAATACCCAGGGTGGTGAATATGGTTTGACTTTTGATTTGATTAGAAAATGGAATAAGGTGATGTGGAGTCACAGTTTTCCTATAACAGAGCTTGACTGTTAATGATAGTTATTATGATAACTATGATGCATCTTATGTATTTAAAAGATATGTTGACTCCTTGTTGAAGAAGGAGAAACTGGATAAGAAGTAAGTTGTATTTCCTTGTAAGAGGCATTAAGTGCATGCGAAGTTTAATGGAGGAACTAATTCTCCTAGATACTTACATACTTATGAGAATAAATACTAAGGTTAGTATGAAAACTCTTGTATTGAAACATAAATGAAAGCCATCTCTTTTCGAATGGCCATACTTCACGAGTGAGGTATAAGATATTAAAACTCTTTGAGGATACTTGAGATAGAGTCTTATAGTAAGACCATCTTATTTGACTATTATGATATAAGTCTTAAATGACATGAACTGAATGTAAACCTTGTGATAGGTCAACATGAAACTGTGTACCTAGGAAGGTCAGAAATTGGAAAACTTGTTTTGTCGTAATTTTGGAAAATGGAACAGGGTGAGGAGGAGTCACAGGTTCCTTGTTGCAAAAGCAACCTATTATATTTTATGAACTCCTAAGATAGGAGTTGATTGTCCTGGTACTGGACTATGAAACGAATTGATTTCACATTTTACTAGACCTAGAGTGAAAGGTCAAATTGAACTTACTGTAGGACATGACAACTTATAAGTTGATTCAGGGTGGTGGACATATGACAACGTTCAATGCATAATGTTTATGTATGAAAATATTTGGCCAAAGTAATGCATCTGTCTCTGCATGCATTATTGGTCCACAGTGTTCCAGATGGTCTAGTGTCTCTAGTAGTGTCATACATAGTTAGAGTGGATCTATAGTTGTGTGACCGTGAGATATCCAGATACTCAGATGGCTAACCAAATGGTTTCTAATATCTAAACTTTTTGTGAAGGGTAGGGCCACTTCCAGTTAGGAAGTTGAGCGGGGAATCATAGGTCCGTGGTTCGTGGAAAAGCACCAGGATGATGCTCTCCTTCCCAAGCATGAGACAAGCCAAGGCTTATGGAGATAGATGTCATTTGTTCCTGATATAGTGTTTTTACATTTTATGACCTGTTGGTCAATTGTAATGTATAATTTGATATTGATGCATGGAGAATAACTTTGTACATACATAGTGAAAGTATTTCATTGATGATATGTAATTGGATATTTTAATTGTAAGCTTTGTTATATTCTATGAGAATAACATGCTTAATTGAGGAAATGATAGCGAATCATTATTGTTTAATTTGAAATGGATAATCATGTTGTTATCTAATCTCTTAATTAGCATGAATGTTTATGTTAAACTTGAGTATTAAGGAAAGTGATGTTACATATGGTATCAGAGCTATTGGGTTCAATACATGGACCTATGAGCTCACTACACAATTATTTTCTTTATCCAACATTAACGGTTGTTAATGCTTGGATGTTCTTATGCCAAAATGGTAAGAATAAGAACACCCAAAAAGAATGTGATGGAAAATGGATGTTACCTTAAGGTCTTGAGGGAGCAAGCCTCAAGAAGGAAAAGACTTGAACAGACTGGTTGCTTGATAGGAGCATGGTTAACTGATGAGGAGACCTTCATTAATGCCAGTAAACACATCAAGCAGGAGTTGAGAAAAGAAATTAGGATTGACACTCCTAACTCTCATGATGCATCACCAAAACCCTTTGCACCTAAAAGCACCAATTGTGGAAAAGAATTCTAAGGGTTATGAGGTAACTAGGGAGGTTTAGGTAGAGTACCTATATGTACATCCACCTCCTAAAACTGAATTGATGAATCTAAAAGTTGAGAAATGAATATGGGAAGCTATCCCAGCTTCAAAATGACTTGCAATAGGAAGGTGTATATAAAGTTTTGTAATTTTGATGGATTATATGTAATCTGATGAAAATTAAATGCATTTGAAAATTTTTGACAATCTTTCCTTTCTTATTAAAGTTTACATGAAAGAGAATAGATTCATGTTATCAATGGAATCAATGGTATGCGATTTACTAATCCATGATTAATCTGCAAACTTCAGGAAGAAGTAGATTGCAGTAAAGGTTTAGACAAGAACCAGGATGGGAGAAAGCCAAGATGAAGGGCAACCTTCAAGGCACTCTGAATCTAAACTTGACTAGATCCTTGCTATGCTCCAAGAGACAAGAATGAGAACTAGAACTCTCGAGCAGGAGGTTAGGGGTCAGCATGGACCCTAGTGGGATGCCTTTGATGGGGGTGATGATGAGGAATATCATAATGACACCACCCACAATGAGCTCAAAAAAAATAACTTTGAGGCTAGACAAGAAATAGATAGAAGGAGCCATATGGCTTATGGAAATAGAAAAATATTTGAAAAAAAAAGAAACTATAATGTGTTGTAATTAGGGTAGATAACTAAGAGGGAGGGTGAATCAATTATCACAAAAATTTTATCTTTTGCTACATTTAATCTTCTTTACCACTTATTTACAAATTAGTGATATAACCATGAAAGCATGAATCAACAACACATGAGTAGAAACATAATCAACACACATAACACCAGGATTTTTACGTGGAAACCCAGTTAAGGGAAAAACCATGGTAACCCACAAGATTTATTCTCTGTTAAAAGAATAGAAAAATGGGAAGGCACTTGCCTTCAGGCATACTGCCCAGAGCTCACTACTCAAAGGAGGCTCACTGCCTACAAGAACATTCACAATGTTAACACTGAAAGGTTGAACTGAGAAACAACATCTTCTTCATGCAAGGTTCAGTTCCATTGAAGTACACAACACCTCTTCTCTACTCTCACTAACTTCCTCACTACATCTGCATCTTCGCTTGCATCCACACATTTCCACAACCTCACAACAATTATTTATACATGTCATCGACTTTGGAATGAAGATCAAAGTCGGCATTACAATAATCTATCTGGAACATTCTCCAAGATAGGCATTACAAGCAATTACAATCACAAGACTTAAAATGCTTCATGTGAACCATCACATTGTCAGCCCAACATAGCTGGGACTTGAATCTTCCTCGAACAACATGCCATGTTCCATAGAACTCTTCTTAGATCATCTACAACACGCATCAAACATCTAGTCAACCAAGACTTGAAAGAACAACAGTACTCAAGGAGAAATCTTCAACTATGAGCTCAATCCTTAATTTGGACCACCAACATAATAGGAACATGATCCAAAGACCACCACAAGAACAATGAAATAACAAGAACAACCGCACCATCTCAAATAACTAGAAACACTTGCATCTTCATCTAGGAAATTAAGAACACTAAATGTCATGACTATCACACTAGAAAGATTGCTTGTGGACCTCCAAACCACTAACCACTTGAGTTGAGGATACACACCAACATCCCAAACATGCCTCTAGAATTATAGATCATAATATTCCAATGCAGAGCAATCCGGACCAAATTCCTGTCACCCTGTTACCTCTAAACAACTGCAAAACTTAGTTCTACTCAGATGGCCATAACTTCACCAATACTTCATACAAAACTCTCAAATCTTAGCTAGAGAAACTTCAGACAGTTCTCTACAAAACCCTTTTGTCTGTAGACTCTGATCTTAATCTCACTAGAAATATGGAGCAATCTACTTTGCTGAACTACACTGTCTTCACTATTTCTGACAAAGAGATATGTAACTCACTTGTTTCTTCTGGAGAGGCTAATTTTCTCAATATCCTCAACATACAAGTCTTCTAAACAAGTAATAGAATAAGATACAGTTGACACAAATGACAACAAGGATATGTTGACATCAATGACAACACCGATTAGGCACATATTTGCAACAATCTCCCCCTTTGTCATTGATGGCAACATATGATGTGAAAAACTGTTTCAACCATCAAGACAAGAACGTCTCCCCCTTTCTCTTATCACAACTAAAAACCACTCTCTTCACTACTCGCCCTTTCACCAACAACTACTTACTTCAAGTTTTTCACATGACTTCTCTCCCCCTTTGACATCAATGGAAAAGGGCACATATTTGTAATCATCTCTCACCCTTTTTGTTTCTTAGATAAGACCAAACTGAACTCCAAACATACTGACTACTCCTCCTGAGTAGCATCCCCTTACCATCAATCCAGATCATAATATATGACTATGAGTTCCACCGAACTGATGCACACTGGTGCACCTTAGTTCTGATCAGGAGGGGTAATCACCCCTAGCTTCCCTCTGAGATACTCAAAAGTGTCCTTAGGTAGAGGCTTAGTGAAGATATCGACAATCTGATCCTTTGAAGGAATAATCTCCAATTTGACTTCATTCTCAATTACCTTCTCTCTCAAAATGTGAAACTTGATGGATATGTGCTTTGTCTTTGAATGCAACACTAGATACTTTGAAATGTTTATTGCACTTGAATTATCAGCGAAGATTGTAATAGGTGCTTCAAACACAATTTTGATATCCTTCAACATTTGCTTCATCCACAAAACTTGAGTACAATTACTTGCTACTGCAATATACTCTGCCTCTACAGTAGATAGAGATATTGCCTCCTGCTTTTTGCTCAACCAAGAAACCAATCTCTTTCCCAAGAAAAATGCACCACCACTAGTACTCTTCCTGTCATCCACATCTCCTACCCAATCAACATCTGTTTATGCATGAAGAGTGAAATCATCACCCTTAGGATACCATAAGCCATAATAAGGTGTTCCCTTCAGTTATCTAAAAATTCTTTTGACTACTACAACATGAGATTCTCTAGGATCAGCTTGAAATCTAGCAACAAGGCCAACTGCATTCATAATATCAGGTTTGGTATGAGTCAAATAAAGCAATCCTCCAATCATTGATCTATACCTTTTCTAATCTACCTTAGAGGAATCATCATCTTTACTCAACTTACATCTGGTTATCATAGGAGTACTCACTAGTTTTGAATCCTCCATTCCAAACTTTTTCAACAAATCTTTCACATACTTAGGCTAAGATATGAAGATGCCTTTATCTGACTGAATGATTTACAAACCCAAGAAGAAATTCATTTCACCAAGCATGGACATCTCAAATTCATTTTGCATTTGATCAACAATTTTTTTACACATGCTCTCATTTCCAGCAAAAATGATATCATCAACAAATACCTCAACAATCAAGATGTGTTCATGATCAATCTTGAAATAAAGATTACTGTCAGCAGTGCCTTTGCTAAAACCTAATTTTATTATATACTTATCTAAACTTGCATACCAGGCTCTTAGGGCTTGTTTAAGTCCATATAATGCTTTCCTCAACATGCAAATCATATCTGCTTGATCAGACAACTGGAATCCTTCCGGTTGCTCAATGTAGACTTCTTCCAAATCTCCATTTAGGAATGCTGACTTGACATCCATCTGGTAAACTTTGAAATCTTTGTAAGCAGCAAAGGCAAGAAATAATCTGACTGCTTTGATTCTTGCCACCGAAGCAAAAGTTTCTTCAAAATCAATTCCCTCTACCTGAGAATATCCTTTGCACACCAATCTTGCTTTGTTTCTCACAACTTCACCATTTTCATTCAATTTATTCTAGAAGACCCATTTAGTTCCAATTACATTTTTGTTTTCAGGCCTAGGAATAAGATCCCAAGTATGATTCTTTTAAATTTGTATTTTCTTCTTCCATTGCTTTTACCCAAGTTTCATCATTACAAGCTTCATTCACTGATTTTGGTTCAATATTTGAAATCAAACAATACTCCTCTTATTCTTCAGCAATTTTTCTTCTAGTTTGAACACCTTTATTTTTATCTCTTATGATTTGATCTTCAAAATGATTTAACCTTACATACCTAGGAGTTTTGGGATTATCTTGAATTCTAATTCTTGAATTTGTTCCTTAGCATTTGCACTAGCTTCTTGAGTCACTGGATTCTCTAAAGCAATTTGAATCTGAGTTTGAGGACATTCATTTTGATCATCTTATTCATATCCACAAGATTTGGAAGGTGTCTCCTTGCTTTCATCAACCTTGACATTAGCACTTTCAACAATCCTTTTCAATCTTTTGTTAAAGCATCGGTATGCCTTGCTTTGGTTAGAATAACCCAGAAATATTCCTTCATCACATCTTGCATCAAACTTGCCTAGATCTTCATCTCTTTTAATATAGCATTTACTATCAAAAACTTTAAAGTATTTCATAGTACGAGCATTACCAAACCACAGTTCATAAGGTGTTTTACCAGTATTACCTTTGATTTGCACCTGGTTAAGAGTGTAGACAGTAGTACTCACAACCTCTCTCCAATAGACATGTGAAACATTTTCTTCCATCATCATGGTTCTAGCAGCCTCTTGAATAGTCTAGTTCTTCCTCTCCACAACTCCATTCTGTTGAGGAGTCCTAGGAGTAGATAATTGTCTTCTTATTCCATGTTTTTCAAAAAATGCATTAAACTCACCGGAGGTAAACTCTCCACCTCTGTTAGATCTAAGACACTTTATCTTCATGCCAATCTTATTCTCCACCCTAGCCTTGAACACCGTGAATTTGTCAAGAGCCTCTGATTTCTCTCTCAAGAATGGGACCCACATCATTCAGGAATAATCATCAATCAACAACATAAAGTATCTGTCTCCTTGCAAACTTCTAACTCTGGCAGGACCACACAAATCAATGTGCACAAGTTCCAACAATCCACTTGAAAATTGTTCTTTACTTTTGAATGTAGTTCTTCTTTGTTTGCCTAACTGACATTCCTTACACATTCTATTAGCAGGTTTCACAAGCTTTAGAAGATCTCTCACAGTCTGAGTAGTACTTATCTTGACAATATTGTCGAAGTTTACATGACACATTCTCCTATGCCATAACCAACTCTGATCAATCTGAGCAATCAAACAACTTTTACCAGTACCACTTAAATGAAAGATTTTACCTCTAGTCTATGTACCAAATACAATCTCAGTTCCAGAGCTTTCCAAGATTTTGCATTTTCCATCCTTGAATCAGAGATCATACCATTTGTCAACCAACTATCCAACACTGAGAAGATTATGCTTCAACCCTTCTACATACAAAACATCATTAGTGTTATTCTTACCATCAAGAGAGATGCATCCTCTGCCACAGATTCTACTAGCTGAATTGTCTCCAAACTTCACAATTCCACCTTCATACCTTTCTATACTTACAAACTTACTCTTATCACCTGTCATATGATAAGAGCATCCACTGTCAATCACCCATTCATCTTTTTCTTCAACCTGAGTAGCAAAGGCACTTTCCACATTCACACAGCTAGCAAACTGAGTAGGCACGAGATCTTCTTCTTTGATAGCAATGAACACCCATTCATTTCCAGAGGTACTTCCCTTATCAGATTCATCATTTGTAACTCCTTCATCAGCAACTTCTTGGACATAGCAGCATTTCTTCTAAAACCTAGGTCTGTTAGGGTTTGGCTTTGAAACCCTCTCCGGACATCTTGAAGCAAAATGATCAATCTTATTACAAGAAAAACATTTGAAAGGCAACTTTACTTCATACTTACCGGATCCTCTTGGTAATCTTTTGGCAATAAGGGCTTGAAGTTCTTCAAGATCTGTTTCATCTTCTTCAAGTTCCTTCCTTGCCTTCTCATATCTGGTTAGTCTTCTTGAAGAGCTTTCACCTGGATCAAATCTTTGCTTCCTGAAAACACTGGCCTTAAAAGCAGATTCTAATTTAGGAAGAGAGTCACCAAACTCACTCATTTCAAATGCTGAAAGCTTGCCATCCAATTGACCCTTGAAATAGTTATCACAGTCTTGATCTCCTTAATAGTAGTAAAATTATGTGTGTATGAAGCAGGTAAGGATTTGAGTACTTTGGAAACAATCTTTGATTCTTCTAGTATTCTAGCAACACTCCTGATACTGCTCAAAAGTTCATTCACCTTCTGCATATAGGAAGTGATGTTTTCATCTTCACTCATCTTCAAACATTCATATCTACCCTTCAGGCTCTGTAGCTTAGCACATTTGACATATGTATCACCTTCATACAGAGTTTCCAACTTCTTCCAGATTTCATGAGTAGTTTTCAATTCCAAGACATTTGTCATTTCTATATCAGGCAGGGCGCTCAACAATGCTTCTTTAGCCCAAATGTTGTTTTTAGAGTCTTTGATTTCATCTGGAGTTGAAGGACCATTCTGCGGAGGTTTATACTCATTCTTAGTTATCAACCAATAAGGATCACCCATGCATTGTAAATGACATTCCATGCGATTCTTCCAAAGAGAGTAATTTGTTCCATCAAATCTTAGACTATCCTTCTTATATGTCGACATCCTGGATCTCCTTAACTGTTCAAGCTTCTTTTAGAGGAACTGGCTCTAATACCAGTTATTGTAATTAGGGAAGACAACTAAGAGGGAGGGTGAATAAGTTGTCACAAAACTTTTATCTTTTGCTGTATTTAATCTTCTTTACCACTTATTTATAGATTAATGATATAACCATGAAAACATGAATCAACAACACATGAGCAGAAACATAATCAACACACATAACACTAGGATTTTTAGGTGGAAACCGGGTTAAGGGAAAAACCACGGTAACCCACAAGATTTATTCTCTTTTAAAAGAATAGAAAAATGGGAAGGCACTTGCCTTTGTGCACACTGCCCAGAGCTCACTGCTTAAAGAAGGCTCACTGCCTACAAGAACATTCACAATGTTAACACTGAGAGGTTGAACTGAGAAACAACATCTTCTTCATGCAAGGTTCAGTTCCACTGAAGCATACAACACCTCTACTCTACTCTCACTCACTTCCTCACTACATCTGCATCTTCACTTGCATCCACACTTTTCCACGACTTCACAACACTTATTTATACATGTCATCAACTTTGGAATGAACATCAAAGTCCGCCTTACAATAATCTATCTGGAACATTCTCCAAGATAGGCATTATAGGAAATTACAATCACAAGACTTAAAATGCTTCATGTGAACCATCACACTGTTAGCCAAACATAGTTGGGACTTGAATCTTGCTTGAACAACATGCCACGCTCCATAGAATTCTTCTTAGATCATCCGCAACACGCATCAAGCATACGGTCGGCCAAGACTAGAAAGAACAATAGTACTCAAGAAGAAATCTTCAACTACGAGCTCAATCCTCAATGCAAACCACCAACACAATAGGAACATGATCCAGAGACCACCACAAGCACAATGAAATCAACAAGAACAACCGCACCATCTCAAATCACCAGAAACACTTGCATCTTCATTTGGAAAATTAAGAACACTAACTGTCATGAATGTCACACTTGAAAGATTGATTGTAGACCTCCAAACCACTAACCACTTGAGTTGAGGATACACACCAACATCCCAAACATACAGGTCTAGAACCGTAGATCATAATATTCCAATGCAGAGCAATCCAGACCAAATTCCTATCACCTTGTTACCTCTGAACAACTGCAAAACTCAGTTCTACTCAGATGGCCATAACTTCACCAATACTTCAAGCGAACCTCTTAAATCTTAGCTGGAGCAACTTCAGATAGTTCTCTACAAAACCCTTTGGTCTGCAGACTCTGATCTTCATCTCACTGGAAATACGGAGCAATCTACTTTGCTAAACTACAATGTCTTCACTATTTCTGATAAAGAGATATGTAACTCACTTGTTTCTTCTGGAGAGGCTAATTTTCTCAATATCCTCAACATGCAATTCTTCTAAACAAGTAATAGAATAAGATAGAGTTGACACCAATGACAACAAAGATATGTTGACATCAATGACAACACCAATTAGGCACATATTTACAATAATCTTCCCCTTTGTCATTGATGGCAACATATGATGTGAAAAATTGTTTCAACCATCAAGACAAGGACTTCTTCCCCTTTCTCTTATCACAACTGCAACCACTCTCTTCACTGCTACCACTTTCACCAGCAACTACTTCAAGTTTTTCACATGATTTCTCTCCCCCTTTGACATCAATGGCAAATGGCACATATTTGTAATCATCTCTCACTCTTTTTGTTTTGTAGACAAGACCAAACTAAACTAAGAACATACTGACTACTCCCCCTGAATAGCATCCCCTTACCATCAATCTGGATCACAAGATATGACTGTGAGTTCCACCGGACTGATGCACACCGGTGCACCTTAGTTCTGAACAGGAGGGGTAATCACCCCTAGCTTCCCTCTGAGATACTCAAAAGTGTCCTTGGGTAGAGGCTTAATGAAGATATTCACAATCTGATCCTTTGAAGGAACAATCTCCAATCTGACTTCATTCTCAATTACCTTCTCTCTCAAAAAGTGAAACTTGATGGATATGTGCTTTGTCTTTGAATGCAACACCAGATTCTTTGAAATGTTTATTGCACTTGAATTATCATAGAAGATTGTAACAAGCTCTTCAAACACAATTCTGATATCCTTCAACATTTACTTCATCCACAAAACTTGAGTACAATTACTTTCTACTGCTATATACTCTGCCTCTATAGTAGATAGAGATTGCCTCCTACTTTTTGCTCAACCAAGAAACTAATCTCTTTCCCAAGAAAAATGCACCACCACTAGTACTCTTCCTGTCATCCACATCTCCTACCCAATCAACATCTGTATATGCATGAAGAGTGAAATCATCATCCTTAGGATACCATAAGCCATAATCATATGTTCCCTTCAGATATCTAGAAATTCTTTTGACTTCTACAACATGAGATTCTCTAGGATCAGCTTGAAATCTAGCAACAAGGCCAACTGCATTCATAATATCAGGTCTAGTATGAGTCAGATAAAGCAGTCCTCCAATCATTAATCTATACCTTTTCTAATTTTCCTTAGGGGTATCATCATCTATACTCAACTTACATCCGGTTATCATAGGAGTACTCACTGGTTTTGAATCCTCCATTCCAAACTTTTTCAACAAATGTTTCACATACTTAGACTGAGCTATGAAGATGCCCTTATCTGACTGAATGATTTATAGACCCAAGAAGAAATTCATTTCACCAAGCATGGACATCACAAATTCACTTTGCATCTGATCAACAAATGTTTTACACATGATCTCATTTCCACCAAAGATGATATCATCAACAAATACCTCAACAATCTAGATGTGTTCATGATTAATCTTGAAATAAAGATTATTGTTAGCAGTGCCTTTGCTAAAACCTAATTTTAGTAGATACTTATCTAATCTTGCATACCAGGCTCTTGGGGCTTGTTTAAGTCCATGTAATGCTTTCCTCAATATGTAGATCATATCTACTTGATCAAACAACTAGAATTCTTCCGGTTGCTCAATGTAGACTTCTTCTTCCAAATCTCCATTTAGGAATGCTGACTTGACATCCATCTGGTAAACTTTGAAATCTTTGTAAGCATCAAAGGCAAGAAATAATCTGACTGCTTCGATTCTTGCCACCGAAGCAAAAGTTTCTTCAAAATTAATTCCCTCTACCTGAGTATATCCTTTGCACACCAATCTTTCTTTGTTTCTCACAACTTCACCATTTTCATTCAATTTATTCCGGAAGACCCATTTAGTTCCAATTACATTTTTGTTTTTAGGTCTAGGAACAAGATCCCAAGAATGATTCTTTTCAATTTACATTTTCTTCTTCCATTGCTTTTACCCAGCTTTCATCATTGCAAGCTTCATTCACTGATTTTGGTTCAATATTTGAAATCAAACAATACTCCTCTTGTTCTTTAGCAAATTTTATTCTATTTTGAACACATTTATT
Organism: Cunninghamia lanceolata; assembly: GCA_027924645.1. Classification (NCBI taxonomy): domain Eukaryota; kingdom Viridiplantae; phylum Streptophyta; class Pinopsida; order Cupressales; family Cupressaceae; genus Cunninghamia; species Cunninghamia lanceolata. Next base: position 3,362,219 of record BSBN01000908.1, on the reverse strand, counting down.
TTTATCTCCTATGATTTGATCTTCAGAATGATTCAACCTTACATATCTAGGAGTTTTGGGATTATCTTGAACTTCTGGTTCTTGAACTTGTTCCTCAGCATTTGCACTGGCTTCTTGAGTCATTGGATTCTCCGGAGCAATCTGAATCTGAGCTTGAGGACTTTCATTTTGATCATCTGATTCATATCCACAAGATTTGGAAGCTCTCTCCTTACTTTCATCAACCTTGACATTAGCACTTTCAACAATCCTTTTCAATCTCTTGTTAAAGCACCAGTATGCCTTGCTTTGGTTAGAATAACCCAGAAATATTCCTTCATCACATCTTACATCAAACTTGCCTAGATCTTCATCTCTTTTGATATAGAATTTGCTATCAAAAAATTTGAAGTATTTCACTGTAGGAGCATTACCAAACCACAGTTCATAAGGAGTTTTACTAGTATTACCTTTGATTTGCACCTAGTTAAGAGTGTAGACAACAGTACTCACAGCCTGTCTCCAATAGACATGTGAAACATTTTCTTCCATCATCATGGTTCTAGCAGCCTCTTGAATAGTTTGGTTCTTCCTCTCCACAACTCCATTTTGTTGAGGAGTCCTAGGAGTAGATAACTGTCTTCTTATTCCATGCTTTTCACAAAATGCGTTAAACTCATTGGAGGTAAACTCTCCACCTCTGTCAGATCTCAGACACTTTATCTTCACACCAATCTCATTCTCCACCCTAGCCTTGAACACCATGAATATGTCAAGAGCCTCTGATTTCTCTCTCAAGAAAGTGACCCACATCATCTGGGAGTAATCATCAATCAGCAACATAAAGTATCTATCTCCTTGCAAACTTCTAACTCTGGCAGAACCACACAAATCAGTGTGCACAAGTTCCAACAATCCACTTGAAAATTGTTCTTTACTTTTGAATGTAGTTCTACTCTGTTTTCCCAACTGACATTCCTTACACATGCTATTAGCAGGTTTCACAAGCTTTGGAAGATCTCTCACAGTCTGAGTAGTACTTATCTTGACAATATTATCAAAGTTTACATGACACATTCTCCTATGCCATAACCAACTCTAATCAATCTGAGCAATCAAACAACTTTTACCAGTACCACTTAAATGAAAGATATTACCTCTAGTCTGTGTACCAGATGCAATCTCAGTTCTGGAGCTTTCCAAGATTCTGCATTTTCTATCCTTGAATCGAAGATCATACCATTTGTCAACCAACTATCCAACACTGAGAAGATTATGCTTCAACCCTTCTACATACAAAACATCATTAGTGTTATTCTTACCATCAAGAGAGATGCATCCTCTACCACAGATTCTACCAGCTGAATTGTCTCCAAACTTCACAATTCCACCTTCGTGCCTTTACATACTTACAAACTTACTCTTATCACCTGTCACATGATGAGAGCATATAGTGTCAATCACCCATTCATCCTTTTCTTCAACCTGAGTAGCCAAGGCACTTTCCACATTCACACAGCTAGCAAACTAAGTAGGTACGAGATCTCCTTTGATAGCAATGAATAGCCATTCATTTCTAGAGGTACTTCCCTTATCAGATTCATCATCTGTAACTTTTTCATCAACAATTTCTTGGACATAGTATTATTTTTTCTGAAACTTAGGTCTATTAGGGTTTGGCTTTGAAACCCTCTCCAGACATCTTGAAGCAAAATGACCAATCTTATTGCAAGCAAAACATTTGAAAGGAAACTTTACTTCATACTTACCGGATCCTCTTGGTAATCTTTTGGCAATAAGGGCTTGAAGTTCTTCAATCTTCATTTCATCTTCTTCAAGTTCCTTCCTTGCCTTCTCATATCTGGTTAGTCTTCTTGAAGAGCTTTCACCTGGATCAAATCTTTGCTTCCCGGAAACACTGGCCTTAAAAGTCGATTATGATTTAGGAAGAGAGGCACCAAACTCACTCATTTCAAATGCTGAAAGCTTGCCAACCAATTGACCCTTGAAACAGTTGTCACAGTCCTGATCTCCTCAATAACAACAACTTTATGTTTGTATGAAGTAGGTGAGGATCTGAGTACTTTGGCCACAATATCTGATTCTTCCAGTATTCCACCAGCACTCCTAATACTACTCACAAGTTCATTCACCTTTTGCATATTGGAAGTGATGTTTTCATTTTCACTCATCCTCAAACATTCGTATCTACCCTTTAGGCTCTGTAGCTTAGCACATTTGACATATGTATCACCTTCATACAGAGTTTCCAACTTCTTCCAAATTTCATGAGCAGTTTTCAATTCCAAGACATTTGTCATTTCTATATCAGTCAGGGTGCTCAACAATGCTTCTTTAGCCCGAATGTTGTTTTCAACCTCTTTGATTTCATGTGGAGTTGAAGGACCATTCTGCGGAGGTTTATACTCATTCTTAGTTATCAACCAATAAGGATCACCCATGCATTGTAAATGACATTCCATGCGATTCTTCCAAAGAGAGTAATTTGTTCCATCAAATCTCAGACTATCCTTCTTGTATGTCGACATCCTGGATCTCCTCAAGCAGTCAAGCTTCTTTTAGAGGAACTAGCTCTCATACCAATTATTGTAAATAGGGAAGACAACTGAGAGGGGGGTAAATCAGTTGTCACAAAATTTTTATCTTTTGCTGCATTTAATCTTCTTTACCACTTATTTACAGATTAATGATATAACCATGAAAGCATGAATCAACAACACATGAGCAAAAACATAATCAACACACATAACACCAGGATTTTTACGTGGAAACCTGGTTAAGGGAAAAACTATGGTAACCCACAAGATTTATTCTCTGTTAAAAGAATAGAAAAATGGGAAGGCACTTGCCTTCAGGTGCAATGCCTAGAGCTCACTGCTTAAAGGAGGATCACTACTTACAAGAACATTCACAATGTTACCACTGAAAGGTTGAACTAAGAAACAACATCTTCTTCATGCAAGGTTCAGTTCCATTGAAGTGCACAACACCTCTGCTCTACTCTCACTCACTTCCTCGCTACATCCACATCTTTTCTTGCATCCACACATTTCTACGACTTCACAACACTGATTTATACATGTCATCGACTTTGGAATGAACATCAAAGTTAGCCTTACAATCATCTATCTGGAGCATTCTCCAAGATAGGCATTACAATCAATTACAATCACAAGACTTAAAATGCTTCATGTGAACCATCACACTATTGGCCAAACATAGCTAGGACTTAAATCTTCCTCAAACAACATGCCACGCTCCATAGAACTCTTCTTAGATCATCCGCAACATGCATCAAGCATCTAGTCGGCCAAGACTAGAAAGAACAACAGTACTCAAGGAGAAATCTTCAACTACAAGCTCAATCCTCAATGTGGACCACCAACACAATAGGCACATGATCCAGAGACCACCACAAGCACAATGAAATCAACAAGAACAACCGCACCACCTCAAATCACCAGAAACACTTGCATCTTCATTCAGGAACTTAAGAACACTAATTGTCATGACTGTCACACTAGAAAGATTGCTTGCGGATCTCCAAACCACTAACCACTTGAGTTGAGGATACACACCAACATCCCAAACATACCTCTAGAACCATACATCATAATATTCCAATGTGGAGCAATCTGGACCAAATTCCTGTCACCCTGTTACCTCTAAACAACTATAAAACTTGGTTCTACTCAGATGGCCATAACTTCACCAATACTTGATGTGGACCTCTCTAATCTTAGCTTAGGCAACTTCAGACAGTTCTCTACAAAACCCTTTGGTCCGTAGACTCTGATCTTCATCTCATTGGAGATGCAGAGCAATCTACTTTGTTGAACTACACTGTCTTCACTGTTTCTGACAAAGAGATATGCAACTCACTTGTTTCTTCTGGAGAGGCTAATTTTCTGAATATCCTCAATATACAAGTCTTATAAACAAGTAATAGAATAAGATATAGTTGACACTAATGACAAGGATATGTTGACATCAATGACAACACCGATTAGGCACATATTTGCAACATAATGGGACCACCAAAGTGGTATGGGGAGCATACTAGTTGGTGGGTGAAGCATCCACATGGTGGATGAATAAGAAAATGGAGTTAGGCTTGAGATATACAACTCTAACTAGGGACTAGTTATGATATAGGTGTAGTTTAGCCAGTTGTCACCGTACTATGGAGGTGACAGATACCAGGTGCTATCCATTGTATCTTAGGGTTAATTGGCTTTCACTAGTACTATATAGGTGATAGATGTCAGGAGCTACCCCATACCAGGTTGGATCAACTTTCACCAGTGGTATGGAGGTGATAGATGTCAAGATCCATCAACTCGATGGTTTAGCGAGATGTGGAAATCTTCTTAATAGCCATCGGTGATGTATGTTGTTATACCTATTCCTTAACTAGTGATGGCAATAAGTAGTATGGGATGCTTTCTTGTCATCATAGTTGGTTGTGAATGCATACATTATTACCCTAGTCCTTAGCCAATGTTGACAAGTAGTATGGGATGCTTGCTTGTCATCACAGTTGGCTATAAACTGGGAAACATGATCAGAGCTTATGTGAACTAGGAACTTTGTGTTATCACACTTGAGCCCTTGCCGGTGATGACTGCAAGTAGTATGGGATGCTTGTTGGTCATCATAGTTAGCTACAAATCAAGAAAAATGATGTAACCCATGGTGTACCATTAGGTATACCAACATTCCTTTTCCAAGTTGGGAAGAGGGAGTCCAAAGATTAGAAGAGATTAGATATGGACAGGTATCCCTTCTTTAGAGATTTTGAGGATGTATTTCTGGATGAGCTACCGAGATTACCTCCTAAAAGAGCCTTTGATTTTGCTATAGATAAGATTCCAAGGTCGGAACCTATATCTAAAGCTCCCCACAGAATGACTACTACAGAACTAATAGAACTAAAAGCTCAATTATAGGAAGTTTGTGAAAAACTTTTCTAAAATTGCATTTCTTATAACTTTCTTGCAAAGAAAAGGCAAGAAATTTGAATGGTCTGATAAGTGCCAGGAGGCCTTTGACCTACTAAAGGAAAAATTGACTTCAGCACCAATTTGAAGGTATTTGACCCAAAGGGTCAATTTGTAGTCATTACCTATGCCTTAGGAGAAAGCTTAGGTGGTGTACTAGTCTAGGATGGACAGGTCATCGCATATGAATCGCGCAAACTAAAAAACTATGAACAAAATTATGTCCCACATGATTTGGAACTTGCAGCAGCCATTCGCGCACTTCAAATGTGGAGACACAATTTACTTGGGAAACCTTTTGAGCTAAAAACAAATCATCAGGGACTCAAATATCTATTCACTCAGCCACATCTCAATGCTTGGCAAAGAAGGTGGTTGGAATTCATCTCAGATTATGATTTCAAGATTAAATACATATAAGGAAATGAAAATCGAGTGGCAGATGCTTTGAGTAGGAGAAGGCATATCTCCTCCATGATTTCCATACATTCTAATTTTAGGAATTAGGTGCTACAAAAATCTAAGGGAGATTAGTTTTACGAGCAGGTAAAACAAATCCTTTAAGAAAACCCCCAGAATTTGAGATATGAAGGATTTAACCTTGAACCAGATTGGTTATTAAGGTTTAAGGGAAGGATGTATAGACCTAGCTTAGCAGAGTTAAGGAATATGGTATGGAAGGAGGTCCATTCTGTACCATATTCTGGACATCCTGTAGTAACAAAGTTACTTGCTGATGTCAAACCACTATATTTCTGGAAAGGAGTGAAGAGGGATGCTACAAATTTTGTAGCTACATGTATTGAATGCTAGAGAGTGAAGGCGAAACACCATCACCCGATAGGGCCCGTATACCCTCATGAAATTCCTAAGTGGAAATGCCAAATAATAAGCATGGACTTTGTGCAAGGGCTTCCTATGTAAGGAATAGGCACAATGCTATCTTGGTTGTGGTGGATAGACTCACTAAAGCCGCTCATTTTATACCCGAAAACTTGACGGATTGGGCACCCGTGATTGCTTGAAAATTTATTCAAGAGATTTTCAGACTGCATGGCATTCCTGAGAAGATTATCTCAGATAGGGATGCATAAATGACATCAAGATTTTGGCAAACCTTATTCTCTTCACTTGGTACTCAGTTGAACATAAGCTCTACTTATCATCCTAAAATAGATGGACAAACTGAGAGGGTGAACCAAGTGTTGGAGGACTTATTGATCGAGGTACTACAGGGATCAACAATACAAGTGGGAGGATTATCTTCCTCTGGTGAAATTCACCTACAATAATTCCTATCACTCAACTATTAAGATGGCTCCATTTGAGGCATTATATGGATGGAAGTGCCGAACCCCTATAAGCTGGGACGAACTAGAAGATAGGGTTAGCCTTGGTCCATAAATGTTGTCAAAGATGGAAAAGCAAGTCCATCTGATCAAAAGAAGGCTAGTAGAATCCAATGATAGACAAAAGAGTTATCAGATGCTAAGCATATCGAAAGGCATTTCACAGTGGGAGAGAAAGTTCTCTTAAGAGTAAATTTTGTCATCTTTTTTGAAAAACTTATTTATTATGCTCTGAAACATATTTCTTTTTATGATGATTAACTTTTGAGACATTAAATCATCGGGGATGATGATTCTTATGGGGGGAGATATGTTACATCCCCAACTTGTGATTATCTTAATCTTACTCTTACATGGTAATCAAGAGGATTAGTTAAGAGTTTGATGATTTGATATTATGGAAATATCTGATTTGATCTTTAATTATGAGGTTAATGATTGATGTTAATTAGTTTTCAACATTAATTAATTTATATTATGAGATATAATTATGATGCACTGATCATGGTTTTGTGGTCCTGAGTGTGAATAGGAAAATGTAACGATCTTCGAAGAAGGAAGGAGGGTATCATCCTAGAGGAAGGGTTAGATGTTGAGAAAACAAGGTTGAATAGTTGTCTAAGTATTGGTTTCTATGCCCTTCAGAATCCCTCTATAAGTTGTCATGAGCCATGTCTCTTTTCATAGTAATTTAGTTCTTTGTGAGTCGTTTTATCGATGGTGCTATCGCAACAAGATTTAACAACTAGACGACATTCTTGGAACGACGTCTCAAGTCGAGTAATAGTCATGTTAAGAGTCATTGAGATCTTGCATAACCCTCTTCTAAAATAGGGATATTAATTCTTTATTTCTAGTCTTTCAACTAAGGTTTATCGTCGATGTTGGGGGAGTATTACTCAACCCCGAACATCCTAAGCTTTTAATGTGATACCTTTTGTTTTCATTATTATGATGAACTTTAATAGTATAAAAGTTCTTTAACCCTTATTATTAGTCAAGGGTGTTCATATATATATATATATATATATATATATATATATATATATATATATATATATATATATATATATATATATATATATATATATATATACTAACCTCTTTACAGGTCGATGATAATAGTTTTGACTATACTTATAACTATCCTATCTTATCTTTTACTTGCCACTCTGATATCCTTAAACCCATGAGGAGTGGGAAAGGAGAAATGTTAGGCTGAGTGAACTACGTGGATCAAAGATCTCATAAGGTGGCAAGCCCTCAATGCATGCAAAGAACATGCTTTAGTTAGTTATCAAAATGCTATTTGGAGAGACTTAGTGGATGGAATGGAGGGTTTGGTTTTTTTTTGGTGTTTTTGGTGGGTGAGACTTGAAAAGAGAAGTGGGGGTGTGCGTACGGTGTATACAAAGAACGATAACCTCTTATCGCAAAGAGCTACAGACGATCTTAGCCACGAGAGAAGGTGAGAAGGCTTGGGCTCAGTGAGTTAAATTCTTATCTCTGTGTTATAAATACGAGTATGCCTATCTTAGAGCTCTCAACTCATATGTTTGATAGACTTCAATACGATTTTAAACCTTTCGTTTGAATAACGTTGACATGGCAGACTTAAGAGAATGAGTTATGCATTGTTTATGACATGTGAAAACTACTATTCTTTAGTGGTGTTCGGCCAATTTGAGGCCATAAAACCTTCATGGAAGTGCATGTATGAGCACCCTCTTCCACCATTCCTTCCACCTTGACCTCTTCCTCTTTGTTTACTTTCAAATCTTTTATTCAACTTCTCTTCCACCTTCAGGGAAAACTGGTACGCATCTTCTATGGTGGTCATTCTAACTAGGCTTAGCTCCTCTTGAATACTTGGCCTCCAACCATTAATATAATGGGCTACCTTCTCCTTGTTGGCCTCTGCATGGCTTGTCCTAATAATAATCTAATAAAATTCTTTTGTATACTCCTTGAGAGACTTGTTACCTTGCTTCAATCCTTGAAACTTCTTCAACAACTCCAACTCATAGTCCACAAGAATGAACTGCTTCTTTAGTTTGTCCACCATCCAATCCCATCTAGTAATCTTTCATTTTCCTCTTCTATTTCTCTCTAACTGGACCTCCTTCCACCAAACACTAGCATGGCCCTTCAACTTTGTTTTTGCAAACTTGACCCATTCTAGATCCTTCGCATCTTCATACTTGAAATATTACTCCATATCATTGATCCAATCAATAAGCTCTTCCAGGTTCAGATCCCTAGAATAGGTAGAGACTTCAATCCTAGGTCTCTTTCCAATCTTTGAAATGGCCCTCAACAACCTAACTTCTGTAGGATCTCCTCAATCTTCTTGTTCTTCCTAAGACAACTCTTCTTTAGTTTCATCTTCACATTCTTCTCTTGTTCATGGCTCAAACCCTCTTTGCAGCTCCACTTGCAATGCATCAATTGGTCTTTGCAGGGCTCTAAAACACTCTTTTGTCAATGTATTTCTCCCACCATAGTTTCTTCGTGGAGGCATTTTGACCTCTGCGGTAAACCCACAACTTCAGGTTCTTGTGCAAACTGCCTCACAGTCGGCAATCTATCTACACACTTAGGAACCCTTGCTCTGATACCACTTGATGAAGGGTACTCCCCTTACCAACCCAAACACACAACAATAATAGAGAATAAAACAACAAATGTAAGAAATAAACACATGCTTTCTATTATCTCAATGTAATGACATTACAATATTCAGAAAATTTTCAAGTTACAACCACATGGGCTTTCTAATTACAAAAATCTGCAAGCCAAAGCCACCATCTGCACTACTAACCCCCTGTAATCCCCCATTCTCCTCCTTTATCAGAAATGAGTAACCGCCCCATAATATTCTAGAAATTCTAACTCTTGCCAAGAAGATATTTCATTATTATTTTTTTGGTAGAACAACTTTGCGAGACCATAACTTTAGATCCGACCATTGGATTTTCAATAATAATATATTGTTGAAAAGCTCTTGAAAAGATGCGTGTCCACAAAATGTCTTCTTATGGTACATTTTGATTTTTGACCAATTTTCAAGCCCATCTAGAGCCTCTAAGTGCCTCAAATTTGACTTCGAATATTTTTATCAAGATTTTGAAAAATGAAAATATTAATATCCCACAAATGAGAAATGATATTGAAGTGATTACTTCACCATTGGCTTTAATTCACCATTCTGGAGGTCTGTGTAAGATTTCGTGTACATATGTGCACAAATGCCAACTTACAAAAAATAAACAGTAGCCCTACCAATTTAGCGGGCTTATTGAAAAATAAACAATTTTTTTGGGTGATACAAGATTTCTCTTACACCCTGGATGCTCCTGCATCAACTTCTTACTATACACCAAACTCCTCTTTTGCACCTTTAGATGTGTAGTCCCCTTAGACTAATAACAAGTTCATCAATCCCCTCTCAGTTTAGAATTTAGGCATTAAAAAACTTTTTGGATTGTTGTTAGATGACCTTGCTAACCAAATTTAGGACTTTCAAGGTAGTTTACAACTATATCCCAAATAAATGGAGAGGTTTGTGATCGGTAAGGTATACTCAAATGATGATATAATAGTTTACATTCATATAATTTGAAAGGTCACACATCTAACTTTATCCATTATCATCAGTGGCATAAGAGCTAAGTTATCACATGTTTTGACCAAATAGGGAATATTTTCAAGAAAGTTTAACATGTTCAAATTGTCTACAACCCTTCGAGAGCTAATAAATCTTTGAAGTATGCAACAACCTCCACTTGTACTTCCTCCATTTTATTTAGGGTGGTTCCATAAGCTGATTTGATAGATTTAATTCTATTTTGAGCCCTTCTAACCTTTAATTTGAAATAATTATTATTCAAATCCCCTACTTCTAACCATGTCTCCCATGATTTAGATTTCTAATATATTTCTTCTCTTACAAGAACTTCTATGTGTAGAGCCATTAGCTCCTCACTAAGGAACTCAACCTCAAATATGCCTTGGGCTATAATCTTTTGATTTAAAATCTCCATTTCTACCTCAATCTACTCCTTTTCTTAAAAATATTTTTAAATGTCATGTTCCATTCCTTTAGCCAAGGCTTGAGAATATTCATTTTTTTGGAAAGTAGAACATTTTTGAGTCATTTCTTGTTACAATTTTGGACCACCATTGTTGAATGAATTAAAAAGATAGTTTCTCTAAAACCACATCCTTTCAAACTAGAAGGGGCAACACATCGATGGTTTATCTTTGTTGATGGATAATAGGAATAGGCAGTGATCAAAACCCAAAATGAGGTAGGTGATGGATTCTATATGATATGCTAAGGTAAGCCATTCTATGGATTATAGAAATATATCCAATCTCTCTATATATTTGTGAGTCCTAATCACATATTTGTCTAGAGGTGAAGTACTTGTTCTTGGGGGCAACGTCTAAGATGTTCACTTCACTCTTAAAATTTAAGAAATTTATTTGTGAACTAGGAATGTAGTTAAGGCCTAATGTATTCTCTAAGTAGGAAAAGATGGCATTAAATTCACATCAAATTATGCATCTCTTGTTAGAAATGAAAGCACAACTACTTAATAGAAATTTGATTCCTAATATGTTTAATGATCTTTTCTCAGTGCATTATCAATGGAGATTGTAACATAGAAAAGAAACTATGCAACACAAAATATCGAATCAGAAAACTAAACAAACAACACAATTTTTAACGTGGAGAAAACCCTTTTGGGTAAAAAACTCCACACAGGAAAGAGGTCCAAGTTTGTATTAATCTGAAAATGATTGTACAATACAACAACTTTGCAACTCTCTCCACCAGTCTTCAACCTCACAACATTCCGACAACACCTAAGTACTTGTAAATCTGTATGCTATAACAAATACATGGCAAAATACTTATAAAAGTATCCTCACTCCAATATAGGCATCCACTTTCTCTCTCTTGAGAATCCCCCACATGCAAACATTAAATGTCGTCATACATGCAACTTCCACTTGTCAAAAGATGCACATGCAAAGTTGGGTGTCCAAGGTCAAGAATAGCATCTTACAACATCTTATGACACGTCATAACCATCATAGATATCACCAAAGTGTTTCTTCCCAAGATGGGCGCCTGGGGCTAAACATAGCAACTTACAACTAATGAATATTTGTCATATGTGTCATAGTATCATAGAATCTTATGACAACTTACAACTGTCATAGATTCTTTACATGCACACACCAAACATTATGACGTGTGTCATTCATGCTAAAAAATAGTAGATTCTCCCAAGGTGGCGACCTATACTCATTTACACATGTGTTTTACATTTGCCAACCGTAAATGTCACTTATTAATTACCTTTGGTGACTCCAGAATTACCACGCTGGTGAAACTACCTCATTCCCTTATGGGTAATTACAAATTACAAATAATAAATGGAATAAATACAATATTGAAATTTACAAGGTTAATGGCACCTTATTCCAACATTCTCCTACTTGACATTATACATTGTAAATCAACCCATAGGAAATCAAATGAAATAATCAGGTACTAGAAACAAGGCCCATGGCCTCTCTGTACCACACGAACTTCTCTGTGCTCATAGGTTTGGTCAATGAATCTGCAACATTCTCCTGAGTGTCTATCTTCTTCAACTCAATCTATCCATTTGCAACCAACTCTCAAACAAATTGATACTGAACATCAACATGCTTAGTCCAAGCATGATATATAGGATTCTTAGCCAAACAGATAGCACTCTAGTTATCACAACCAAACTAAATGATGTTGCAATCAAATCCAATACCTGTACACAATCTCCTCAACCAAACTACCTCAGTCTCCTCAACCAAACTACCTCATTAGAGACATGAGTAGCAACCGCATACTCTAATTCTGTGGTGGACAAAGCAATTATGGGCTACCTCTTACTCATCCAACTCACTACTCCTCCAAACAGAGTAAACACATAGCCACTAGTGGACCTTCGACTATCCAAGTCACCTGCCCAATCTGAATCAAGAAATCACTATATGCCTAAAGATTTATCAGCACTATCAGTACCATAATAAACCAAACAATGATCAGGAGTACCTGCAAGATATTTAAACACCATCTTTGCATAATTTCAATGTTGTCTACTAGGGTTAGACATAAATCTACTCAAAACTCCCACTACTTGGGCAATATCTAGCCTAGTGCAAACCATTGCATACATAAAAATCCCTACAACACTAGCATATGACACATTAGACATATCCTCAAAATCATCCTCATTCTTTGGACACATATCTAATGAAAGCTTAGTACCAATGGGTAAAGGAACTCTAACTAGGTTACAGTCCTGCATACTAAACCTTTGCAAAATAGTATTCACATACTTTGTGACAACCTCTGTCCCTCTTGATCTCCATTCCTAGAATATACCTAGCAACTCTAAGATCCTTCATATCAAATGCACCTAAAAGTTGAGCTTTTAGCTCACTGATCATAACCTTAGTATTGCTGAAAAATAACATGTCATCAATATACAAAACAATGATCAATATAGAATTACCAATACAATGAATGTAAATACAATGATCCTCATTGCTCCTAACAAAACCCAATTTCAATACAAATGAATCAAACTTTTGATACCACATTCTAGGAGACTATTTTAAACCATAGAGAGACCTCTTTAACCTACAAACCCAATGGTTCTTTTCCTTTTACCTCAAAACTTGTAGGTTGTTACATATAAATTTCTTCCTCAAGATCTCCATGCAAGAATGCAGTCTTAACATCCATTTTCTCAATCTCTCAATCAAAGGCCACAACAATAGATAAAAGAAATCTAATAGAAGTCAATTTAGCAATAGGAGAGGAAATCTCACCAAAATCAACTCCCTCTCTTTGGGAGTAGCCCTTGGCTACCAGTCTAGCCTTGTACTTCTCCATTGAACCATCTGCTCCAAAATTCTTATTGAAGACCCACTTACAACCTATGGCCTTTCTTCCTTTGGGAAAATGAACAAGATCCCAGGTGTTACAAGAGTCTAAAGCCATCATCTACTCATGCATGGCTAACTGCCAAGACTCACTATCATTTGCAAGAATAGATTCCCTATAGGATCTAGGCTCATCGCCAGTGCTCAATAAAGCAAATATACAACAGAAATATGATGGACAATACCTGTCATCTGGATTCCATTGTCTTGTGGATCTCCTCAAGGGTGGAGTAAGAGTCCCATCTCATTCTTCTACATGATCATCTGTATCAACTTCTTCTGTAACAATAGATTCATCTTCATTAGAACTACTCGAATCTTCTTCTTCTTCTTCACCCTCCAATCCATCATTTTGTTCTTCCTAAGGTGCATCTTGCTGCTCTAAATCAAAGTGCACTCTCTTTACCTTTTTCATCTTTTTCTTTTGGCTGCTCAAGTTCAGAAATAGCTCTAAGTTCCCTAAAAATAACATCTCTAGAATAGATAATCTTACGGGTTAGTGGATTCCAAAGCTTATAACCTTTGACATTATCACCAAATCCAATAAATGTACACTTTTCAGCTTTTGGATCCAACTTAGATCTCTTTTCCTTAGGCACATGAATAAAATCCTCACAACCAAAAACCCTTAAATGTGAAACAGAAGGTTTCTTACTTGTTCACACTTCATAAGGTTTCAAGTCAAGAGCCTTACAAGGATATCTATTAATCAAGTAGCAAGAAGTACACACAACCTTTGCCCAAAAATATTTATCCAACTATGCAACACTCAGCATACTTCTAGCTCTTTCCATGATTGTTCAGTTCATCCTTTTTGCAACACCATTTTGTTGTGGTGTATACAAAGTTGTTTTTTGTCTGATAATACCTGTATGCTTGCAAAACTCATCAAATTCCTTACAGAAATATTCCCCTCCATTGTCAGATATTAATATTTTTATCCTTAATCCTGATTAGTTTTCAACTAAGACTTTAAAATCCTTAAACTTAGTGAAAACTTCATATTTGTGTTTTATAAAATAAATCCAAGTAAATCTAGATACATCATCAATGAAGGTAACACAATAACGATATTTTCTGATAGAATCATTATGCACATGTCCAAACACATCTGTATGAATAATATCTAACTTCTCTTTTGCTCTATTGCTTCCTAAAGGAAATGATTTTCTATTTTGTTTACCAAACACAATGCTCACAGAAATCAAAGTGCTCATAAGAATAAGAAAAACCATCCAACAAATCTTTATTTCTAATAGTTTTCAATAAATTATTGCTTGTGTGACCCAATCTATGGTGCCACAACATACAAGTGTTTTCAAAATCCTCAGAAACATAAGAGGCATTACAAACTATAGTGGCTTCTAGCCTAAACAAGTTTCCCAATCTCTTTCCCTTCGCTACCACCAAGTTTCCTCTCACCAATTTGCAACCATGCTATCAAATGTTACATGCATTCCCAAATCATTCAACTTCAAAACTAAAATTAGATTTTTAGCTAATCCAGGAACATGCAAAACACCAGGGAGGGTTTTAATCCTCCCATCACTAAAACACAACAATACCTTGCCTTTCCCAACTATCGGATATGTAGAGTTGTCTCCAAGGTGGATATTACCTCCATCATACTCTTCATATGTGGAAAACAATTCCTTATGTGGGGTCATATGAAACAAGCATCTTGAGTCAACCAACCAATGATCATTAGGAACAACATTACATGCAAAAATTAAAGCATCTTCACCTACATTTGAGGACTTATCAGAAGCATTCTCCCACTGTTTCTTTGGGTTTCTGCACTCCTTCACATGTCCCCTTTTACCATAGTTCCAACACTTAACTCCATTCTTCTTTTTAGGAGTCTTAGATCAGCCCTTAGACTTGTCATTAGACCCTTTCTGATCTCCTTTCGGTCCTCTTTCTTCAGGCCTTCCCCTGACACTGAGAGCATCCCTTGAACTATCTGAATTCTTTTTCCTCAATTCATGTGACAACATAACTAAAACAAGTTGGTGTAGGAGCACCTTGACAATTTTTGGTCAAATGTTGTAAATAGAAGTCCTTAGTTGAGTTTTGTGTGTCCAAGCATATTTTTGATGTAATAAGGTCTAATTAAGACCATCTTTGATGTATTTGTGTCACATAGGGTCTAGGTGTGCATTTTTATCAAATGTTGCATTGCAAAGTGTTGTCACTTAGAACTTGAAGGGTCATAATTTTGATTTTTGGTTGGAAACCATTGGGATTTAGTTGGAGCATGTTAAAAAGGCCTCAAAAACTTCAAGGTAGACTATTGAAAGTGAATAAGGATTAAAACAATACAAATTTACCCTATTTTCTAATCAAATTCTATGTTTTCCTAGTGTTGCTGCGACTATACGATCATGTACGGCCCCATCATGTTCGGCAATTCATTTTAATGGATGATACTCTAAGTATATTTTTGATTGTAGGTGAGTTGGTGTGATTTCATCAGAATAGAAGGATTTTATTGGCATTTGATTGGAAACAACTAGTAAGACTAGGGTTTAGGGTTATATGCAAACAAAATGAACTTGTGAGCCTTTCCACGAGTGAAATTCTTTGAAACATGGTAGAATGGAAGTATTCAATGTTATTTCAATGATTTAGGTGGTCTTGCGAGAAAGGTATGAAGTTGAAATGGATTTTGATCAAACCCTAGCCTAAATTTCCTATGTATTAGGATTTATAAGATTTTAGACTTGAAATCTTGAAACTCAGTGAACTGGTGATTGATTCTGATGATGAAACCTGCATAATCATACCATTTGTGATGTGTTGAAATCCTTCAAGTAGTATTTGGAAGTTTGGAGGTTGAAAACCACACACTTGCTTTGGAAAAGTGGCCTAATTAGGCCTAGGTGCAGCAATATAAATGAATTAACGAGTGGGTTAGTCTAAAACAACAACAACCAAGTTCTTGATATGTTAAATAAAGGCATAAAGGGTACTCAGAAAGGTCATTGAGTTGTGGGTTAGAGGTCTTATTTGAAATATAGGTTGAAAAAACCTAGTTAGGAGTACTACAAGGTATAAGGAAGGCTAGTGAAGGATATCAATAATCATAGGGTCTTGAAACTTGTAAATTGGTTCATTGGAGGGTTGAAGTTATTATTACCTTGCTCTGCATCATAGTGGTATTAGAGCTTAGGTTCTGATTGAAAATTGAAAAGAGGTTGAAGTTTGAAGAAGCAAGATGCCTCCTAAGAGCAATCCAACGACTAGAGAGGTTAGAGAATTGAAAGAGCAGCATGCTAAGGAAATGAGAAGGGTAAAGGAATCCCAAGAGGCTATCCTAGCCAGACTTGCATCTTTAGAATCTAACCAAAGAAGAGGAATGGTTGGTGGTGACCTAAGTGACCAAGAGGAAGAAGAGGGTGAGAGTGAGAACCCTCAAGTAGGAGTCCAAGATGAAGAAGAAATAGACCATGATGAAGCAAGAATATTCAGGATGCTAAAGGCTGTCAAGGGAGAAAGTACTCCTAAGTTGAAAGTGGAAGTACCCATGTATGGTGGGAATATGGACAGTGAAGAAGTGTTGGGTTGGATAGATGCTCTTAACAATTTCTTTGAATTTGAGGAGGTAGAAGATGATAAGAAGGTGAAGTATGCAAAAACCAAGTTGAAAGGCCCTATCCTAACACGGTGGAACTATGTTCAAGAGGAGAGAGCAAAGAAGGCCAAAGAAAAGATAAATTCATGGGATATAATGGTAGCTAAGGTGAAAGGACAATTTCTACCCGTAGATTATGAAATTTAGACCTTTAGAAAATTCCAGAGTTTAAAGAAAAAGGAGTTGGATGTTATGGCATACACTAAGGAGTTCCATAAGTTAAGAATTAGAATAGGACATGTTGAGGATGAAAGAGAAAAGGTAGCAATGTACCTAAATGGCCTAAGGTACACCATCCAAGATGAAATCAGCCTCTCTACACCTAGGATAGTTGAAGAGTGTTTTCAATTGGCTGTCAAGGCAGAAGAAAGGATAAATAGAAGACAAGAGCAGAAAGGAAGAGGGAAGGGAAGGAATTCTAGAGGCAGAGGCAACTTTGGTGCAAGAGGACAGTCACAAAAACAACAAGGTGAAACAAGCAGCCCTCAAGAACAAGGGGTAGATCAAAGAGGTGGTTTCAGGGGTAGAAGACCAAATGGTAGAGGCATATTTGGAGTGCAAGGAAGAGGGACAAATACCTTCTCAGGTAGATGCTATCATTGCAACCAATTTGTCCATCAAGCATGGAAGTGCCTGGAGAAGCAAGCTTCTACATCACAAGGTAGTGAAAGAAGAATACAATTGGTGAAAGAAGAAGATAAAGAGAGTGTCAACTCACCATCTCAACAGGATGCTCCTGAGGTAGGTGAGACTTTAATGATAAGGAGAACTCTCATTAAGGTGCCAACAATGAAAGAACCTCCCCAAAGGAAATCCTTGTTTAGAACCACTTGTAAGTCACATGGAAAGGTATGCAAATTAGTTGTTGATTTAGGCTCTACTGATAATTTCTAAGGAGAGATAATTTGATAAAAGAGAAACACTGTGGCAGTTTAGGAGGACATTTTGGTGTTGATAAAACATTGGAGCGGGTAAGGAGATTCTACTTCTGGGCTAAAATGCAAGTAGATGTCAGAAAGTTTGTTGAGAGTTGTGGAGTTTGTCAAAGAGCCAAGGGCTCTAGTTCAAATGCAGGACTTTATCAGTCTCTACCAATACCTAGCAAGCCATGGGAACATCTGAGTATGGATTTTGTATTGGGATTACCCAAAACCCAAAGGGGAGTAGATAGTGTGTTTGTAGTTGTTGATAGATTCAACAAAATGGCTCATTTTATTCCCTGCAAATGCACAAGTGATGCCTCAAATATTGTAGGCTTATTTTTCAAGGAAATAGTTATAATTCATGGGTTGCCACTCATTATAGTTTCAGACAGATACTCTAAGTTCCTAGGTCACTTTTGGAGGACTTATGGAGGAAATTAGGGACAAATTTAACCTTCAGTACTGCCTATCACCCACAAACAGATGGGCAGATTGAAGTGGTCAATAGATCATTGGGAAATTTGCTTAGGTGCCTTACAAAAGAACATGGACAGCAATGGGATCTTGTTCTCCCATAGGCAGAGTATGCTTATAATGAATCCATTAACAGAAGCATAGGGAAAATTCCTTTTGAAGTGATGTATGGTCTGAAACCTAGAGGTATATTTGAGCTTAGAGACTTGAGTGGGTTGGAGAAGAGGAGTGCAGAACAAGAGGAGTTTGCCATAGCCATGAAAGACATACATGAGCAAGTTAGGTAAAATCTCAAGAAGAGTGTCAAAAAGTATAAAAAGCATGTAGATGTAAGGAGAAGGAATGTTCAATTCAAAGTAGGGGACTTGGTACTAGCTCACCTGATGAAAGAGAGACTATCAAAGGGCAAATACACAAAGCTAATGATGAAAAAGATTGGGACATGCAAGGTGGTCCACAAGTTTGGTGAAAATGCCTATGAGATAGAACTCCCTCTTGGAGTTGCTATCTCACCAATCTTCAATATTTCTGACCTTTACCCTTTCAAGGGATTTGTGGATGTAGGTACAGGTGTTAATACTGATGTTGTTGATGATGATTGGGTTAGAGATCTACCCCCTACTGAACCACTGAAACTTGAAGCCATTTTGGACACTAAGGAGGTCAAAAGAAAAAGGCATAAAGTTTACAATGAATATTCTTGTAAAGTGGCATGGTCTACCCCCTAAAGATGCAGTATGGATGTCTGAAGAAGATATCAAGAAGCATGGAACATCAGTGCAAGAGCTGATCTCAAGAGGAACCTGAGATTCTTTTCTCCTTGGGTGTATGGTGCACGAGTACCTTGACAATTTTTGGTCAAATGTTGTAAATAGGTGTCCTTAGTTGAGTTTTATATGTCCAAGCATATTTTTGATGTAATAAGGTCTAATTAAGACCATCTTTGATGTATTTGTGTCACATAGGGTCTAGGTGTGCTTTTGTATCAAATGTTGCATTGCAAAGTGTTGTCACTTGGAAGTTGAAGGGTCATAATTTTGATTTTTGGTTGGAAACCATTGGGATTCAGTTGGAACTTGTTAAAAGGCCTCAAAAACTTCAAGGAAAACTATTAAAGGTGAATAAGGATTAAAACAATACAAATTTACCCAGTTTTATGATCAAATTCTGTGTTTTCCTGTTGTTCTTGCGACTGTACGGTCATGTACGACCCAGACATGTTCTACAATTCATTTGAATGGATGATACTCTGATTCTATTTTTGATTACAGGTGATTTGGTGTGATTTCATCATTATAGAAGGATTTTATTGGCATTTGATTGAAAACAACTGGTAAGACTAGGGTTTAGGGTTATATGCAAACAAAATGAATTTGTGAGCCTTTCCATAGTTGAAATTCTTTGAAACCTGGTAGAATTCAAGTATTTAATGTTATTTCAATGATTCAGGTGGTCTTGCAAGTAGGGTATGAATTTGAAATGGATTTTGATCAAACCCTAGCCTAAATTTCCTATGTATTAGGCTTTATAAGGTTTTAGACTTGAAATCTTGAAACTTAGTGAATTGGTGATTGATTCTAATGATGAAACCTACATAATCATACCTTTTGTGATGTATTGAAATCCCTCAAGTAGTATTTGGAAGTTTGGAGGTTGAAAACCACACACTTGCTTTGGAAAAGTGGCCTAATTAGGCCTAGGTGCAACAATATTGGTGAATTAATGAGTGGGTTGGTCTGAAACAACAACAACCAAGTTCTTGATATGTTAAATAAAGGCATAAAGGGTACTTAGAAAGGTCATTGAGTTGTAGTTTAGAGGCCTTATTTGAAAGATAGGTTGAAAAAACCTAGTTAGGAGTACTACAAGGCATAAGGAAGGCTAGTGAAGGATATCAATAATCATAGGGTCTTGAAACTTGCAAATTGGTTCGTTGGAGGATTGAAGTTCTTATTACCTTGCTCTGCATCACAAGTGCATCCAACTTCAGATCTGTGAGGTTAGCAGTGATAGCCACTATGACATTCTCCCAAGATTCAGGTAAAGAACAAAGAAGTAAGATACAATTATCTTCCTCATTAACACCAACATATACATATTCAAGCTGACTCAACAACAAATTAAATGAATTTAAATGCTCTGCAACTGAATCACCCTCTCTCATTTTCATGGAAAACAATTTTTCATTTTAAATAAAGTTTATTTACCATACTATTGGCTTGGTAGATCTCACCCAACCATTTCCATAAACTATATGCAATCTCTTCCTTTGCGACATTCAACAAGACAGAATTTGCAAGACATAAACAAATGGTTCCTCGTGCCTTTTTATCCAACCTTTCCCATTCATCCAGAGAGACATCATTGGGTTTCTTCTCATTTTGAACAACCAACCACTAGTTGCTTTCTTCTAATAAGTCTTCCATTTTCAGCTTCCACAACTCATACCATGTTCCGTTGAACTTCTCAATGTCCAATTGAGAGGTTGATGCAACGGTGGCTACAACCATAATATCAACTCAAGATATGCAAAACAAATGCAACCAAATCTCCAACTACAGCTACAGTTTCCACACTACCACCCAAGAGTCAAAGCTAGCCATGCTCTAATACCAAATGTTAGAAATGAAAGCACAACTACTTAATGGAAATCTGATTTCTAATATGTTTAGTGATCTTTTCTCAGTGCATTATCAATGGAGATTGTAACATAGAAAAGAAACTATTCAAAACAGAATATCAAATCAGAAAATTGAACACACAACATAATGTTTAATGTGGAGAAAACCCTTTCAAGTAAAAAAATCCACACAAGAAAGAGGTCCAAGTTTGTATTAATCTGAAAATGATTGTACAATACAACAAATTTGCAACTCTATCCACCATTCTTCAACCTGACAGTATTCCGACAACACCTGAGTACCTGTAAATCTATATGCTACAACAAATACATGGCAAAATACTTATAAAAGTATCCTCACTCCAATCTAAGCATCCATTTTCTCTCTCTAGAGAATCTCCCACATGCAAACATTAAATGTCATCATACATGCAACTTCCACTTGTCAAAACATGCCCATGTGAAGTTGGGCACCCAAGGTCAAGAATAACATCTTACAACATCTTATGACGCGTCATAACTGTCATAGATACTGCCAAAGGGTATCTTCCCAAGATGGGCACCTGGGGTTAAAGATAGCAACTTACTGTTAGAGTTGGCTATGATTGGAGCCACCTAGGATCTAGGACTTCATGAAAGCACAAGAGAGATCAAATGAGAGAATAATGTTATTCTATCATTGAATGCAAAAGATTGTTGTTGTTACAATGTACATGATATGCCTTGCTTATAAAGGCAAGGTGAGAGCTAGGATGGTGGAGTGGAAAGTGGAGATATTCCTACAACATGTGCTAATTAGAGGATGATAACTAATTGCACATGTGGAGGATAAGACAACTAACTCCAACTATCAACAACTCAACACACAACTAGACTCAACTAGACACAACTAGACATCTAGTAGACTCAGTAAGTCAACTTAACATGTGTGAATTACGTGTGATGTGTGAATATTATTTAACTAGTAAATAGTTAAATAAGATGAACTATCCACACTAGGGTAAACCGGTTAGGTGAAAACCTTGTTCACACCAACACCCCCCCTTAAGTGCAACTTAGGGAGTAGTTGACTAAAGCAAGATGTAACGATGGATGGGTCCCAGCTACTAGGCCATGTTAGGTACCCATGTACAACAAATCTCAAGTGGAGAAAAAGAGAAAACCTCATGGGACAAAACTCCTCTCCAAAAATCAGAATGCACGGAAAAATGAAAGTGAAAGAAGAAGTGATAGTAGGAGGACTCAACATGACTCCCCAAGGACAACTTCTATCACATATGTACAATCAAATACCCCCCCCATAGGAGATCAAGTGTGAGACGATAAGTCCCCCCCACAATGAAGTGGCTTCTGCGTCGATGGTGTATGCCTGAAGATGAATGCTGGAAAGTGTCTTGTACCTGCAAACAATATTTCTCCCCTTAGGAAGAAACAAGTCCAAAGGCAGATGTCGAAGAAACTCCATCTCAAGGAATGAGGGAAAAAGCCTCATGATGTATGCTTCTGAAGACCGCTCAAGTGTCCACATGTTAGAATCAAGGAATGCCACAATGCAATGATGTGTGTCCAATCCAAAATCCTATGTAGACTGATGAGGAACAACCTCCAAAGATGAAGTAGATGGGATAACAGTTGTGTTGTAAATGTCATCAAAGAGGAGAGATACTCAAGTGTGTCCTCCAAATTTGCAATATGAGACTCACAAAACAAGTCTGACATACCTGCCAAGAAAGTATCCCACAAAGTTGTGTCTGAAAGACCTGTATGATCCTACTCAACTGAAGTAGAAGCAACCATGTCAATGCTGATCTCTGAAGAAGAAGGATGTTGAGGTGATGGAAGCTCGGCACTGGTCTCATGAACCAAAGTGGGTGAAAGAACACCAAGGTTCAAGTGACCAAACTTCTCCTCAGAAACATCATTCACACTTGATGCATGATTGTGAATATCAATCAATGGATCTACATCATCAGAAGAAACAAAATGGGAGAAGGTATACAAGTGAGATGCATGATCATCCATCCCAATAGCAATGATATCTTTGCTCTCCAAGTCTCGAATGATCACTGAATCAGGAGTGAACTCAACCCTCTTGCCTGCACCACAATGAGTAATCTGGTAGATGGAAAGGAGATTGGATGTCAAGGAAGGTACACACAACACAATGTTGAATGTATTCTCTCCAATATCAATTGTCCCTTTACCATTTGCATGCATGTATGTGTTGTTACCCATCAAGATAGGTGTCAAAGTACATGACTCAAATGAAGAGAACATCCCTTGTGAAGATGCCATATGATGAGAAGCTCTTGAATCAAGAAGCCATCTCTCTGACTGAAGACTTGTTGAAGCAAAGAGTACATGTCCTTTTCCTTTGTCTATCCCATTTGCAATGCCTGCTGTCCCTGTATATGTAGATGATGATGAGGTCGAAGAAGAGGATGTACTAGGTGATGATGATGGCATTTTGATGTTGTGCTTTTGAATAATGTGAGTCAACTCATCAATTTTCTTCTCATAACACTTATGCTCATCATGTCCTAGTTTCTTGCAATATGCACACTTTGGTCTCTCCTTCTTAGATGATTCCTCCTTGGTAGATGATGGGGACTTAGGTGATTTTGTTGACTCCTTTGCTTTCTCATTGTTCTTGAGATCCTTATTTTTCTATTTCTTGCCTTTGCTAGTTTAAGCCTTTTGATCCTTAGTACCTTGACTAGCAAGAAGTGCTTGAGGTTTAGGAGACTTCAATTTGCCCATGTGTACTAACTTAGCTTTCTCCCTTGTGAGTGATGCAGCAAAATCATCAAGTGAAGGCATTGTGAAAGCTTTCCTAAGTGCATCGATCGTAGCATAAAAGGTAGAAAGAAAAACTGAATAGTCAGGACCAAGCTTGGCAAGGATTGAAATAATCAATTGAGTGTCCTCTTTCTCAATTCCACATTCTTTGAACTACAATCTAAGTGACTCTAGCTTTGTGAAGAAGTCTTGGATGCTTGCAAAATCGGTTGGATTCAAACCAATTAATTCATTCTCCAATTTGAAACCTCTCATAGTATCTTGTTTACCAAAGAGATTCTCTAAGGTTGTCCACACTTCATTAGGTGTTTTACAAGATTCAATATGAAAAAGAAGATCAGGAGAGATAGAAAAGCATAGTGTTCCATAGGCTTGATCACATCTATTATACCACTTTCTTTTTTCTGCAGCTGTTGTTGGTTCAATTTTTGTACCCATTGTTACTCTATGAATTTTCAAACTTCTTAAATGAATCTCCATTTTAGTTTTCCACTCATGATAGTTATATGGTGTGAGTAGAGGAAGTTTGTTTGGATCCATGACGCAAGAGTACAAAAAAGAACACAAGCACACCCCCCTGTTACTCAATCAAAGAGATCACCCCACAAAAAAAGAATGATTGTGGCACTTTATACTTAGTGCGATTTACAATTGTCCTTAAGGGACCAGGTTTGGGAAAGCATGAAAATCTCTTAATAAAAGAGATCCAATGGAGATTACAATTGCTCACAATGATTAACCACAGCAAACAAATCCCTTCAAAACAAGTTTCACTTCTTCAGGTGCCAAAATGTCCAAGTTATCACTTAAAAGCCAAAAAATTGACAAATGAAATAAAAAAACTGGGGACTAAATCTGAGAAAAGTGTATGGATGGATTTGAAGAGATTCTGAATACCTTTCCGATGCCGCAAGAATCACAAAAATCAGAGATCGTGGCAAGAAGTTGTGAGCTCGGAAGCGAAAAATAAAGACCTGTCTTCAAACTATTGTAGTAGTCACCTGCAATAGAATTTTAGAAAACTACTGACACCACTGCGAAGTGCTCTCTATTAGCTTTCCAATGATATCTTATTTGCCTAATTTTGCCTTCGTGGGTAAAAGTTATGCAAAAAAGAAAAAAAGCCCCTGTTTAGGGCTTTGAGGGGCAAAAATGGCCCCCTGGCGTTAACGCAGTGCTGACATCAGCGGAATATTCCTTTTTGCCAAAAAAAATGCATTCCCTGGAAAAGCAAAAAAACCACTGAAAAACCCCTGTCCTTACAGGAAAATCCACCAGTGGAAAATGGAAACCACTGTTTGAATTTTGAAACCACCCTTCAAAGGGTCAAAACCACTTGATTATGTGGCAAAACCATGCATGTTAGGCATAAAAACCCACCATTTTGTTCTCTGAAACCGCCTACATAGGGGAAAAAAACACTGTTTTCGCCTTAAAACTGTCAGATCTGAGTCCTGAAACCACTATTCTGTAACCGGTAAAGAGATTTTGGAAACTTAAACTACTAGTAGAAGTCAAAAAACTACTTGATCGATGGCAAAAAACCAGCTACAAACCACCTTCCTGAAAGAGGAGGTATGATACCCAAAATATTCACCATTGGGTGGGAGCATATACACCGATAGGAACAACTAACAGTTGAGAAAATTTCCTGAGTGAATCGTCAGTTGATGAAAACCACAGGGTGGTCAATGCATATGCTGATACTACCGTTGAGAATAGATTTATGGCTACCGAGATAAGGTTTTATCCCTGCTGAATGCCGCCAGTGGTGGATTTTGATCTCATCGGTGAAGTTGAAGACAACCATTGGAGTTTTAAATTTTAACTGTCATGGTTTTTACACTCATTGCCAAAGACTATAAACAAAAGGACTGCCGATAGAAAATTTTCTGCTGTGAAGTTTCTACGGCGTGAGGCAATTTCCACCGTTGGCTGAAAAAAGTTTGAAAGCCCGCTGACTAAGATCTGTTGCAAATAGTGGAAGATTCAAAGACGCCAAGTTTTGGATGCAGGCCTCTGAGGTTTATGCCACTGGTGGAATTGTTGATGCCACTGGGGTTTTAAATCGACACCAAAGACTTGAAGATTGTTGTCAAAGGAGATTAAAAACAAATTATTATGATCTTTGAAGATAGCCACCAAGATCTGATGGCAATTAAACGCTGCCAGGGAAAAAAATGTTGATCACTTGAGATTTGACCACTAGTTGGTCTAAGGTTTCAAAGCACTCGCTAAAGATTAGAAATTTCTAGTGGAAACAAACGTCACCAAACAAATGATTTGGACGATGATATTTCTTTAGCCACTGTGCTTGATCGTCGGTGGAATTTATTCCCTAGTCGACTGTGATGAATCGCTGGGAATGTTGAATGCAGAGACCGTTGGGAGGAATGAATCCGCTGATAGGAACAATCGACGGAGTTTAGAAAATTTTCTGCCTGCGATCTTTGAATGCCAACGAAGACTGTGAAGATCCGCCAATAGAGATTGGACCACCGATGGAAAATGCAGATCAAAGTACTTTGTGGTACCCAATGATATTATGCAGATTCTGATTCTAATGATTAGAGATTCTACAGATTCTGCCTATGCAGAGAATATTCTCTGCTCTGATTCCGTACGGCCAAGAAGCAAATTTTTTTTTCCTTTCGGTTCAACTTTGTCTAATTTGGTTGATTTTACAGTCGATCCTTACT
Source organism: Cunninghamia lanceolata (assembly GCA_027924645.1). Lineage (NCBI taxonomy): Eukaryota > Viridiplantae > Streptophyta > Pinopsida > Cupressales > Cupressaceae > Cunninghamia > Cunninghamia lanceolata. The sequence continues at coordinate 3,335,716 of BSBN01000908.1, read as the reverse complement.
GATTTGGCCACTCCGGATGCAATGGTGATGTCTGATTTGAAACAACATGCACTGAAATGCACCTGCAATACAAGGGCAAGAAGGGGAAACCCTCACAAAACTGGTATTTCTATCAAGTCTTTCTGATTCTCCAGGTCATAATTCGATGCAAGAGAAGAGCATACTCAACCATCAAGATCCACCATGAATTGCACTCAAGATCTCTCAAAAAATGACTAACACAAAGTGATTTTTCCCTAGAGCTCTGATACCATGTTAGAGAACAATGGTTTCAGGACTCAGATCTGACAGTTTTAAGGTGAAAATAGTGTTTTTTTCCCCTATGTTAGAGTTGGCTGTGATTGGAGCCACCCAGGATCTAGGACTTAACGAAAGCACAAAAGAGATCAAATGAGAGAATAATGCTATTCTATCATTGAATGCAAAAGATTGTTGTTGTTACAATGTACATGATATGCCTTGCTTATAAAGGCAAGGTGAGAGCTAGGAAGGTGGAGTGGAAAGTGGAGATATTCCTACAACATGTGCTAGTTAGAGGATGATAACTAATTGCACACGTGGAGGATAAGACAACTAACTCCAACTATCAACAACTCAACACACAACTAGACTCAACTAGACACAACTACACATCTAGTAGACTCACTAAGTCAACTTAACATGTGTGAATTATGTGTGATGTGTGAATATTATTTAACTAGTAAATAGTTAAATAAGATGAACTATCCACACTAGGGTAAACCAGTTAGGTGAAAACCCTGTTCACACCAACACTTACAACTAATGAATATTCATCATATTATCATAGAATCTTATGACAACTTACAACTCTCATAGATTATTTACTTGCACCCACCAAACATTATGACGTGTGACATATATGCTGAAAAATAGTAGATTCTCCCAAGGTGGCACCTATACTCATTTACACATGAGTTTTACAATTGCCAACCGTAAATATCACTTATTAATTACCTTCGATGACTCCAGAATTACCACTGCGAGTTAAACTACCTCATTCCCTTATAGGTAATTACAAATTACAAATAATAATTAATGGAATAAATACAATATTAGAATTTACAAGGTTAATGGCACCTTATTCCAACATCTCTCATGTGTCAATGACTGAAGATATGAGAGAATTTGGCCCCAAATCAAAAAAAATTCCTCCATCTTGATTAGGCCATATACATTAAGAAGGATAAAGGACATGTCTAGTGAAACCCTCTACATGAGACTTCCATCTAATTGAAAGAATAATAAAAAAATCTTAGCCTTGACTTTGTTTGGTTTCCAAAGTTGTCCTAAACCCCTAGTATCACCAAACAAATCCATGAATTGGCTATCCTAACCTTTGCAATGATTTATTAACATATTTTCTTTTGGACCTCAAAATATAGTTTCTTGTAGTCTTACTATGTTGACCAATGATGTTTAGATATGGTGTTGGTCACACATCATTTGTTAGGTTTTTCTAAGCCCCTAACATTCTAGGTGATGATATTCATTGATCTCTAAGGGAGGGTTTTCCTCCCTTACATCATAGCAAATAATTATTAATGCATGACTAGCCCCTAGACAAAGCACTATTCTATCTTCTCTTCTTATTAGTTTTTCTTCCTCACTTTTTCCTTGAGCCTATGTTAGCCTTCAATATCTTTACTACGGACTGGCTGATACATTACATGTCTATGATGCCTAAATCATGTTCCAATTTATTCTCTATCTCATAAAATTTTGATCCATCTTCCCTCATCACTTCTTCATCACTTTGGGGTGCCTCAAAAGGTACCACAACGAGGTCAATTTCTATCTCTAAACAAACTGGGTCTTTGGCAAGGGCCTTCTACATACTTCCCTATTGATTAGGGGAATTAGATTCCTCCTTCATGTTTGGGGCCTATACGGAGATGCAAATTGTAAGATTTGATTTAATTACCCATCTCTATTCCTATTTGTGGTTTGGTTTTTCAACACAATTGCTCAGTGAACAGTTTCAAGGCCATAACCCATGCAAAAGAACTTTTCGTCTTCAATTTCAACTAGTTGAATCTAATCTCTATCCTTTGTACAAATGATGATATCTTTGGGAATTTTACAAATAGAGATGATATAGATTCATGCCTATATTCTAGAGTTTCTACATAATATCTCCTCATCAATAGACATTAGATTCCCCATGCTACTAGCAACCTAGGATAACCCTTCTATTGACTAGTATTCTAGTGGTTCTAGTGGGAGCTTATATGATCTTAATCATGTGGGAGACTTAATCAAGTAACAATCAATACGATCAAAACTAGGGCACTAATTTTGGAGGCCGATATGTGCACTCCTATCTACCATTCAACTGAATTGATAATTTGATCTCTTTCCTCATTAATCTCAAAGGTCGTCAAAAGAAAAACTTTGGGGAGGAACTAGGTTTCTAGATCTAGTTTACAATACTCTATTGACAAGTCCAAAATGCTTTGTCTAGATGGTCGAGCACCAATGGATCTCCTAATAAACACACATTTTGTTAGAATCACACCTTCTAGTGATACCTTGACATTTGATTCTTCCTTGGCACCACTTACAAATCCCTACCCACCATTTCAGTCCCTCACGTTCATTTGAATTTTGAATTCTTTTTTTGGGAGTGAGTCATTTTCATATATTATGTGTGTGTATATGTAATTACTTTATATATATTTTTTATCTTGGTCTGAGCCTAGAGAGACTACTTATGGTAGAACTATTCCCATTAACATTATTGTTGAGACGACTACATGAGGGTCTCAGACCTCAAGGCATTATCATTTGTTCAAACTTGTGAGCTCAATGGCCAAACAAAGACATAAAGCCTACAAGCTCACAAACATAGCAAAGATACACATCCTATAAGATGTCATGACCACATTCGCCATGTGGTTATGACATGATAACCATATGTCATGTCCACATTTGCCATGTGGTCATGACACGAATTACCAAAAAATTTCCCACTCGACACTACAAACCCCCTCGCGTGCAACATGCACGCTTGGTGACACACGCACACTGTAACATAGTTGTCTCAACAACTAACGTGATGTGCATCACCCGAAGGTGGGGAAGGTCAATCACAACGAGATAATGCAATGCACACTTCGCCATCCCTATGAAACGTAAGCCACTAGGGGGTGTATGTCACAAGGAGCGACACTAAGAGGGTTGGATTCCGTTTTGGATTCCAACCCTAGAGTCACTAAGATGAAGTGAGTCGATTTCGAAATAAATCAAAATCTAACCTTAGGTCCACTAAAGACCTAAGGGTCTAACATCTAAATAAAAAATAACAATTACTGACTTATACAATAAGCTAACATTTATTGAAAAGGAAATAAAAAATAATTGATTTAAAGTAAACAATTAATGCAATTAAATCTAGAATAATTTCGGCAACATAACGGGGCAAAATGGAACAAATTAGGGTAAATCCTATAGTGATTTCGGCAGCATAATGCCACCTCATCAACTATAGGAGGTTGCAAAAATTAAATTAAAATAAATGAATTCCCTAACTTAACCCCGTTCAAATTTTAAATAATTAAAATGCATAACATTAACTAAATTCTCTTCCCAAACAATTTAAAAGATTAACTCAATAAAACACTAACATGTCTATACTATAGTTCAATTTCCATAAAGAGAATAAAAATATAAATTAACTTGCAAAGGAATTCAGTCAATACATCTAACAAAAGAATTAAATAACATTTTCCTTTAAAGCACACATTGGATAGAATAATAAATTCAATAAAAGACTTAATTATCCACAACAGTCCAAAAGTTCCTCCACACCTCAAGTGGGATTACACAACTAATTTAGATTAATTAAATTATTCATCCCCTAACACCTAGGGCACCAAACCCTAGAGGTGGAATTATAAAATCACCTAAACTCCTCATTTGTTTTCACTCACAAGTTGCTTTACTCTTGGTTGGTTGCAGGTTTCAAAAAGGAATGCAAGGAGGATGGAAGGTACCTCCCCAAGTGGGAGGTATCTTCCCCACAAGAATAGTTTTTCGATTGGTTTCATTATCTAACATGTATATTTCTCACAGGTTGCTGTTTTATTTCTTTTCTAACATTTGTTTGTTTTGCTAAGTTTAATTCTCTATTCTCTATTTGCACTCATGCACATGTTATCAAAAGAATAGTCTTCTATGGATTAAATAATTTCCTAGCTAGTTTGAGTCTTCTAAGACCTTCATTTATGCTCTTTGGTTTTATTTTGAAATAAGAAATATACTCTTTTTTTTATACACAGGAAGAATAAATCTAGAATGCATATGAATCTATGCTTATATATTTATGTTTATATATATTAATTACAAATAGAACAAGATTTACATAAACTATAATAGAAAACACAAAGATTAGAGGTTACACAGAGAATGAGCTACAACAAAAACATATTAAAAAAAAACATATATGCAAATTATATATATCATCATACATTATAAAATATGACTGAGTCCCCAAGGGGGGCCGAACCCCAATGCTCACGGCCAACAACATTCAAAAGTTTCATAGTCTGTAGGGTCGAATTCATGGTCGACGACCTTGAGATATTTAACAGTCACGGAGTTAAACCCTAGTGGGTCAAGGAAAGGCAATGGGCGGGGGGGCTCCACCGCCCACCCCCACAGAGCTTAAGACTCTGTGGGGACGTGGGATGGGTTCCCCTTTCCCCTTCTTTGCAACAAATAAACATCGCTCAGTGTAGGGGCTTCGGCCCCTATGATCGCCAAGATACTTCTCTAAGGAAAAATGAACCCTAGACTGAAGTGACAACATGGTGTATAATCATTAAAAGAAACGCATGAGCTACTTTTAATTACTATTAGGTTATGAATATGATAAGTTTATATATATATAGTTCTGTCTAAAATATAAACTGCTCACTGTGGAAAAAAAATAGTAAGCTTCAAACTAAAACAAGGCAGTGAGCATTTTAGCTTTATATATATATATATATATATATATATATATATATATATAAGTACTTATATTTAAACTATATATATATATATATATGCTCATTTAGTACAACTCAAAAATATTACACAAGGGATTACAAATATAAATTTATACAAATATATCCCTACTCAAAGAGGGAGAGAAAGAATATTCTACTCACATTATTTTTCTATTATAACAACATAATAGCATAAAATTTAGTTCTCAAATAGCCTTATTGTGAACTTATTTCTTTTGCTCCATTCTTTCTTTCTTTGCATAAATAAGATAACAAGTAAATGGGGAGATAGAGAGAGAGATTCATTTATTTCAACCAAGAGAAAGAGATAAAACTAATGCTCATTTATATAACATATTACAATGTTTACAATAAGGTAAGGTTACAACACTTATGATTTTCACCTTCCAAATAAGAGAATAAACTTAATACAAGCCCTAAATAGGGAATAGGCATCTCAATGCCTTCTCTTTTACAACAAAACTTAGAACCACTACAACTCATGTTTTCGTCACAAAACCAAACTCCTCCATAGTCACCAATGTACCTACAAAACACAACACAAATGTTCACAATACCCATGGGAAGCTCTCTTCCCAACCTAGGCCTAATAATAGGCCACCCCCAAGCTAGGAGGCCTTCCAATAACCAAGGAGCAAACCACAAAGGAACAATACACTCACATCATGCACATTAACACCCATCCAAGGCCAAAACACATAACTAACCCATTTTCAAAATGGATTTGAAGTGTGAGAGAGTGGAGTCTCTCTACTGAAGGAGACCCACACTCTTAATACTCAAAATGCTCATAATCACTTGGCCTCTTGCCATACTTCTCATTTAACAAAACAAGGCACTCATGTCATAATACCAACTCCTCAAAACTCTAAATAAAGGCCCTTGGCCATAAAACTATACCAAAACAAAGAGAGAAAATTGAGGAGGTTTACATCCTCTCTCACCCAAGACAAGGTGAGATCTCTCACATGGAGAGCTCACCCAATAGCCCTTTAACCAAAAAACACAAAACTACAACAATATACATGAACAAAACCATCATAACATACATAGTTCATAAGCAAAATAAGCAATAAAAAGGCTTGAAACCTTGAGGAATACCTCTCAAGCTTCAAGGATGGAGGATGTTGGTGAAGAGCTTTCCACAAGTCCTCCCAATTCCTTCCAATATCTACAAGTCCTTCTCTCCCAACACAAGCATACAATTTCCCAAAAGAAAAGAACAAAAGAACCCCCATCTCATCAAAATGAGAGAGATAAATAGACAAGGTTCTCAAACCCTAATGAATGAGAAGGTGATACTTGTTACCCTCTCCTCCATCCACATAATCCTCCTCACAACCCCACAAGAATGTGGAGTTGACACTTGTCACCTCCCCATTCCACAAAGCTACACACTCTCCCACAAATGCTCTCACACGTGTGAGAGCATAGGGAGATGTGAGCACACAAGGGAAGCTTCTTATGAATGAGGAGGTGACAATTGTCACCTTCTCATTCAACTTAGCTATGTTACACTCTTCCCCACAAGTGATCTCACACATGTGTGAGAGCATAGGGAAGAGGTCTCACACATGGGAGAAGCTTCTAAAGCATGAGAAGTAAGGGTAACCTTACCCAAGTGGGTGAGGTTGGGGTTAAGTGAGATGGTGACCTTCCAACTACCTCTCACACTTCCCAAACTCGTCACTTAACTCAAGGGTCAAGTTTGGGTGGCCATACAAGGTCTAACTCAAGTTAAATAAACAAGTTAGGAATGGTCCTAGACCATAGGGGTATGACCTAGGGTTAATATTTGACCATTAACAACACTTAGGAACACATAAAATCACTTGAAAAGGGCTTCAAACATTTAGCACTAAAAATTGTGCAAACCCAACATTACACTTTTTACAACACATCAAAAGATAAATTAAAAAGGGGTAAACCTTACAAAATGTCATAAATCCAATACAACAAAATCAATATTCTCAAACACATATGTCCTTAGTCCTACTTAGGACTAGGTCAGCTTAATAGGGGTATTACATATGGTTATTGTCTGACCTCCAATTTTCCATGGGTATGGAAAGTAACCTGCACACTTCCACAAACCCATTAATAGCACATGGTAAAATAGTTGAAGCAAAGTGAATCAACACACATCACACACATGATCACATAATCGCATATAACAATAATAATAACCACATGCTAACATATATATATATATATATATATATATATATATATATATATATGTCTCTCAAGTCATTCTCATTCACAAGTATAATCGGGACCTCATAATGCAAGATAATTTATCAATTCACCATCAATACACATACTAATACTCATCAATGAATTCATAGCATCTAAACATCATATCATCGAATGAAGTCTAACAAGAGATCTAATCATCCACAAATCATAAACCATCTATCTAAACAACATAAGATAAAGTAATGAAGGTCTAAGTACGGGATCAACAGTCCCCAATATCCACATGTCCATAATAAAATCCATCACAAATGTATCATAAGCAAAAATATATGGTAAGGCAAAGGTAGGCCTCACATTAGAACAATGGCCCACTAAAAGCCCATGGCCTACAATCTTAATGACCCAACAAGGGTTTGAACATTAATGGCCATCACAACAACCATCTGAACTAACCACCACATTGTCCCCTAAGATCTATACTAGTTGCTATTGTGTGGGTGTAATTACTTTATACACACATATAAAATGCTAGCTAGTATAGATATCTTAAATACATGATGAAGGGGGTAAATCACAAAACACACAATAATAGATATTGAACATAGCAAATAGAACTTTCTTTTATTGAACTGGGCAACTCATTACATTACAGAAGCTCAATTACAATCAGAGGATGAATCCTCTACTAGCTGCAACACATTACAGCTTTCCCAACCTCAAGACTCTAGAATCTTCAGCCTTCTATAACCCCAAATCAGTTAGGGTTTCTATTTTCCCACCTATTCTTGACTCTACACTGGCCCCCCTTAACTCTCCTACTGCCCAGGGTTCCTCAAATAGTCATAAATAGCACTTTTTGGCGGCCTCCAGCCAAATTTTGAAATTTGCAACTCCCTCCAAAAGTAGGTCAACTTCTGGGAAGCATAACTTTTGATCCGGGTGTCCGATTGACAAACCGTTTTAAGCGTCAAAAAGCTCGCAATGTGAACTATCACGCCAAAAATTCATAAATAGATTTCTGTCAACTTTTTGGGACGTTATGGAAAGTTTTAGAGCCTCATATCTCGTTCCAGAAATTTTTAGGGGCTTTTCGGAAAACAAAAACTTTAATATCTTTCAGCTCACAAATGATCTTTGCCTAATTCCTTCACCAAAGGTCTTATATTTCCATTATGGAACTTTCTGGAAGTTTTTGTTTCATTACGTGCCCAAATGCAAACTTTCTAAAAATAGCAGGTACACTTTCCTAATTAGGCAGGTTGCTATTTTTAGCAGTTTTGGAAAAACTGAAAGTCCTACATTATTATTTTGGATATTATGGAACTAAAAACACTAATTATGGAAAGAAATGAAAACAACTACAATAATTTTGAATTAACTTCTTTTTGGGTGATGCAAGATTGCCCTTACACCATTGGATGCTCCTGCATCAGACACCCAGGGTAATTTGAGAAGTGACCCTATCACGTCTCATGTGTGTGTGTGAGGAAAACCCAAACGGTCAACCTCTGCCTTAGACAACCAAGAAGAATCTTCAACAGGCCTTCCTTTCCATTTTACCAGATATTCTTCATATTGCTTGTTCTGAGTACTTCTTTCCACACGGCTATCCAAGATCTCTTCTATCTCCTCCATTGAAGTAGATGCCGGAATACTCCACTGCACTTCTGTTGGTCCATCCTCTGTTCCACCTTCATGATATTCTGATAAATCAGCAATGTTGAAAATAGGGGAAATATTGATCCCACTCGACAGCTCTACCTCATGCATTTCCTGAATCATGTTTCTTCAAAATTTTGCATGGTCCAAATTTCTTCATTTTCAACTTATTGTATGTTCCAATTGGGAACCTTTCTTTTCTCAAGTGAACCATGACTTCATCTCCTACCTGGAATTCCTTATATCTCCTCTTCTGATCTGCCTTAGCCTTGTACTGAATATTCATTTTATTAATGTGCTTTCTCACCTCTTCATGCAAATTCTGCAAATGTTCTGCAAAGTCTTCAGCTTCAGCACTTGTCTTTTCTCCATTGTCCAGCTTCCTTAACTCAGAAGCATTTCTTGGGCTATTGCCATATATAATCTGGAATGGTGATTTACCAATACTCCTATTGACAGAATTGTTGTAAGCAAATTCTGCTTGTGGTAAAATCAAATTCCATCCCTTGGGCTTATCTCCTACTAAGCATCGTAGCAGGTTACCCAAACTCCTATTCACCACTTTAGTTTGTCCATCAGTCTGTGGATGGTGTGCAAAACTAAACTTTAAATCTGTCTTCAACTTCTTCCACAATGTCCTCCAGAAATAACCAACAAACTTGGTATCTCGATTTGAAACTATGCTCTTTGGTAGACCATGTAGTCTCACCACTTCCCTGAAAAATAACTCTGCAATATGAACAACATCATTAGTCTTCTTACAAGGAATAAAATGTGCCATCTTTGAGAATCTATCCACCACCAAAAAAATAGAATCATGCCCTCTCTGTGTCTTTGGTAAACCAAGAACAAAATCCATACTAATATCATCCCATGGCTTCTCTGGTACAGGTAATGGTTGATACAATCCTGTATTTTGACTTGTTCCTTTTGCCATCTGACATACTCTGCAACTCTGCACAAACTCCCTCACATCTTGCTGCATCTGTGGCCAATAATAATTTTCACCAACAATAGAAATGGTCTTATCTCGACCAAAGTGTCCAGCCAATCCTCCACTATGCTTCTCCTTAATCAGGTTCTCTCTCATGGAACTCCTCGGAATGCACAACTGGCTTCCTCTAAACAGTATGCCGTCTTGGATTATGAAATCCAACCATTTTGTCCTGTCCAAAGTAACTGGCTCCAGACAAGCTTTCCAAGCCTTTGCAAAATCTAGATCTCTAGGATACAAACTTTTGAGCTCATCGAACCCAACAACCTCTATCTTCATTTCTGTCAACAAATTTTGCCTTCTGCTCAAGGCATCTACAACTCTGTTGGACTTCCCACTCCTGTGCTTCAAAACAAAGGTATAACTCTGCAAAAACTCAACCCATTTTAAGTGCCTTTGGTTCAACTTCCCTTGACTATTAAGATACTACAAAGCTTGATGATCAGTATATAAAACAAACTCTTTTGGCAATAGATAATGTCTCCATTTCTTCAAAAACTGAACTATTGCATAAAATTCCTAATCATAAACAAAATACTTTTTCTTGGCATCATTGAGCTTCCCACTAAAATAGGCAATGGGCTTACCTTCTTGGCTCAAAACAGCTCCTATACCACTACCACTAGCATCACAATCTACGTGAAATACCTTATTGAAATCTAGAAGTGCCAAAATAGGTTGTTCTATGACTTTCTGCTTCAATGTATTAAAGCTCTTATCTGCTCCTTTAGTCCATCTAAACTCTTTTCTATCCCCTCTCATTATCTCAGTTAGAGGTGCACAAATGCTACTGAAATTCCTGATAAACTTTCTGTAAAAACTTGCCAAACCATGAAAAGATCTTACCTCCATTGCACTCCTTGGCATAGGCCACTCAATGATAGCCCTTACTTTTTCTGGGTCCATCTTAAGACCTTCCTCTGAGACAACAAATCCCAGGTATACCAACTCCTTCTTTGTAAAACTACATTTCTTCAGATTAATCAGCAACTTCTCCTCCCTCAGCTTCTCTAGAATTCTTCTAATATGCATCAAATGCTCATTCCAAGTCTTACTAAAAATCAAAATATCATCCAAATAAAAAATAACAAAACTTCCCAAAAATTCTTTCAGTACCTCATTCATGAGCCGCATGAATGTGCTCGGTGCATTGGTTAGCCCTAATGGCATGACTAATCTGGTGATACCCACTCTTCCATTCATCTCCTTCTCTGATTCGAATCTGGTGATACCCACTCTTCAGATCAATCTTCGTGAAGTACTTGGCTCCACTCAAACAATCCATTATGTCATCCATTCTCGGCAATGGAAATCTGTACTTGATTGTAATCTTATTGATGGCTCAGGAATCTGTACACATCCTCCACTCTCCATCTTTCTTTGGTGCTAGTACTGCAGGTACTGCACATGGACTTAGGCTCTCTCTTATTAGTCCCTTCCTTAACAACTCGTGAACTTGTCTGTTCAACTCTTCATTCTCTGCAGGGGTCATTCTGTGGGCTGCCTTGTTTGGCAAACTAGCTTCTGGTATCAAATCCATTTGATGACTTATCTTCCTTACTAGTGGTAAACCTTCTGGTACATTATCAAAGATAATGTCCTAGAACTCTTCCAACATATCTGAAACTTCTACTAGTACATCTTCACATTTCTCTTGACTAGTCTTAGGAATCAATGCAAAGCAATGACGCTCATGCTTCATACCCTCCAAAAATTTCCTACCATCTACCAAACAAATTCTGGCAGTGCTACATACCTTTTCTTTCACTTCCTTCAAGGGCTTCAACTTATGACAAACTCCATCCTTTGTTAGGGAATATGTGTTTGCATGGCCATCATGGATAGCACTCCTATCATACTGCCACGGCCTCCCCAATAACATATGACATGCATCCATCGGTATGATGTCACACAGCACCTCATCATGGTAGTTACCAATCTTGAACTTCACTAAACACTGCTCATTGACCAAGGCTCTAGGGTCCTTCTGTAACCATGCAATCTGATATGGATGCAGATGTTTTCTTCTTGTCAACTTCAACTTGTCAACCATCTCCTCTGAAACAAGATTATCAGTGCTTCCACTGTCAATAATAATATCACAACACTTACCTTCACATTTGCACCTTGTGCGGAATAAACTCTTCCTCTGATTGGGTTCGTTCTCCTCATTCAACAAAGTTCTTCTGACAACTAGGGTTTTTCCCCTTTCTGCATCTTCAGAGTGTTCAGACTGTGCATCTTCATCCACATGTGCAACTCGTGCATTACCTTCAGGTCTTATATTCATCCTTCCTTGATGTTGTGGACACTCGTATGCTCGATGCTCTTCTTCTCCACATTAGAAACAGGTCCCTCTGAAACCTCCTCTTCCAGGTCCTTGCCCAAGTCTACCTCTTCCTCTTCCTTTTTGCTCACCATTGTTCTGGTCACGAGGGTGGTAGGTATTATCACCTCTCTGATTTTGACTGGTACCAGCTTCTTCACTTTTCTTTGCATCTTCATTTCGGCCCCCATAGGGTCTTCCACCAGTCCTTCCGCCTTGACCTCTTCCCCTTTGCTTGCTGTCAAATCTTTTATTCAGCTTCTCTTCCACCTTCAGGGAAAACTGGTAAGCATCTTCTATGGTGGTCATTCTCACTAGGCTCAACTCCTCTTGAATACTCAGCCTCAACCCATTAATGTAACGGGCTACCTTCTCCTTATTGGGCTCTGCATGGCCTGTCCTGATAGTAATTTTATAAAACTCTTCTGTATACTCCTTAATAGACTTGTTACCTTGCTTTAGTCCTTGCAGCTTCTTCAGCAACTCCATCTCATAGTCCACAGGAATGAACTGCTTCTTCAGTTTCTCCACCATCTGATCCCATCTGGTGATCTTTCCTTTTCCTCTTCTATTCCTCTCTAATTGGACCTCCTTCCACCAAATATTGGCATGGCCCTTCAACTTTGTTTTTGCAAACTTAACCCAATCTGGGTCCTCTACATCTTCATACTCAAAATACTCCTCCATGTCATTGATCCAATCAATAAGTTGTTTTGGATTCAAATCTCCAGAATATGTAGAAACTTCAATCCTGGGCCTCTTTCTCATCTTCAAAATGGTCCTCAACAACCTAACTTCTGCAGCATCTCCGGTAGCTTCTTCTTCTTCCTCAGATAGCTCTTCTTCAGCTTCATCTTCACTTTCTTCTCTTATCCTCGGCTCAAACCCTCTTCGTAGCTCCTCTTGCAATGCATTGATTTGCCTTTATAGGGCTCTAAAACCCTCTTCTGTCAAAGTATTCCTCCCACCACAGTTTCTTCGTGGAGGCATCTTGGTCTCTGCAGCAAACCCACAACCTCAGGTTCTGGTGCAAACTGCCTCATGGTCGGCGATCTGTCTACACACTCAGGAAACCCTTGCTCTGATACCACTTGATGAAGGGGGGTAAATCACAAAACACATAATAATAGATATTGAACACAGCAAATAGAACTTTCTTTTATTGAACTGGGCAACTCATTACATTACAGAAGCTCAATTACAATCAGAGGATGAATCCTCTACTGGCTGCAACACATTACAACTTTCCCAACCTCAAGACTCTAGAATCTTCAGCCTTCTGTAACCCCAAATTAGTTAGGGTTTCTATTTTCCCACCTATTCTTGACTCTACACTGGCCCCCCTTAACTCTCCTACTGCCCAGGGTTCCTCAAATAGTCATAAATAGCACTTTTTGGCGGCCTCCAGCCAAATTTCAAAATTTGCAACTCCCTCCAAAAGTAGGTCAACTTCCGGGAAGCATAACTTTTGATCCGGGTGTCCGATTGACGAACCATTTTAAGCACTGGAAAGCTCGCGATGTGAAATATCACGCTAGAAATTTGTAAATAGATTTCTATCAACTTTTTAGGATGTTATGGAAAGTTTTAGTGCCTCATATCTCGTTCCAAAAATTTTCAGGGGCTTTTCAGAAAACAAAAACTTTAATATCTTTCAGCTCACAAATGATCTTTGCCTGATTCCTTCGCCAAAGGTCTTATATTTCTGTTATGTAACTTTCTGGAAATTTTTGCTTCATTACGTGCCCAAATGCAAACTTTCTAAAAATAGCAGGTACTCTTTCCTAATTAGGCAGGTTGCTATTTTTAGCAGTTTTAGAAAAACTAAAAGTCCTATATTATTATTTTAGATATTATGGAACCAAAAACACTAATTATGGAAAGAAATGAAAACAACTACAATGATTTTGAATTAACTTCTTTTTAGGTGATGCAAGATTGCCCTTACACTATTGGATGCTCCTGCATCAATACATCTATCTAAACAATGCTTACAGATATCAATTTTGAGTTATTTTATTTACTTAAGAATTACTTTATTTTATTTAGAATTATTTTATTTTTATTTATTTAAAGAATTATTTCATGTATTTTTTTTAATTTTGAAACTATTGAAAAATTATTTATTATTATCTAACTATATTATTCTTTATTATTATCCTTTTACCCACGATTTATTATTATCTAACTATATTACTCTTTATTATTATTAACCTATTAAAAAATTATTGATATCATCTCATAATCCCACTAAAACCATAGCCCTATTCCAAAACTCATTATCAAAATAAATTTTTGATACTCCAAAATTTCAAATTTGCTGGAGAGTTTAAAACATGTGTACATATGACACATATAAATCAGAATAAATAAACATATTAAAAAAACCCTAATGTTTATCTCAAAACACTCACATTGATTTGTTATATTCTAAGTGGATTATTTCCTATTATGTTTACTTTACCTCTCCAAGATATAGACATTAATTTGAAAGATGATAAGTTGTGTTAACAAGATCTTAACTTATTCTTATTTTATTGAAGAGTAGTATAGTTTAACAATGCTCCAAGTTCTAACTTTTATCCATTTGGTTTCAAGTTTCAACAAATCTCAAGTTCTATTATTGATTGAGTCTATTCACAAATCTTAAAATGAACTGTTAAGTGGAATTCTTTCTCAATTGGCACCCATAGGGAAGATACGATTGAAAACCTTTCAAGATTGATTAGAGTTAAATCCTAATTACGCTATATTCATAGCATGAATGGGAGCTGAAAGATTCCAGAATTTCTTACATGTTGGATGGAAAGAAAGGTGGATTTTCATAGAAGCCATCACTATGCACTAAGATGAAAGAAAGAAACCTTACGGAATGGCATATGAAAAGACACACATTCAATCTATTTATATTGCCTCCTTCCTTAATGTTTTTAACATGTAGAATGAACATATCAAATTGTAGGATTTGAGGTGAGTGTGGTAAATTGATAAAAAAAAATAGGCGCCTCGAGAAGGATATCTCTCCACTTATTTACATATAATTTTTTAAATATAAATATACTAGTACACTAACATTGTCATGATCACAATTACACCAACTAAAATGTATAAATAGTTATTTTATATTATTTCCAAGAGCTTTATAAATTCACTTGTATTTTTTTAATATTTCATTAAAACTATGATTTTTAGGTTCAATATTCATAGCTCTTGGAAACAATTCTGAGAGTAAATTTGATTTCATGTAATATGAAAAGAATAGGGTTGTAACTATTGTAAGAATTATATCAATAATTATTTTATTATTGAGATAGCAAATTGTTGAAGCATATTAACATTAAATGAAAATTGAAATATATGTAATCAGAATAATTATAATTATTGTCATCAATAAGGGAATATAGGCTTTTCTCTAGAAAACAATTCTGTGAGTCTCTTGTATTTGTACAAGTATTGAGATATAAACTTTCAAAGTGGGGATTGCTTATTCCTAGTAGAATTGATAAGAAATTCCAGCACATGTACTTGTCTTGCCAGCAAGAAAGATGCGTTCAAGTGGACTCATTTCAACTTTGGTTGCATTCTCAAACGAGAATGAAACCTAGCCCTTTGAGCAATTATTGCATCAATCTTTGTAGGCCTTAGTATTTTTATGAGTATAGGCCTATTTTTCTCTTGGTTGCAGATTTTATTTAGCCCAGGGCTTTTCCAAGCTGTGCAGTTTACAGTGAGAGCTAGGGATACATCTGCTACTAGTTGTTGATTTTTGCAGATCCACAGAGATAATTTCCAAGCACAAATGAAACTGGGATGCATTAACTGAATTCTATTAATTATCAAAATACAAATTTACAAATAAAAATCCTCCGTTGAAGAGGAATCACAGGAGAAAAATCAGGGACAGGTGGAGAAAACAAAGCAAATTGTTGTTTGCTATAGTTTGCATGAAAACCACCAATTAAGAGTAAAGAAAGTAACTGTTGTTTCTTAGTTAGCTTATTGCATAGAGAGGATGATGCTAACACCCCCCCTTAAGTCTAACTAAGGAGACAAAATCAAAAAAAAAGGAAAGAGGGAAAACCCTCTTAAATCTGACTAAGGAAACAAAAGCCAATATAGCCAACAAAGATGGGTCATGGCATCAAGGCCATTTTAGGTACCCATGTACATATAAAATTCCCCTACAAATATAGAGAGAATATAAGAATAGAAGATATGAATCCCCCCATAATGAAAGAGCTCTTGCACTAATGATGAACGCCTGAAGACATAATATGATCCACTGCCTACAAACAACATTTCTCCCATTAGGAAGAAAAGGATCCACTAGTGATTGTAGAAGCCAATCCAAAAAGATGGGTGATACTGGAATCCAAATCAAGATGATGTGTGCATCTAAAAACTGCTCACATGTCCACAAGTTAGAAAGCGTTTATAGTGATCCAAGATCCTTAAAAGACTGATATAGAGCAAGCTGCAAAGGCAATGAAGATGGTGGGCCAACAACGTTGATGTGGCTATCAACAAAGAGGAGAGATAACTCCTCAAATGTGTCCTTCAAATCTGAAATGTGAGTCTCCATAAACAAGTTTGAAACTCCTGTCAAGAGATCATTCCATAAAGTTAAATAAGGAAGACAATGGATGCTCTGTTGCAAGAAGCCATTGAAATCTTTTGAAGAAGAAACACAGAGCTCAGAAGTAGCAACAGATGTAAGGATAAAAGAGTGGTCCTCAAAGAGAAGACATATGTCCTCAATAATGTCATCTAGATCAGAAATGAGGGACTCTACAAGCAAAAAATAAATGTCTGGTAGAATGAGGTCCCAATGGACTGAATCTAAAAGACATAAATGATCCCACTGCCAAGAATCACTAGAGGCTCTCGAAGAAGCATCTCTGGAATCTAGATCTACAACAGGTGGTGTTGATGGGGAATCAGTGAACTGGTCATCCATACAAGATGTGTCCACATTAGATGAGGCAACATAAGTCTCAATATCATCAATAGCTTGGTTTTCTAAGAAAACATCACTTTCAGATGAAGATGCAATGTCTCCATACAACTGTTGGATGATGATCCAAGTTGAAGAAGGGCACTCAGTGTGCTCTATGTGATGTAGAGTATCCTCAGAAATAGTAAAACATATTAGTCCATAGACCATGTCATTATTATTAAACCATGCATTCTTTTCATCATAATTACTTGGCTCAGGAATAAGTTCGAGGAGATAGGGTAGTAGATCCTGCTCAAGGCAGTGATTCTTTATCCCTTGTTTCCAAGACAAGAAATTCTCTGAATCTAGCCTAACAACAGAATGATGAAAATGATATTTAAAAGACATGATTAACCCCCTATGTTTGCTACAGAGGCGTCAACCAGGCGTAATAGGTAGACCACCACCTGTCGTGTATCACACAGGGTATAAAAACTAGGGCCTTCAAAGGAAGAGGTCGACCCTATAGATTGAGTCAACAACAAATAGTAAGAGATCAAACCTAAAAAATAGCAGCCAAGATTTAAGCAGGGGAGGCGTTTCCTTCGTTGGCCACTCATAAATTGCTAAAAGAGTCATTCACAGGGTTGGAACGCTACCTTTTATGGCTTCCACGACTCTTCTTGGCCATTTCTGTCACAACTCAATATTTTTGAAATTTGAATTATGATGTGTTGTAAGAATTGTTTTTTTTGAATTTTTATCTTATTTTTAAATTTTAAATTTTGAGACCCTTTTCTTGTGTCTTAACTTGACCCTGGGTGTCTTAACTAAGTTTAAATTGACCCTAGGTTATACCCCATGGGTCTAGGGTCACTTTTGACTTGGGTAACCCTTGGGTAACCTCCGTATGGTCACCTTAACTTCACAGTGAAGTTAAGTGACGAATTTGGAAGTATGGGTAAGGAAGACTTTGGTGGAGGAGCTTATGAGTGGGGTTATTTTTTTAAATCCCACTTGGGATAGTGAAAAAATGAGTGGGGTTATTTTTTAAATCCTAAGTGGTGTGGTCCTTCATGAGTGGGGTTATTTTTTTAAAATCCCACTTGGGATAGTGGAAAAAGGAGTGGGGTTATTTTTTAAATCCTAAGTGGTGTGGTCCTTCATGAGTGGGGTTATTTTTTTATCCCACTTAGGATAGTGACAAAATCCACCTCATCCTTCCACCTCAATTTTTCCACCTCACCATGTTGCACATGTAATTAAATATTTTTAATATTTAATTAGCTAATAACCTCGACTTCCCTATGAGTTGAATTAAAAATTCAACTTATCATATCCACTATCCAAAAATGAATCTTTAATTCATTTTTGTCCTCCACTAAATTGAATTAAAAATTCAATTTATCCTCCACTCCCCAAAAATGAATCTTTAATTCTTTTTTTATCCTCCACTAAATTGAATTAAAAATTTAATTTATCCTCCACTTCCATTTTTGTCCTCCACTGTGAATTTAAAATTTACAAATAATGAAAGCCCTTGATCTCATCTTTTAATCCTCACCCTCCATCCCTTTTTCAAAAATCTATAAATGAGACCTTTCTCTAAGCCATTAGAAAAAGAAGAAAATAACAACTTCTTGAAGAAGCAAGAGCAGTCCACATTTGAATCAAATAGGGTTATCTAATCTAGGAGCTCTTAGATGCAAGCTTCCTCCTCCCTTGATGAGATTGGGTCTTCATGTGAGAAGAGTAAAGGAATGGTGAAGAGTGAAGAAGGGGTAAAATTGTATATCATCTTCATGTGAGAAGAGTAAAGGAATGGTGAAGAGTGAAGAAGGGGTAAAAGTGTATATCATCTTCATGTGAGGTATAACTTTGTGTTTTAATGCATTTAGTTTGTGTTTTCACTTCATTTTGTTTTCCTAATTTACAAAAATAAAAAAAGAGTAAAGGAATGGTGAAGAGTGAAGAAGGGGTAAAAGTGTATAGGATGATATAAAGAAGTAAGTAAGATGTTAAAAAGAATTATGAAGTTAAAAATATTATATGATCAAACAAATAAATTGATAATGATAGCAATAAAGTAAATAAAGTATAAAGTTAATATAAATTATTATTAGTGAATGAATTGAATAAAAAAATTTGTTATATGTAATGGTATAGTGTATTAAATTGATGGATAATATGAGAATATGATAGTGAATAACAAGTATGCGAAATAAATGAAAGTAAATAAAAGAATGTGTAAATTAATGTGATTAATAAAAGATAAATAAATGAATAATGATAAAGGAAAAATAATATAAGACTAGTTTATAATACATTATATTGAAAGGGTATGATATAGATTATGACAATTATAATATAATATTAATAATAAAATAAGTTGAATAAGAGATACAAGGGCAGATTATATATACAAATAATTTTGAGAGACACTATACAAGACAAATCCATAACGAATACATCTATTAACATGAGATTATACTTATATATGACAGAGAGATAGGGATTTATATGATGGAATTTTTACATAATTGAGGAGTTGTTACCTTGACGATGGTGGTGGAGTATTATGTTACCATTAATACTCAACCTAAGCTTCTTGGTCCACCTTAGTATTCTAATTGGTTTTTCTTACTACGATTAAGATTAAGTATCATGTTAGATCTCACACTTAAACCTTGGCGAGGTAAAGAAATTGTATCTCAATTGATACGTTGTATATATATGCATTATCACGTACATAGGTTATGGCGGATAGATATGTATATCTTTTATATTATGAGTCTCATCAAAAGTGATTGAATCAAGTATATGGTGAATTCAATATCATATCAAATCTTAGATTATGTGAATTTCTAAATAATCGAACATGGGTATTATTGGTTTAAGAATGACTGGATACAAATGCTTGAAATTGTGATAAAAGAAAAAGGAATTGTTGAAATTGTATATGAACTAGTTATCAAAGATTATTTTAATTTGACCTAGATTAAAGGGCTTTTCTATTTATGAGATAATATAAGTATCTTTTTAGTTTATTTTCTAGTTCTATTCATTATGATAAAGCATATTTTATCTACATTGAGAATTAAGGTAGTATTTCTCTTTATCAACTGTTATTATGCAAGTTTTTCCTTTGTCATTAGATAGGTAGGCCTTATAAATAAATGTCCAAACTCAAATATTTACAGTGTTCGGTATTTACAGTACCTCTGTGTCATGTTTACGGGTAATGTCGCCGTGTTGAACCAAGTACCTCGCGCCTAACATAGCTGTAACAACGACGTCTAGGCACCGTCCCTCTAAATCGTCGGGGAGTAATAAGGAACATGTCTAAGTTAAATCCGCAGGAAGGGAAAATCTCCTCGTATACCTCACTAAAAAGATTAACTAAAAGAAAAAGAAAAAGGTGAGACTATCAAAAAAATTGTTGTAGGACGATCAACGGGAAGACCTCATCGGGAAAATTTGTGTGTTAGGTAAATTATTCACACTTGAAAACTTAAACGCCAAACACTATTGGGAGGTGTGTTTGCAAAATAGTTCCTTAGGAATTTCGTCCATTGTATCACTCGAGTGGGTGGCAATCGGTGAAGAGCTGTGTACCCACTCACAGCTACATTAAACATAGTGCAAGATAGAACTACATGTTCGCATTCATCGTGTAGATTGCATCCGTAGAGGGACTTGATCCCATGGATACAGGGTATGTAGGCAGTTTGGACGGTGAAGGATGCCCCCAGTACTCAGGTACCTCGGATATAGTATACTCCTTATAATCAACTTCATAATCCCAATCCCTAGTTTAAAGGTTATTTAGGTAACTTAAGAACTCTCCTAGTACTCAAAAGAATCCCTGGGGTGGATTACTTGTACCCGGCTTTACCGTAAACTAAGGTGAGTACAAGTTGATGTTATGTGTTCCCTGGTTGACATCCTCAGTATAGTGTCTAGGCAGACTGTGGTCCCCAGGAAGTGACTCATGAACCTATATTGGTCCCGAGGGAGTCAGAAGTCTCTAGCCAGAGCATAATGATTCCTATCCTCTTTAGCCCGTTAGGCTGTTATGTTTATGTATCCCAGATTGGATAGAGTATTGGTCCATTTGACCCACTAGGCCTTTTGGCCACTATTTGTTCTACCCGAATTAGGTAGCGATAAGGTCCGTTTGACCTGGTTCTGTATGAACCTATTTGCCCAAAAGATAGAAGAGCCTGGGTTGGCTTAAGAATGTTTCGTTTTGAACATATGGCCATTTTGGCTGAAGTTTTTCCTGAGTACTCAATGAAAGTCTTGATATATCTCATAAGAACTTGTTAATAAAGTAAAAAATTTTGAAAATTTGAGTTTGGATCAAGCGGGTCCTTACATGTAGTATCAGAGCATGGTTCAAACACTTGGCCTGGAGGCCTGCTAAGTCAAAATTGATAATAATTGGTATTTAAAATAAGAATTGTAATAGATTTAATTATAGTTAATTTGCATGTGTAAACCAAAAATTGTATCAAGTGGTAAATCACCTCTCTCCTTGTTTCAGAATTAAATGGCGAGAACCCAAAACCAAGAACCAGTTGAAAACCAAAAACATGTTGAAAACCCACTTGAGAACCCAAATGCTGGTATTGAAGCAATTATTCAGTTGTTGACAGAACAGAAAGAAAAGTTGGAAAACCTTGAGAAAACTGTACAGGACCTGAAGACTAGACAGGGGACTATAGAAAATATTTTGGAACCTGAAAATGAACATCAAGGTGCAGAAGTACACATAGCTTAAACAACTAATGAGCTAGAGGTTCCTAAGGCTCGGCAGGATACTACCACTCTAGATATCTCACAAGACCTCAAAAAGATAACTCCTCCTAAGTTTGACGATAAACATGTGGGGGATGCTGCAGAAGGATGGTTAATCGAAATGGAGAAATATTTTGAACTAAGAAACTACTCAGAGAACATCAAGGCAACCTAGGGAGCCTATCAATTGGAGGGAGAAGCTGCTAGTTGGTGGATAAACATAAAAGAACAATATTGTTATTCAAAAGAAAACCTGACTTGGAGGCAGTTTTTGAGCCACTTCCGTGAGAGATGGCTTCCACAACTATTTTATGATGAGAAGATGAGTGAGTTTCTGAATCTTAGTCAAGGAAATCTCACAGTCCAACAGTATTAGGATAGATTTGCAAAGCTACTGAAATATGTTCCTATCTATCAAAAGGATGAAAGGTCTCAGGCAAGGAAGTTTCTTTTAGGGTTGAATACTAATATTGGGGTAGAAGTGGATATGTTTACCCCTGAGAACATGAATCAAGTCTTGGAGAAGGCACTCAAACAGGAAAATAAATTACAGGCACTATCGGTGGCAAAGCAAAACTTTCAGGACAAACAATTTGCCTTCAAAAGGAAACTAGACAATAAGGACAACAAAGGAGCTCAGAAGAACAAGAGGAGAGACTGGGGTAGAACAGAAGCTACTGGCAATCAGGATCACAGGAATAATTACAATGGTAATATCAGGAGGAATGATGGGAATGCACCACCCTAAATTTTTAATGGACCCCCTGGTGGATGCTTTATGTGTGGAGGCAATCATTATGCAAGGGATTGTTCAAAAAGGAATCGGTACAATCAGCCACAGCAACCTCGGCAACATCAAATACATGCTGCCGTCAGAAATCAACAAACTCATCATCAAAATGTACCTATGGAGACAAGAGGTATGCTTTTTGGTAAACCCATAACTATTTTGATAGATACTGGTTCCTCCAAGAATTTTATTTCCCCAAAATTGGTAAGAAAAATGTCTTTGCAAACTAAGAATATGGAATCATCATGGACGGTTCAGTATGGGGACAAGGCTATATGGAAAGTGAACAAGTACATAAGAGGAGCCCTCATTAAGTTTCCTGAATTAGAAACCAAAGCTGACTTATATGTTGCACCCCTAGGAGCCTATGATGTCATAATCGGAATAAGTTGGCTAACGAGTCATAAGGCTAACATAGATTGCTATAACAAAGTGGTGGAGTGTGTAGATGATAAGGGGTGTAGAGTTAGGATCCAAGGAATTTACAAACCTATATCAGTGGGGACCATTTCTGCTATGCAACTAAAGAAGGCAAGGTGAAAATGAGGAAATCAGATATTTTTAGTATCTTTAGATAAGAAGGGAGAAGAGAAAAAAGCCCCTACCTTTGAAAATAGCCCATTCCTTTGGAACTACAAGGATGTGTTTCCAGAAGAGCTACCTGGATTACCTCCTAAAAGGGAATTTGATTTTTCAATCGATATACTTCCTGGAACTGCACCTATATCCAAAGCCCCATATAGGATGAATACCACAGAACTCCAAGAGTTGAAAATATAGTTGCAAGAATTGCTAGAGAAAGGGTTGATAAGGCCTAGTGTATCACCTTGGGGAGCACTAGTCATATTTGTAAAGAAGAAGAATGGGACACAAAGGTTGTGCATTGACTACAGAATGTTGAATAAGGCCACTGTGAAGAACAGATATCCCTTGCCTCGTATTGATGATCTATTTGACCAAATGAGAGGAGCCTCAGTGTTCTCCAAAATTGATCTTCGCTCGGGTTATCATCAATTAAGGATAAAGGAAGAAGACATCCCAAAGACAGCATTTAGGACTAGGTATGGCCACTATGAATCCACTGTAGTTCCATTTGGGCTAACAAATGCTCCAGCTACCTTTATGAATCTAATGAATAGTGTGTTCCATGATTTTTTGGATAAGTTTGTGATTGTGTTTCTGGATGACATTTTAATATATTCCAAGGATGAAGAGGAACACTTAACCCACCTCCAGGTAGTCTTACAAAGGTTGCAGAATCATAAGTTGTTTGGGAAGTTATCTAAATGTTCCTTCTTTGAAAGGAGGGTTCACTATTTAGGGCATATCATTTCAGTCGAGGGTATAGTAGTAGATCCTGATAAAGTAAAAGCCATCACTGAATGGCCTCTCCCTACAAATGTGACTTTTCAAGGATAGCCAATCCAATCACATCCTTGCAAAAGAAGAACAAAAAGTTCATTTGGACTAAGCAGTGTGATAAGGCATTTCAAGTACTGAAGGAAAGACTAATGTCACCTCCAATTCTAAAAGTGCCTGACCCTAATGGTAACTTCACAATAGTAACAGATGCATCCATAGAAGGACTAGGAGGAGTTCTTTTCCAAGAGGAAGGAGTAGTGGCTTATGAATCATGAAAACTGAAAATCCATGAAGTCAATTACGCCCCCCATGACCTTGAACTTGCAGCGATAGTTCATGCCTTGCAAAAATGGAGACATTTCTTGTTGGAAAAACCATTTGAGCTTAAAACAGACCATCAAGGACTAAAATATATCTTCACTCAACCTCATTTGAATGCAAGACAGAGAAGGTGGTTAGAGTTTCTAAGTGAGTATGATTTTGATATTCAATATATCAAGGGGAAAGAAAATAGGGTGGCCGATGCTCTCAGCAAGAGGAGGCATATAATGGCCATATCCAACTTGCACATAGACCTAAAGCAACAAATACTCTCTGATCAAAAACATAACCCATGGTACGCTCATGTTAAGACATCTCTAGCTAACACCTTTGTGGAACCTAAGTATTTGGACTATGCTTTTGATTATGATGGACTAATGAGGTACTAGGGAAGAATATGCGTTCCTGATAATGCGGAACTAAGGGGTATGATCTTGACAAAGGCACATAAGGCTCCCTATTCAGGACATCCAGGAGTGAATAAGATGTATGCAGACCTCAAAAGAATATATTTTTGGCCAGGAATGAAGAAAGATGTGGTAGACACAGTTGCCAGATGCCTAGAATGTCAAAGGGTTAAGGCAAAACATGTGCACCTAGCAGGACTTCTTTATCCACATGATGTACCTTTCTATAAATGGCAAGTCATAAGTATGGATTTTGTCCAAGGGCTACCAATGACATCTCATAGGCATAATTGTATTTTGGTGGTAGTGGATAAACTCACTAAGGTTGCCCACTTCATACTACAAAACCTAACAGACGATGCACCAGCAGTAGCAAAAAGGTTCATAAAGGAAATTTTTAGGTTGCATGGAATTCCTGAGAAAATCATCTCTGATAGAGACACAAAGTTCACTTCTAGATTTTGGACCACATTGCAAGCTGCCTTAGGAACACAGTTGAACTTCAGCACATCTTATCATCCTGAGACAGATGGACAAACATAAAGAACCAACCAAATTCTGGAAGACCTCCTTCGTATGTATTGCATGGATCAACAGACCAAATGGGAGGAATATTTGCCATTAGTTGAGTTTTCCTATAACAATTCTTTCCAAGCAGCAATAGGTATGGCACCCTTTGAAGCTCTCTATGGGAGACCTTGTCGAACACCATTAAGTTGGGATAAACTGGAAGATAGGATCCTGGTTGGCCCTGAAATTGTTGAAAGATATGGACAACCAAGTGCAACTTATTTGACAGAGGTTGAAGAAGCCTCGGACCACCAGAAAAGTTATGCAGATAAGAATAGGACACCCAGAAGATTTCAAGTTGGTGAAAAGGTGTTCCTAAGAGTCCGACCTCATAAAAGTTCCATCTCTTTTGGAAGGAAGTCAAAGTTAGCTCCTCGCTATGTCAGGCCTTTTGAAGTACTTGAGGAAATCAATCCTGTTGCTTACCGCTTGGCCTTACCTTTGGCACTAAGCCGAATTCATGATGTGTTCCATGTATCCTTGTTAAAAAAGTATAGACCTGACCCTAAGCATATTCTTAATTGGAATGCCCTGCAGGTGGAGGAACCCAGTATAATAACAACAGAGCCATGCAGAATCATCGAGAGGCATTAGTTCTAGCTTCGCAACAGGACAGTGGACCAATCTAAAGTCCAGTGGGACCAGTATTCACCTGAGAATGCTACATGGGAAGACACAGTGGAAATGCAATAGCTCTATCCACACTTATTTTGAATACACTCTAGTTATTTATAAACTCGACAAACTTCAAATTTTACTTAAAGACGATGATGTTGAGATGATACAGACAGTTATGCTTAGATAATACTCCTTGTTATCTTTATCTATGTTAAACTATTTAACCTACCTTGTTGAAGGATGGAATTTAAAGTAGTAAAGTATATTTATTTCTATATGTTTTGATCTTATTTCTAACATGCATCGGGACTGTTGGTTTTTTCTTCTGAATCAGCATTAGGGTTTGCCAGTTCTAATGCACAGGCAGATTCAGCCAACTAAATACAGGAGGTTGCGTGAGCTCCTCCCCTTCACTTCTGGTTCTGTCGCACCAAGGGGGGTTTCCCTACTTGATAAAAGTATAACCTTGACTAGCTCAATGACAGAAGGATTTAACTTGACATCAACAGGCAGAATACTCTCATGTATGGACCAAGATTTGTGTAACAAATCACAAGGTTGGCAACATTCTTGGACATGATGTCTGGTTGGGTATGAGAGCATGCAGGGATCCTAATCCTGCTCCTACAACTAATAGATGGAAGGAAGAGATGGTTTGAAATGGTGTTTGGAGTTATGGGACTTTCCTAGACCCATTGAACAGACAGATTCCCAAACCAGTGCCTTATCTGGGCAGCAGAGTCATATCTAAGACTGTAAATGTCTCCCCATGACAACATAAATTCATATCCAGAGGACCTAAGAATAATGCTACTGCCTAATAGCAACATGTCCAAGAAAGAGTATCATTAATGATCATACTTAACAGATCCTATGATGCAATCTATTTCCCTTTGTATCTGATCAAAAGCCTATTTAACCACTCCTTGAGCAAACGCAATAAATCAGACACACAGTATGCACATACTGAAAAACTTGGAAGCCCTTGACAACCTTGTTTGAAAGGAAAACAAATGATATACAGGAGACAATCAGAAACAATACACACACAGGTGTTTTTTATTTAAAATCAATCTGCATAGAAGGCCATCACAGAGAAAATCATCATTTACAAGCCAAGATAGATTAGTACACCAGACTAAGGACCGAGTCTGTAGCAAAAAATGCCTTTCAAAATGTGAACACCTTATGTTCAGAGCCAGAGCAGAAAGCCCAAAACGTCCAACCCCTCCAAAGTAACACAGCCAAAAACATTTATACAGAGCCGTGTACATTCAACAATTAATTACATGGCCAGAAGTCAAAAATTCGCCAGATACATTCCTTCCGTTTGAAAATGGCCTTCACAGATTAAATGCGACAGACAGGGGGGATCTTGAGCTTTGTGCCACCACTTGAAAGTCTTCATCCACGATCAGGTAGCTTAATTGCTTGTACCGTCACCCATACCCCTGCACTATCGCCATTGATGGCTCAACAACCCGCAACCACCCAGAAGACTGTCGCAGCGATCAAAATGGAGCTTCCCGCCAAAAGGTGCTTCCTGAGGTTTCAAATGTGTAGGGAAATTAATCCCACATGCATAGTGCGGAAACCCCTCTATCACTTTAAGAACATCGTCACACGCATACTAAGTGTCGAGCGTTTTGTCGTGCTCGACACATGACCCTTCACCCACAGCCCATCGCCATGACATACAATATTGGCCTACCCCACAAATCTCCTGCCGATCACAGCGGTCTCGCCGATGCCTATCGTAATCCCCTGTCGGCCAGACTACTACCATCGGCCAACCCGAAAATCTCCTCGCCGATAGGCAAAAGTCATGCCGAAGACCACCTCCGTCGATGATACTTCATCGGTGAGACCAACGCGAAATCTGCCCGATAGCCACTCTATCCTCCCGTCGGCCAGAGAATACTCCATCGGTGGACCCTTCAATAGCTATCCCGATACACAATCTCACTCCGATGGCACCCTCCAAATTCTCATCGGCCAGACACACACCGACGAGCCCCCGACAGCCAAACTCCTCGCTCCCATCGGCGAGATCAACACTATCGGAGCAACTGAACACTCCTTTGCCGACCTCAAGAGTCTCTCCGATCACACACTACACTGCCCCCCTGTCGGTGTGACTTACGCCGATGACACCCTGGCCTCCCACCTCCGTCGGTGTGACTTACACCGTCGGAGCCACACCTCAAACCTATGCCGATGGCGCTGATTATTCCGATAACCACTTCGCATCTCCCGTCGGCCAGACACTGACCATCAGAGCAAATGAAAACTCCTCCACTGACATCAAATGTTACGCCGATACAGCTCCATCGGCCAGAGTACCCCTGTCGCCCAACTCTCCACACTTTGTTCGATGCACCAAGTCACGCCGATAACATACCACATCCGGGTCTTCGGTGAGACACACGCCGATGACATCTTATCGGCCAAACATACGCCGTCGGCCTAATACTTGCCCGCTCACTCCGATAGCCAAAGTCTTGGCGATAGCACTCCAAAACCCTTGTCGGCGAGACCAAAACTGTCGGCAAGCCACAAAACACCTACGCCGATAGGTAAAGTCTCAGCGATAGAAGATAACACGCCATTGGTACCAAAAAGATCGCCAAGACACATGCAAACTCATGCCGATGGAGAAAACAAGAAGACCACCTCCTCAAAAAAGATGAATGCAGATGTTGAAGAACACTGAGGGGCCCCAAAACTGGAAAATTTTTTAGATTTTTTGGGTACTTTGGGATGGTGCCTGCATAAAAATTGCTCAAGAACTAACAGTGGCACCAACAGTGGCTCTGTCTGAGGATGCATGCCTCTTGTAGGCGTGGCAAGAACCACAGAACTCTGGGATGCAGACCAGTCCCCTAGCCATTGGGCACAGAGTCATGAAGTTATAATGATCTGCATCACCAAACACTCTTGATGGCCTAAGGCCACCAAGAAAAGAAAACCCTGTATCTCCCTTTGTCAAATATCTTGTTTTCATCTGCATGCACTGGGTCAAGCTTGGAGATATTGCAGAGATCCATCCACAAACAAACCTTGTCATCTGCAAACACAACCTTCTGATTTATCTTGTCAATGTCATCCCTGTGCAGATAACCTTTAGCATCCGGCAACAAGTGGATGCAGAATGTATCAGGCAATGCATACTCAAATGGAATATAATACATGTTAACATTTGTATCAGCATTATGCATTGCAAAATGATCTCCTAGTTGGATTGAAAACTGAAAACACTCAAAGTCCACCATGCAGCTAGGAAGATCAGAGCTCATCTCATATGCTGGCCTCTCAAAAGAAAAGCTTTCAAATTCACAATTGTACACATCATGCACACAACCAACAACAGCCTCAAACTGGAAAAGATCAGGCTCTAGCACCTCTTTCAAATCAGGCACATTTTCATAGTTAATTACCTGATGTATGTTGTTTCCTCTTTCATCAGGATGAGAAACAGAATCCAAACCAAAAACAATGTCTAGATCCTCACCATACTCAAATAGATCCTCATCACCATATGTGTCAAAGATGGGTGACCCAGGTACATAAGCTTGATCATAATATGCCATTTGTTCATGGGCAGCAGAGCACACATCTTCATCACCAATGGATTCACTCTGTGGAGGAGTATCAGCCTGTGTGTCATAAGCAAAATAGCCATCAAATGAAAAACAATCATGCTCTGAAATAGCACTTGTTTCAATCCCTGACTGCTCTTCATGATCTCCATGTGTTTGAAAGGTAGGCAATGGGTCACACATAGGACTGCTTCTCTATTTGCTTATATCTTCTCTGTCTTGAGTACAATACTCACAATTGTCTCCACAAGTCCATTCCAAAAATTGCTCATTGCTGTCCACAACCTCGTTATTGTTTTCATGGTCATATGCCTCATCATTGCAATGGGAATCCTCACTAGTCCTTTCACTGGCATCCTCAACTGGTGAACAATCCAGTTGAGCAGTATTGTTAGCATTATGTTCAAATACAGCAGTCTCAACCTCTATGCTTTCATTTTCATTTTTATCTACACATGATGCCATAATCATTTGGTCATTTGCAGCTTCACAACCATTTCTCACACCAAGGCCTGGGGACAGGGATATCAACAGGCGCCCATTTCTAAATTTTTCTATATTTTCGGCGAACTTGTATGCCATCTGCATACCTGTCACCTTGAAATCCCTCAGTATTACACTAGAGCCCTCCTCAAAAGCCTCAAAGAATATGCCAACACAGGCTGAAATATCAGGTCTGAAGACTTCTGGGATCTGTGAAAGGGCTACTGCAAACCTATGACTAAAATCAACACATGGCTCTTCATCTTGTTTTCTGATGTTCATCAATTCTGCAACAAGATCAGCAGGTTCTTTTGCAAATTCTTCCTTGAAACAGTCAGCAAGCTCATCCCAACAGGCAAAGGATCCTTTTGAAAAGCTCAAATACCAGTCTTTTGCTTTTGCATCAAAGGACCTAACAAAAAACCTCATCCACATATCCTCATCTCTAAATGAATGTTTTCCCATGAAACTATGAAAATTTTGGATATGTGCATTCCCATCACATACACTGTGACCACTAAATCTAGGCATCTGACAGTATATCCTAGCGGGCATAGTTTCTACTTTATAATCCACCCATGACAAATCCAGTTGGTCATACAAAGGATCAAAGGGGCTGAGAAGAGGTTTAACCTTCTGATTGGCAGACACAACAGGGTTACTGCTTTTTAACTGGGCCTGCTCAGCCTCTAAGAATATCAACCTATTTCTTATCTCTTCTATTCTTTTATCCAACATTTCACCGCTAAGTATGGGATAATTCATACTTGGATTCATGAAATTTCTATTTTCAGACATCCTTTGCATTCCTAAGACCTATAGCCTCCCCTGGCATCTAACTTATGCAGTAGAATAATAAATATAAGTGGGAAGAAATAGGGTACCTTTTCTCATACAAATGGTGAAGTCTGAAAAGCACATTTTCTGTCACGACACACACATCAACTTCTCATGTGCACTTGAATTTTTTTTTTTTTACAGAGTCACCACCTCTCTAGAGAGGACAAAATTTTACAGCAGCTGAAAGCTCAACACATATTTTTCTGAGTTCATACCACCAGCAGAGCATCATCATTCACATGAAAGACTCCCCAGTAGAGTTGCCATTTTGTTGGTTTTTTCTTCTGAATCAGCATTAGGGTTTGCCAGTTCTAATGCACAGGCAGATTCAGCCAACTGAATACAGGAGGTTGCGTGAGCTCCTCCCCTTCACTTCTGGTTCTGCCGCACCAAGGGGGGTTTCCCTACTTGATAAAAGTATAACCTTGACTAGCTCAATGACAGAAGGATTTAACTTGACATCAACAGGCAGAATACTCTCATGTATGGACCAAGATTTGTGTAACAAATCACAAGGTTGGCAACATTCTTGGACATGATGTCTGGTTGGGTATGAGAGCATGCAGGGATCCTAATCCTGCTCCTACAACTAATAGATGGAAGGAAGAGATGGTTTGAAATGGTGTTTGGAGTTATGGGACTTTCCTAGACCCATTGAACATACAGATTCCCAAACCAGTGCCTTATCTGGGCAGCAGAGTCATATCTAAGACTGTAAATGTCTCCCCATGACAACATAAATTCATATCCAGAGGACCTAAGAATAATGCTACTGCCTAACAGCAACATGTCCAAGAAAGAGTATCATTAATGATCATACTTAACAGATCCTATGATGCAATCTATTTCCCTTTGTATCTGATCAAAAGCCTATTTAACCACTCCTTGAGCAGACACAATAAATCAGACACACAGTATGCACATACTGAAAAACTTGGAAGCCCTTGACAACCTTGTTTGAAAGGAAAACAAATGACATACAGTAGACAATCAGAAATAATACACACACAGGTGTTTTTTATTTAAAATCAATCTGCATAGAAGGCCATCACAGAGAAAATCATCATTTACAAGCCAAGATAGATTAGTACACCAGACTAAGGACCGAGTCTGTAGCAAAAAATGCCTTTCAAAATGTGAACACCTTATGTTCAGAGCCAGAGCAGAAAGCCCAAAACGTCCAACCCCTCCAAAGTAACACAGCCAAAAACATTTATACAGAGCCGTGTACATTCAACAATTAATTACATGGCCAGAAGTCAAAAATTCGCTAGATACATTCCTTCCGTTTGAAAATGGCCTTCACAGATTAAATGTGACAGACAGGGGGGATCTTGAGCTTTGTGCCACCACTTGAAAGTCTTCATCCACGATTAGGCAGCTTAATTGCTTGTACGGTCACCCATACCCCTGCACTATCGCCATTGATGGCTCAACAACCCGCAACCACCCAGAAGACTGTCGTAGCGATCAAAATGGAGCTTCCCGCCAAAAGGTGCTTCCTGAGGTTTCAAATGTGTAGGGAAATTAATCCCACATGCATAGTGCAGAAACCCCTCTATCACTTTAAGAACATCGTCACACGCATACTAAGTGTCGAGCGTTTTGTCGTGCTCGACACACGACCCTTCACCCACAGCCCATCGCCATGACATACAATATCGGCCTACCCCACAAATCTCCTGCCGATCACAGCGGTCTCGCCGATGCCTATCGTAATCCCCTGTCAGCCAGACTACTACCATCGGCCAACCCGAAAATCTCCTCGCCGATAGGCAAAAGTCATGCCGAAGACCACCTCCGTCGATGATACTTCATCGGTGAGACCAACGCGAAATCTGCCCGATAGCCACTCTATCCTCCCGTCGGCCAGAGAATACTCCATCGGTGGACCCTTCAATAGCTATCCCGATACACAATCTCACTCCGATGGCACCCTCCAAATTCTCATCGGCCAGACACACACCGACGAGCCCCCGACGGCCAAACTCCTCGCTCCCATCGGCGAGATCAACACTATCGGAGCAACTGAACACTCCTTTGCCGACCTCAAGAGTCTCTCCGATCACACACTACATTGCCCCCCTGTCGGTGTGACTTACGCCGATGACACCCTGGCCTCCCACCTCCGTCGGTGTGACTTACACCGTCGGAGCCACACCTCAAACCTATGTCGATGGCGCCGATTATTCTGATAACCACTTCACATCTCCCGTCGGCCAGACACTGACCATCGGAGCAAATGAAAACTCCTCCACCGACATCAAATGTTACGCCGATACAGCTCCATCGGCCAGAGTACCCCTGTCGGCCCAACTCTCCACACTTCGTCCGATGCACCAAGTCACGCCGATAACATACCACATCCGGGTCTTCGGTGAGACACACGCCGATGACATCTTATCGGCCAAACATACGCCGTCGGCCCAATACTTGCCCGCTCACTCCGATAGCCAAAGTCTTGGTGATAGCACTCCAAAACCCTCGTCGGCGAGACCAAAACTGTCGGCAAGCCACAAAACACCTACGCCGATAGGTAAAGTCTCAGCGATAGAAGATAACACGCCATTGGTACCAAAAAGATCGCCAAGACACATGCAAACTCATGCCGATGGAGAAAACAAGAAGACCACCTCCTCAAAAAAGATGAATGCAGATGTTGAAGAACACTGAGGGGCCCCAAAACTGGAAAATTTTTTGGATTTTTTGGGTACTTTGGGATGGTGCCTGCATAAAAATTGCTCAAGAACTGACAGTCAATTCAGGCACCAACAGGGACGATGCATAAATTTAAGGGAGAAGGATGTCACAACTCAATATTTTTGAAATTTGAATTATGATGTGTTGTAAGAATTGTTTTTTTAAATTTTTATCTTATTTTTGAATATTAAATTTTGAGACCCTTTTCTTGTGTCTTAACTTGACCCTGGGTGTCCTAACTAAGTTTAAATTGACCCTGGGTTATACCCCATGGGTCTAGGGTCACTTTTGACTTGGGTAACCCTTGGGTAACCTCTGTATGGTCACCTTAATGTTGTTATATGGAGCCTAATCAGACTCGGAGGTTATATTTACCCCACTTTTATCGGTGCAGTTTCCCCCCAAATTCCTACGGGGTCAAGGGGCAGCGCCCCTTGCGGGGGTTTGGGGGCAGCGCCCCCAAGACGGGGTCAAGGGGCAGTGCCCCTTGCGGGGTCCAGGGGCAGCGCCCCTGGCGCGTTCCCTGTCGCGATACAGGGCGGGGTCGAGGGGCAGCGCCCCCGTGGGGGCTCGGGGGCAACGCCCTCGAAACCTCACACGGTTTTTTATTATTTTATAATGCACCGGAAGTTAATTTTTTCATTGACCGACATAAGAAAACCCTATTTTGTAACCGACAAAAAGCTTGATAAAAAGCGGCTAAGGGTTAGGGTTATTTGATATATTGTATTGTAGCATTTTGCAGCGGTATTGAGTTGCAGGGATTGTTGATTGTAATCGGTTTGATTTACTGGATAATAATATTGGACTCTCTGTTTGGTGGATGTAGCCCGAGTTTGGGTGAACCACGTTAAAAATTTTCTCTCGCTATTATTATTTCTGTGTATTTCCATTTCTCTGTTTAATCTTTATTTGCATTTAATTGATATCTTCTGCCGGCTAACCCTAACACTTAACTTCACAGTGAAGTTAAGTGATGAATTTGGAGGTATGGGTAAGTAAGACTTTGGTGGAGGAGCTCATGAGTGGGGTTATTTTTTTAAATTCCACTTGGGATAGTGGAAAAAGGAGTGGGGCTATTTTTTAAATCCTAAGTGGTGTGGTCCTTTATGAGTGGTGTTATTTTTTCTAAAATCCCACTTGGGTTAGTGGAAAAAGGAGTGGGGTTATTTTTTAAATCCTAAGTGGTGTGGTCCTTCATGAGTGGGGTTATTTTTTTATCCCACTTAGGATAGTGACAAAATCCACCTCATCCTTCCACCTCAACTTTTCCACCTCACCATGTTGCACATGTAATAAAATATTTAATTAGCTAATAACCTCCATTTCCCCATGAGTTGAATTAAAAATTCAACTTGTCATATCCACTATCCAAAAATGAATTTTTAATTTATTTTTGTCCTCCACTAAATTGAATTAAAAATTTAATTTATCCTCCACTCCCCAAAAATGAATCTTTAATTCCTTTTTTATCCTCCACTAAATTGAATTAAAAAATCAATTTATCCTCCACTTCCCAAAAATAAATCTTTAATTCATTTTTGTCCTCCACTGTGAATTTAAAATTTACAAATAATGAGAGCCCTTGATCTCATCTTTTAATCCTCACCCTCCATCCCTTTTTTAAAAATCTATAAATGAGACCCTTCTCTAAGCCATTAGAAAAAGGAGAAAATAATAACTTCTTCTTGAAGCAAGAGCAATCTACATTTGAATCAAATAGGGTTATCTAATATAGGAGCTCTTGGATGCAAGCTTCTTCCTCCCTTGATGAGATTGGGTCTTCATGTGAGAAGAGTAAAGGAATGGTGAAGAGTGAAGAAGGGGTAAAAGTGTATATCATCTTCATGTGAGAAGAGTAAAGGAATGGTGAAGAGTGAAGAAGGGGTGAAAGTGTATATCATCTTCATGTGAGAAGAGTAAAGGAATGGTGAAGAGTGAAGAAGGGATAAAAGTGTATATCATCTTCATGTGAGAAGAGTAAAGGAATGGTGAAGAGTGAAGAAGGGGTAAAAATGTATATCATCTTCATGTGAGAAGAGTAAAGGAATGGTGAAGAGTGAAGAAGGGGTAAAAGTGTATATCATCTTCATGTGAGGTATAACTTTGTGTTTTTATGCATTTAGTTTGTGTTTTCACTTTATTTTGTTTTCCTAATTTACAAAAATAAAAAAAGAGTAAAGGAATGGTGAAGAGTGAAGAAGGGGTAAAAGTGTATAGGATGATATAAAGAAGTAAGTAAGATGTTAAAAAGAATTATGAAGTTAAAAATATTATATGATCAAACAAATAAATTGATAATGATAGCAATAAAGTAAATAAAGTATAAAGTTAATATAAATTATTATTAGTGAATGAATTGAATAAAAAAATTTGTTATATGTAATGGTATAGTGTATTAAATTGATGGATAATATGAGAATATGATAGTGAATAACAAGTATGCGAAATAAATGAAAGTAAATAAAAGAATGTGTAAATTAATGCGATTAATAAAAGATAAATAAATGAATAATGATAAAGGAAAAATAATATAAGACTAGTTTATAATACATTATATTGAAAGGGTATGATATAGATTATGACAATTATAATATAATATTAATAATAAAATAAGTTGAATAAGAGATACAAGGGCAGATTATATATACAAATAATTTTGAGAGACAACTATACAAGACAAATCCATAACGAATACATCTATTAACATGAGATTATACTTATATATGACAGAGAGATAGGGATTTATATGAGGGAATTTTTACATAATTGAGTTGTTACCTTGACGATGGTGGTGGAGTATTATGTTACTATTAATACTCAACGTAAGCTTCTTGGTCCACCTTAGTATTCTAATTGGTTTTTCTTACTACGATTAAGATTAAGTATCATGTTAGATCTCACACTTAAACCTTGGTGGGGTAAAGAAATTGTATCTCAATTGATACGTTGTATATATATGCATTATCACGTACATAGGTTATGGCGGATAGATATGTATATCTTTTATATTATGAGTCTCATCAAAAGTGATTGAATCAAGTATATGGTGAATTCAATATCATATCAAATCTTAGATTATGTGAATTTCTAAATGATCGAACATGGGTATTATTGGTTTAAGAATGACTGGATACAAATGCTTGAAATTGTGATAAAAGAAAAAGGAATTGTTGAAATTGTATATGAACTAGTTATCAAAGATTATTTTAATTTGACCTAGATTAAAGGGCTTTTCTATTTATGAGATAATATAAGTATCTTTTTAGTTTATTTTCTAGTTCTATTCATTATGATAAAGCATCTTTTATCTACATTGAGAATTAAGGTAGTATTTCTCTTTATCAACTGTTATTATGCAAGTTTTTCCTTTGTCATTAGATAGGTAAACCTTATAAATAAACGTCCAAACTCAAACATTCACAGTGTTTGGTATTTACGGTACCTCTATGTCACGTTTACGGTAATGCCATCGCATTGAACCAAGTACCTCGCGCCTAACATAGCTGCAACAACGACGTTTGGGCACCATCCCTCTAAATCGTCGGGGAGTAATAAGGAACATGTCTAAGTTAAATCCGCAGGAAGAGAAAATCTCCACGGATACCTCACTAAAAAGATTAACTAAAAGAAAAAGAAAAAGGTGAGACTATCAAAAAAATTGTTGTAGGACGATCAACGGGAAGACCTCATCGGGGAAATATGCGTGTTAGGTAAATTATTCACACTTGAAAACTTAAACACCAAACACTCTCAGGAGGTGTGTTTGCAAAACAGTTCCTTAGGGATTCCGTCCATTGTATCACTCGAGTGGGTGGCAATCGGCGAAGAGCTGTGTACCCACTCACAACTACATTAAACATAGTGCAAGATAGAACTACATGTTCGCATTCGTCGTGTAGATCGCATCTGTAGAGGGACTTGATCCCGTGGATACAGGGTATGTATGCAGTCTGGACGGTGAAGGATGCCCCCAGTACTCAAGTCCCTCAGATATAGTATACTCCTTATAATCAATTTCATAATCTCAATCCCTAGTTTAAAGGTTATTTAGGTAACTTAAGAACTCTCCTAGTACTCAGAAGAATCCCCGGGGTGGATTACTTGTACCTGACTTTGCTATAAACTGAGGTGAGTACAAGTTGATGTTATGTGTTCCCTGGTCGACATCCTCAGTACAGTGTCTGGGTAGACTATGGTCCCCAGGAAGTGACTCATGAACCTATATTGGTCTCGAGGGAGTCAGAAATCTCTGGCCAGAGCATATAATGATTCATGTCCTCTTTAGCCCGTTAGGCTGTTATGTTTATGTATCCTGGATTGGATAGAGTATTGGTTCGTTTGACCCACTAGGCCTTTTGGCCACTGTTTGTTCTACCCGAATCAGGTAGCGATAAGGTCCGTTTGACCTGGTTCCGTATAAACCTATTTGCCCAAAGGATAGAAGAGCCCGGGTTGGCTTAAGAATGTTTCGTTTTGAACATATGGCCAGTTTGGCCGAAGTTTTTCCTGAGTACTCAATGAAAGTCTTGATATATCTCATAAGAACTTGTTAATAAAGTAATTTTTTTTGAAAATTTGAATTTGGATCAAGCGGGTCCTTACAATTTCCCTTGCCTAGGTACTGCAAATTCATCCTTTTTGCTGAGCTTTCACCTTTCACAGAAAGCTCCACATAAGATTGATAGTGGGCCTCCACGGAAAGCTCCTCCCTCTACAGCAAAACCATCGGCCTTATGTGGCTTTGGAGATTCAATGAAGCCAATGACATCATTCTTCCTATCAAGGTTCTATCCATAGACAAGACATGAATCATATACAAATTCCTCTTAACACAATACAATTAATTTGTTCATCTTACTGGCATGAAACAATCCTAACCTGCTCTGATACCATGTTGATTTTTATAGATCCATAGAGATAATTTCCAAGCACAAATGAAACTGGGATGCATTAACCGAATTCTATTAATTATCAAAATGCAAATTTACAAATAAAAAGCCTCTGTTGAAAAGAAATCATGGGAGAAAAATCAAGGATAGGTGGAGAAAACAAAGCAAAAATCTGTTTGCTATAGTTTGCATGAAAACCACTGATTAAGAGTAAAGAAAGTAACTGTTGTTTCTTAGTTAGCTTATTACACGGAGAGGATGACGCTAACACCGGTTTTATGTTGGTGGCAGTTGGCTTATTGACAAATTTCAGAGCCCCAACAAGCCACGTGACATATCACTCTGTAAAGCTTGAATATCCTCTTGAATTCATGGCGATTTGGTGCATAAAAGTTTCAATAAATTAATATAAAATGGTGAAGAATTGACCTACATCTTAATAAATTATTAAATTCCAAAATATTTGTAACTGTGGAATAAAACAAACAAAGATTCTGCTTATTAAATTTATGGCCAAGATTTTTTACAATCTTTCATATCATGTTGGAAAAAATAGTAGATAAAAATGATAGTTGTTCTTTAGTCGTTAGGGGCAAAAATAAAAATTCATAGTCTGTAAGAAGATCTTGGAATCCAGAGAGTGGATGGGTTGCAAGAATGCATGCCAAGGAATAATAATATTATATAACTCCTTGATAGAATCTTTGGATACTATTGTGAATCACATTCATATCCTTCCACTCATTCAGGTTGGTGGAGTAATCAAAACCCAAAATCAGTCCCACCATAAAATTAGCCGCAACTTTAAATAAGTGGTAGCACTAATTCAGTCGCCTTGGCGTTGGCAGACATAGTTTTATATTATAATTATGTATTGTTGGAATAGTTTTATATTATAATGATGCATAACTATATTTAGTTAAACAATATATAACTAAATTTTTAAACTAGTGTACTTGATCAATTGTAAGTAATTTTAACTTTCATAGTATCAAAAACTCTATAGAAAACTATGATAATGATACATAACTAAATTCTTAAAACAACACAAATCATCAATTACAGATTAATTTAATGTACATATATGTATATATATTTGTATTATTTGATGTGTGCAGCCTCATGACCATTGTAAAATCCTCCCAAATCTACAATATCTTTGTTTAAAAGTATTTTTAATTATACAATATTATTATCAATTATTTAGAGATGCTTTAAATAAAGAGAACAAATATAAGTTTTAAGTTCAGTAGTAACTAGGTAGTTAAATAACATTAAAAATATATCTCCTACATTAAAAAATACACATTGCCCTCATTTTCATCCACTACTCATTCTAATTAATAATTATTTTAATTTTAAGGGAGGCCGGTACATCCTCATTGTTTAGTTTTGATTGGTTATAATGGTAAAAAAAATGATAAATATTTACACTATCAAATGTATAGATATTGAGATATTTAATTGACTTGATTACAACAATTAATATGTATAGAGCTACGATGGAGCCCCATGCTTTTGTCTCCGATCTAGAGATTTATTTTAAAAAATAGTCATTTTAACTATTCCATAATTTAACTATGGATAATTAGCATACCTATATTTAAAAATATATATCTAAAGTATGCCGAGAGATATCCTTCTCCAGGTGCCTATTCCACCTATGTGAGGTATATTGATTAAAAAATAGGCGCCTCGACAAGGATATCTCTCGGTGTACTTTAGATATATATTTTTAAATATAGGTATGCTAGTAGCATCTAGAGTGGCAATCCTAATTCTAACTATATTATATAATTATATGAATTATTATAATAAAATTAAATAATATTATAATATAGATTAAATATATTATTATAATATATTATATAATAATTATAAATATAATATATTGTTATAATAATATAATAGTTTAGTGGCTTTGCCACTTTTTCTTACCAATTTTTTTTAATAAATTATTATATAATATATTTAAATAATTATAATTATAATATATAATTATAATAATTAAAAATATATATTATATTATATTATAAATATAATTATAATTAAGGTTAGGGTTAGTGTTCAAGTTAGAATTAGGGTTAGATATATTGTTTTAATCTAATTACGGTTATGGTTATGTTTATAAATCTAGTT
This sequence comes from Cunninghamia lanceolata, assembly GCA_027924645.1. NCBI lineage: Eukaryota > Viridiplantae > Streptophyta > Pinopsida > Cupressales > Cupressaceae > Cunninghamia > Cunninghamia lanceolata. The sequence goes on along the minus strand of BSBN01000908.1, from coordinate 3,295,051 downwards.
ACATTTAATGTTTTGTTCATGTATAAAATTATGGTTAAGGTTAGGGTTAGGTTTAGTGTTAGGATTTGAAGGAAGGTAAGCAAAGCTTAAATTTGGGTCAGAATTACAGCTATGATTAAAATTAGGTTTAGAATTAGGGGTTATTATTACAATTAGGGTTTTGATCATGGTCAAAATTAGGGTTAGGATTAGAATTAGGGTAATAGTAACCCTAATTATAATTCTAACCCAAACCTTAATCCTAATTCTAACTGTAAACCTAACCATAACCCTAATTCTAACACTAACCCTAACCTTATTTCTAACTCTAATTTTAGTCTTAACCCTAATTCTCAGCCTAACCCTAAGCTTAATTGTAATTTTAAACCTAACCCCTATCCTAACCCTAATTCTAACTACATTTCCAACCCTAACTCTAATTTTGACCCTAAACCTAACCCTAATTCTAACATTACCCCTATAGTTGTAACCTAATTCTAACCCTAACCCTAACCCTAATTATAACCCTAACCCCAAGCCTAACCCTAATTGTAATCCTAACCTTAACTCTAATTCTAACCCTAACCATAACCCTAATTCTAACCCTAACCCTAAAGCTTATTCTAACCCTAAACATAGCTCTAATTTTAACCCTATCCCTAACCCTAACTCTAATTCTAGCATTAACCCTAATTATAGTCGTAACCCAAATTCTAACCCTAACCCTAATTTAACCCTAACCATAATTCAAACTCTAGCCCTAATTCCAACTTTAACCGGCCTAAATTTGGGTTAGAATTATAGCTATGATTAAAATTAGGGTTAGAATTAGGGGTTATTATTACAACTAGGGTTTTGATCATGGCCAGAATTAGGGTTAGGGTCAGAATTCAGGTACTAGTAACCCTATAGCTATAATTTGTAACCCAAATTCTAACCCTAACCCTAACCCTAATTTAACCCTAACCATAATTTAAATCCTAGCCCTAATTCCAACTTTAACCGGCCTAAATTTGGGTTAGAATTATAGCTATGATTAAAATTAGGGTTAGAATTAGGGGTTATTATTACAACTAGGGTTTTGATCATGGCCAGAATCAGGGTTAGGGTCAGAATTAGGGTAATAGTAACCCTAATTCTAATTCTAACCCAAACCCTAACCCTAATTTTAAATGTAACCCTAACCATAACCCTAATTCTAACACTAACCCTAACCTTATTTCTAACTCTAATTTTAGCCTTAACCCTAATTGTCAGCCTAACCCTAACCTTAATTGTAATTTTAAACCTAACCCCTATACTAACCCTAATTCTAACCACAATTCCAACCTTAACTCTAATTTTGACCCTAAACCTAACCCTAATTATAATTGTAACCTAATTCTAACCCTAACCTTAATTATAACCCTAACCCCAAGCCTAACCCTAATTGTAATCCTAACCTTAACTCTAATTCTAACCCTAACCATAACCCTAATTCTAACCCTAGCCCTAAAGCTTATTCTAACCCTAAACATAGATCTAATTTTAACCCTATCCCTAACCCTAACTCTAATTCTAACATTAATCCTAATTATAGTCATAACCCAAATTCTAACCCTAATCCTAATTCCAACTTTAACACTAACCCTAACCCTGTTTCTAACTATAATTTTATCCTTAACCCTAATTTTTAGACTAACCCTAACCTTAATTCTAATTCTGAACCTAACCCTAACCCTTATTCCAACCCTAAACCTAAGTCTAACTCTTACCCTAACCGTAACCCTAACTCTAACCTTAACCCCAATTCTATCCCCAAACCTAACCCTAACCATATTTATAATCCTAATCCTAACTTCAACTTGAACCCTAACCCTAACCCTAATTGTATACCTAATTTCTAATTTGAATCCAAATTGTAACTATAACCCTAACCCTAATCCTAATTCTACCCCTAGATAAAAAGATAAAATTTTCTTAGAAACCTTATATACTCTATGAATTCATTTTACAAACCTTAGTAATTTATTCATTAGAGTTGTCTTAATTTAGAAGGCAAGTAAATTGTGCTATTTTATAAACCACATAAATATTTAAGTATGCTTTAAAGTATGGTATACTTAAGAAATTATGGTTAGTATTGTAATGTCCATCTATACACCATGTACAAATGGGCACACATACACCAACTCTTTTTTTTGGCAACTTAACAAGATTAAAATAGTTAATAATGCATTAAGTCAAAATTTCTTTAGATATATTTTTTTAAATATAGGTATGCTAGTAGCATCCAGAGCGGCAATCCTAATTCTAACTATATTATTTAATTATATGAATTATTATAATTAAATAAAATAATATTATTGTTAGTAATTTTTTTTCACACTAAAATTAGTTTGACCTAAGTGTAATTGTTCAGAAGGGATAAAAGAAAATTTTGAAGTTATGCATTCGATGAACAATTGATATCTTGACAGAGCAGAAATAGACTTTAGATAACATGATAACCCATCAGTCTAATCAAGACTAATGAGTCATCATGACAAGAGAATTAGGTAGTCAAGGTATCATTCATTCAAAGGTACAGTTGTTTTAACGGTGTGTTATCTTTTAGGATTATAAGTTAGATTGATTATTCAGTTAATCAGTTTTGAAAAAAAAGGAAACATATTTTGTTTTGAACTGTTATTTCATGTCGTGTTTTGAACATACATTCAAGTATCTGTTACTTCATCTCATGGATTGATTGAAAAGGAAATACATAGACATCATATGCATAAGAAAAATTAACTGATCATGTTTAAATGAAGTGTTCAAATGTGTCCCACACAAGCCGTGGGAGTAACTAGACTGAGCAATTGTAGACATGCAAGCTATGCATCTGTTTGATAAAAGGAAAAGAAATGAACACATGATAAATTGAGCAAGAATGTTGTTTGTTGATGAAGTCTTTAGTCTCTAGTCTTTACTTCAGCCCCATCATCAGTTGAACCTGCAAAATTTTGGGGACAACCCTGTTAGTGCTCCAGATGTTTAAAGTTATCACATGCTTTTATCAAACAAAAACATCTACTTATCACATCATGCATTTAGATGAGAGATCAAATAAGATAAGTGACACAAATTAGGAAGAAACCATGAAGAGGATCAATCAATACTATCAGGTATATTTTTATGCTAACTTGTTTGTTCACTATGCAGGTATAGGAAAAGTTTTGTTGCTGATTTGAAGACAAATAAACATGTGGATTAAATGTGGCTCCCACAAGGCTTTGAGCCTAGCATGTTTCTTTTCATTTTGAAAAGAGTATCAGTAAAGACAGGATGCATTATTCCAAGATACATCATGCATCATCTAATCAACTTGCAGAAAAGATGTCACCATGACATTATTACAGTTGATTGGAGCAAATCAGATTAACATGACCGAGTCAAGTTAACAAAGACAAAATGTAGAAATCATATTACAGTCACAAAAGAATAGCCAGGCTACAGGAGCCATTTGAAGTAGAGAATCATTTTGAATGCATGTATTTATTTCATCACAAGTAATAGGAACAACTGACAGAGTGCATTCATAGTACAAGGACATGTTACAAGTGTTCATATTACTGTGCCTGATGAAGATAAAAGAAATAGAATAAAGCTTCCAAGACACAGATCTTGTGTATCATTTGAATAAGTTACAGGATAGATCATGTAAAAGTATCATCTCATTATGATAAAAGAGCAAGAAAGTAAAATGACATGTTACAGGTACTCAAAGTGATCAGCCAACTGAGATAAATGATACATGTTATGCCTTTTAAAAGACAAAATCAAAACAGCAAGGTATCAAAAACTCTGGCAGACATATGCCATAATGAAGAAACATGATGATCAAGAAAATGAAATAGTATATGTGGAACAACTATGTCATAGCTTTCAAAATGAAACAACCAAGTCAAAATTCCATATCATTAAGTCATCAATAGAGAGCTTATATTCCCAGAGCTGCCACAGTCCCAATGTAATCAAATGTTTAACATTCAAACATTCAAGTGACACATGGAAATCATAGCATGATCCCAATCATGCTCATTGTATTGTTCAAACAAGCCTTATCTCATATGCCTTGAAACAGTGAAAAGACATGCTATAGTCAACAAATGCCAGAAAGAGAGATACCTTGCAAGAATTAAACAAGTACAGTCACATTTATCATAAATAGTTATGACAGTGATCATGAAGTGGCTTGTGCAAGTAAATACAGTCAGGATAGATCACAACTTCTAGGTCCATCAACAGGAGTAGAACATTCTTGAAAGAGAATATCACATCAATGATGAAGGAGAAGCAGTAGAGGGCACATGATATGCCAAATTCTACAGTGATGATGATTGACAGAGGCACAAGGTAAGCAGTCTTTTTTCTTATATGCCATTGTTCTAAATGACACAGTCATAATAAACATTTTCCATGATAAAGGACTAAAGGAGGAGAGAAAAGCATGATATGGATGCTACTATAGGATCCAAATGCATCATGAGACAAGCACTGAGCATGCATATAGGCAACTAGTAGGAGTACCTAAATAATGCCATAGACAGATATAAATGAAGAGAATAGTGATTCCACAAATCACATACATAAGGCAACATTTCTCATGGAGCTAGCCAAGGCTAAAGAAGCAGATGCTGATGGACAGTCAAATAATAATGATTAATAGATACAAACATAGGAGCCTCAACATTTAGAAAGTAGTTGAAGATAAAATCTATATGCTACAGAATTCTAGACTTGTTGTCACATTGATCAAACATTCATACTTTATAATGAGGAAGGAGCTAACATCATATGGATTCAGATGGACCAAGAAATACAGACAGCCAAGGAGAGATCAGAACATAATATGTATGCTACAGGAGGATACAAATGCAACAAAGGCAGTCAAGAGGAGCATACACAAAGGCAGTCAGGAGATGATCCCACAGTCACACATGACAAATGATCAATCATCCTACAGTTAGTAGGCAAGGAAGATATATGACATGTAGATAGGATATAGGAGCCATCTAAGCTCAAGAAAGTGAAACAGAATGAACAAGCTAAAAGAGCCATTTGAAAGTTCAGGTTTTTCTCTTTTAATGCATGTATTTATCTCCTATCAAGTGATTAAATAACATGCACAATTTAAAATGTTGCAACAAGAGAACCTTCATTGCTCAACAATATCAGATAATGATAAAAGAGAATGTGCCAATTAAGTTCCTGGAGTAGGGCAAGTGAGAATGAATAGTTGACAGGAGTTTTTGACAGAGTGTGTGCTACAGGAGTATCAAAGTTTTAAGTTACAGATGGAGATAAAGAAACAACAATCATACTTTTGAATGTCAAAATCTTGTTATCATATGATGCAAGCTACAGTTGAAGACAGATAAGGTAAATGCATCATCATCATTTGACTATGATAGTCACAATGAAAGGGAGGAGAAAGTTCTATGCAAGAGAAAGTGAAATTTCATTTATTGATATTTTTAAACCCTAGTGCCTTTTTACCTACAGAAAAATACAGTCAAGGAAGTTGCTATACAGGGAAAGAGATGTCATAGCCATGAGTAGGAAAGACATTTTCATGCAAAAAATTGAATACCCATCTGTATATGAAAAACCCTTGTTTCTTTTCTATATACAGTCAAAAAGAGAACAATGGTGAATATTACAAGAAGCTGGCCTTGACAGTTAGAAGGGTTTTTATGCAAAGAAAGTTGAAACCCTTGTTTCATATTTAAAAACCCTCATCAGTTTTTTTCACATTTTTTGTGTCTACATATAGATGGAGCACAACCATAGCAGAATGAAGGCCTTTTTGTGCAAAAAAGAACAAACCCTTATCATTCTTCACTTATAGAAATACAAATGAAGCTATAGAAGGAACATTGTTTTAAGACAAGAAATAAGTGCTTACCTTATTTTAAGACAAGAAACAAGTGATTCTGATTTAGAGGTAGTAGATATATACCATTTCCTTTTTATGGGAACTTGCACATTCTCAGTCACAGTGGCCTCTTGTTCATGGTCAGTTTCTACTATCATAACATCCTCTTTTTCTTCTCGTGGATTCTCTACAACACCCCTCATAACACCTTTCCTCTTTAGGCGATGTGAATGCCTCAGTGGTGTGGGTTTATTCTTCAGCCTTTGTGGAGGCTCAGAAGAAGAACCACCTTTCTTTTTCCTGGTTTTTGGTGTTTTAGTGCTAGGTCTTTTACTAGAGGATGGGGTTTGATTTACCTCTTCTACTACAGGTTGGTCAAATGTTGCATGTGGTGAAATTGGCACATCTTGCTCCCGTATTTCTCCCTTGTTGTGGGTAGGTGAAGCAACAGGTGACTCTATATTGCTTGATATTGTTGGCTCATTAAGAATGTCATTAATGTTTCTACATTTCAAAAATCTTTCCTAGGGTACTTGTGGGTACTAAACCCTAAGGCTTCTTTTTACTAATAGAGTGATCAAACAATCATGTGACAAAGCTGAGTTATTTAACTTTTTACTGATATTCTCTCTTTAACAAATTATACATAAATTTGGGCACATTGACTATTATGTTGGCGAAGGTGACTCAATAACTTAAGATGCACAATATATAACATGGACTACCTACCATCCCAAGCAATGTACTTAATAATATGAACATCACAAGAAGCCCATAACTGTGGAAGTGATAGTCTTTTAGTACCTTGTGGCATTGAGTCCAAATGATCCCCTGCCTCATTGAATTCATCTCTTGTAGTTATTGCATCTACCTTGACAGGCAATTCTTCTCCATTTCTGGGTAGACTAGATACTTCAGTAATTGTAGCTTTTGAGGCATCCACTGTCAAACCCTTGATGGTGGCTTCATCATGGTATAGTGAGGCTGTAAATTACCTTGTCATGCCTTCATTGTATTCTATGAGCTTCATAAAATAATCAAGCCATCCTACTTGTGTAAAGATTGGTAAGGCTAACTGGTCTTCCAATATTATATTATGTATTGTAGGCTCCCATCTAATAAGGTCTCCTCCCATGTTTCCAATTAAACTCAAATTCAAATTTTTCACAACCCTTTGACTAACCCTCTGTTATATCTGCGTGCACTTCAATCTCAACAACCCTCTGCACATTCCTTTACTATATTATACCTATATGCACTAAACTCAAACCAGCCTGAACTGACTTGGGATTTTAGGAAATTAACAGGATAAAAGATTATAGATGTAAGAAGGCAAAGGAAAGAGGTTGTATGTGTTTTTTAACAGATGGCTTTGGTGTCGAACAACCATTTTTTGAACATACACTAACTCCCACCCCCAACTAAAATCTTGAAGTGACTTCACTTCAAGGCATTGTACGGATGAAGGGAAGGATGACAAAATATGGAAATAAGTTTAATAATGAGAATTATGTAGAATTAAATGCAAGACAAATATAGAATGTATAGAAAATTTGTGTTACTAATGGAAATTTAGTATGCGTACCTATTGAGGTGAATTGAATTGAACTTCGCGTGAGTGTAGCTTTGGAAAATGTGATCGCAACATGAATTTGATTGGACATGGAATCATTATTATGGAAGATGGTATGAATAACATGTTGGGACATGTGAACAAGTTGAAGGAGCTTGCATGTGGCAAGATGATGGGCAGTTGCTGCATGCGCTAGAAAAGTGGAGTAATCACGGAGGAAGTGCAATTAACTTGGCATGAAATTTGAATGTTATTGACATATAGTTGTTGCATGTACTGTCGTCAACAGATCCCAAAGTGAAGTGTTGCAGCATTTAGTTTGCTTCCTACTACAGGTCCCTACATTATAGTGAAATGGTCTCCATGAAGATTGTGGCACCGGTGCTGTGTATGCATGTGAAGAAGGTTAAGAAATTATACTTGAGTGACCTCAAGAGGTGAGCTGTGTAGCTCCTCTGCTGAGTCACTATGAGAAATGGTAGTGTTTGCTTCAAGGTTATTGACTAGTGATAATATGGCAGTACCTGAATCAGGGCTGGGAATAAAGCATTGATTCATAAAAACATCTCATGTCACTAGCTTTGTTTAGAGCTTTAATCTGTGGCCATTAACCAATAATGAAAAATTGATAGCATCTATGGTCTGTAATTTCACTGCTCCATTGGGAAATACTTGTATTTCATAAGCTCCCAACCACCTTGATTGCAACTTGCCTTTATAGTCCTTGTATTTGGAGTCATACAACAAATCCCAGTCACCTACATGGAATTCTTTGGTCTTGATAAACTGGTCATGCCATTTAGTCCTCTATTTTTGAACTATCTCTGTGTAATGGATAGCCTCCATTCGAATCTCATCTAGCCCATTCAGAGTATGTAGCCTCTCCTTTTGTGCTTTTGTCAAGTCCATTTCTAGTTCTACTACTATCCAGAGTGTTTTATATTCAAATTCAATTGGCAGGACTACTATTTTTCCATACACTAATTCATAAGGTGTAAATCCTGTAGTTGTTTTCCATGTTGTCCTGTATGTCCATACTGCTTCTAGTAATCTGGCTGCCCAGTCTCTCCTGTGAATTTGCACTATTTTGGTCAGAATGTTCTCAATCTCCCTATTTGTAACCTCCACCTGCCCATTGTCTTGGGGGTGATACGGTGTTGACTTTCTATGTCCGATTTTATACTCTTTAACCAATGCATAAATGAGTTCAGAAGTAAACTAGGACCTTGATCAGTGGCAATTTCTCTTGGGGCTCCATATCTAGTAAATATGTCTTCATACAAGAATTTGGCTACATTCCCATCTCTTGCAAATTGGAATGCTTTGACTTCAACCCACTTTCTCAGATAATCTATACAAACTAAAATATACTCCTTTGTTATTGGATGCAGGTGAAATTGGGCCAATGAAGTCTAGTCTCCATTTGTCAAATGGTGCTAGTGCAACTTGTGGCTGCAAAGGCATCTCATCTGTCCTTGTTGGATTGCCCATTATTTGACATTTGTCACAACTCCTTGTATACTTTATGGAATCCTTATGGAGAGTTGGCTAATAATAGCTTGTTGTTAAGACCTTAAATGCTATCCTTTTGGTTGCAAAGTGACCCCCACAGGGTTCATCATGGCAAGATTTTAGGATGTCAAAGACCTCATCTTCTCTTATGCATCTCCTCATAATATGATCTGGACTAGTATAAAATAAATAGCAACAATCTAGGAGTATGGAAAGCTTTCATGCACTAGCTAGGAGAGAAACGTGATGGTATCTGTCCTACAACTAGGTAATTTGCAATGTCAGCAAACCATGGTGTGTGTATATTGAGAGCAAACAAATGCTCATCTAGAAAAGAGTCATCTACAACACCTTATTCTAATTGTGTAGGCAATCTAGACATAAAATCTGCCATCATATTAGCTTTTCTGACTTATCCACTATTGTTATATCAAACTCCTGAAGTAAGAGCAACCATCTAACTAGTCTACCTCCAACCACAGGTTTGTTCATTAGGTACCTGATTGTTGTATGATCTGTGTGGATAAAGACTAGATAACCAATGATATAATGCCTAAACTTATTAATGGCATAGACAACTGCTAACATCTCTTTCTCTGTGACAATGTAGTTAAGTTCTGCTCCTTGTAAGTTTTTATTGATATAATAGATAACATACTCCTTATTTCCTTCCTTTTGACCCAATACAGCTCCTATAGAAAAATTAGAAGCATCAGTGTGTATGTGGAAAGGCAATGCCCATTTTGGTCCTCTCAATATAGGTGCTTGAGTCAAGGTTGTCTTAAGAGTCTCAAAAGAGTGTTGACATTCTGTGGTCCAATCAAATTCTAAATCTTTTATGAGCAGAGTAAACAAGGGTGCTACAATTTTGCTGAAGTCTTGAATGAATCTCCTATAATAGACTACATGGCCTAGAAAACTCCTAACATCTTTTTGTTTTTGTGGCACAGGAAGTGTAGAAATGATCTCAATTTTATGGAGATCCACTTGAATTCCTTCACTTGATATAAAATATCCTAGAACAATCCATTGAGTCATCATCATGCAACATTTCTCGTGACTCAATGATAGATTGTGTTCTTGAAACCTTTTTAGAACTTTCTCTAGATTGTTGAGTGTTGTTTCATATATTTCTCCATAGGTGGTGAAGTCATCCATATAAAGCTCCATGGAATCATGAGCATAATATGAGAAAATACTTAGCACTACCCTCTAGAAAGTAGTTGGGGCATTACATAATCCAAAGAGAAGAACAAAATAAGCATAAGTACCCCAAGGGCATGTAAATGTAGTCTTATCCTGATCTTCTAGAGCTATTTTTGTTTGGTTATAGCCACTAAAGCCATCTAAGAAGGAGAAGTACTTTTTACCAGCTAGGGAATCAAGTACTTGGTCAATGAAAGGTAGTGTAAAGTGATCCTTTCTAGTGGCTGTGTTTAGCTCCCTATAGTCCACACATACCCTCTATTTGCCTCTTTCCTTAGGAACAATGACTAAAGGCGATACCCATTGGCTGTCATAAATAGGGTAAATGAAGCCTGCATCAAGTAATTTTTGTAGCTCAGTTTTGACTATTTCTTGCAAGGTAGGGTTCATTCTCCTTTAATGCTATCTTATTAGCATGAAACCATCATTTATGTAAATCCTATGCATGCACAAGTCTGGATCAATTCCCTTCATGCCATTGTAGTCCCATGAAAAGGTAGATGAATGTGCCTGCAACATAGTGGTCAAGGAATTTTGTTTTTCTTCAGTTAAGACATTGTTAATAGTCAACATTTTTCCTGGCATGATTTCCAATGTTTTGGAAGCTAATTTCACAGATGAAAGATCATATCCACTAATGTTGGGAAGATATTCTTATGGAAGCAAGGAGTGGAAAAGTTGGGATATATCTTCTTAGGAATTTGCAGGTATAATATTTTGCAGTGGATCTTGCAGACATGCTAGACAGTCTTGTTGCTGCGGGTCCCTACCACAATTGTTCTGTATAATGTGGTCAATTAAATCATCCTCATCTTGGTTTTCTAACAAGGGGTTGCATTCAATTGTCATGAGAGTTTGCAAGGAATAGTTGTCCTCTTCTTCCAAGGTAGACCATATAACTTTCTCTAGATTGTCATGAGGTTGGGCTGGTGGATAGAGGACCAACTTCTTGGTTATATTTCCATTTGATATTATCATGTTCCTAGACCTACAACCTATGAATGCATTAGCTGTTTCTAACTATGGTCTGCCTAAGATAAATGGATATCCTGCAAGGTTAACCTTTGGCTGCAAGACTATGAAATCTGCAAGATAATCCCATGAGTTTAACGCTATGACCATGTCTTTAATGATCCCCTCAAGTTTTACTGTTGACCTATTTGCAAACTGTAAAATAGTTGATGTAGGCCTAAGGTTAGGTAGCTAAAGTAACTACATTATTTCCTTAGTCATGACATTAATGGTTGCCCCTAAGTCAATCAAGGTATTTTGATGAGGGTCCCATTTACCCCAAAATTAAATATTTATAAATATTAATATTTGTCCTAGATATCTCCCACGCATAAAATATCTAACCAATGTTACATACAACTTTACAAGTGGACCCAAATAAATATTTAATGTGGCTAAACACATCACTAAAGATGCACCACAAATAAAAATTTTACATAATGAAAATAATCTTTCTTTTGCAAGGTGTACAACACCCTTTTCCTAACATTTTGCCACTTGTTGTATGCATTACATAAGGGTTGATCAATGAAACACATAATAATAGCCATCCATGAAACCACATGAATCTCCAACATGCTTTCATGCTGTATCAAAATACCTACAATAGAACCAAAGTGACCAACATCTCAAGCAAGAACTCCTCTCATCCTCCAACATGACACTTATGGAATAAAAGGAACAAGCCAGGGTGAAGAGGCACCAATCCAAAGAACACAAGCATCAAATCCAAGTGATAAAAAAAGCTCCAATTGCTACCAAGGAAAAAACCCACATGATTGGAAATAGCATCCCCAACAAATGCTAATACATCCAACCATCTATACCTCCAAAGTTATCCAACAACATTAGTAAACTCATGCCAACAATATATCCAACCCATAAACCACAATCACAAGCTCCTTGTCTAAAACCTGTCAAAGAATAACATACACATCCAGGAACTCCCATTGCATGGGTAATGTCAAATATGAAAATAGATCAAGGCATACCAAGTCTACCAATCAACATTCAAACCAAGGTGTGGCTAACAATCAAACCATGTAGTGACAAAGAATAATCACAATGGTTTACACATGCAACATAGACCATTGCATACTCTCTCACAACATGTCACCATAACTCTCCCAAACTCACCACAAAAAACCATGTGAACATGAACCTACAAGAAGTAGCCATATAGAACAAAGAGTAAAAACCTTTAAATAACATCTAATACCACATCCTTCTACCAACAACTCAAATTGATAAGTTGTGTCGAGTATGATCTCCTTTACAACCACAAATGAAAAGCCTTAGCAACACCCAATCGTTTAATCTCATAGATCGAACAAAACATATGTACCATGTAACTAACACGAATGTAAGCCTATCTAACCAAGGAAGATCAAACTCAAATCCATTCCCAAAATCAAGAATCAACCCAATAAACATATCTTAAATCCTCATAAATGACATAATAAATTAACTCATATGCACAAGGAGATAACCGTGTCTTGAACACTCCTCAAATGAACCCTCTAGTACTAACAAGCATAGCTCAAGATCCATATCCATGATAAGGTAAATCATAAAACACGATGCATCTAAAAATAAGATGAGCAATACCTCTCAGATGATAATCAACCAAGTAGACCACAGGTGGGGAATGACAATGCTCCTCTAAGACACACCAAGCCACAATGGGTTCGAAAGTGTGGTCTTTTAGTAATATCTTGGATTCATTGCATTTATAATTGAGCATTTCTTGTTGCTAAGTGGATTACTCACACTTTTTAGAATGATGCTTTGTGGCAATTGTTGGTATGCCATCATCTCTCCATGTCATTACTACATGGCTCTTAGTTGTCTGTGCATTGGTATAATAAGTTGTTGGTTGCTCCTTTTTCAAATCTCTAGCATTATTGTAGTTTGCTTCTATTTGGAAGGCATGACAACATGTGTCACCACTTCTTATTTGGCGTGCACAATCTCTTCTACATGGGTTCAACTTTTCTACTTTGTCTGTATGGTGGAATCATCTTGTTTAGTCTAATGACCTACCATTTGTCCCTTCAATCTCATTTCAAAGCTACCCAATTTGCATGGAAAATAATTTATACTTTTTGTGATTTGTGGAATTTTTAAAACTTTTGAATGGAAAATGATCAAACAACTTTGTTATGAATTTTATCTTCTTCTAGCCGATCTTTTTCTACTTCAAAATCTTTTTACGTGTGTGTCCCCTACTTTGTTGGATCTAATTATAATGCCTTATGTTTGTAACTTTACCAAAGATTCTCATTGGCCTTCTAGGTCCTAGTTCACCTTTTTCCTTTGTCAAACCTATCGATCACTTGCTTCTACCCACTTTACCTCTTGTTCCATGTCTTAATGCTAAGTGGAATTATGTTTTTTCCATATTTTCTTAGTTTTCTCTTAGTGCTCGTTTGTGACATTTTTCTTCTGCTAAATATAATCAGCTAACTGCTATGTCAGAAAATGTCCCCTTGGGGGCTTTTTCCTCTTAAGGTTTAGCTCTCGGGTCCTTAGAATGCATTATAAGCATCTTGTATGTTAATTTTGAATCTCGATGAGAAAACCCCTAAGTCTTGTGGCAAATAGGACCTAGGGAATGCTATTTTGATGACTCCTGACCAAAATTGGGAGCATGGACTTGGGCGCTAGCGTCCTAGTCCTGCCCCATTTTAAGTCAGCCCTAAATTCAAATGTCAGTTTTATGATCGTTACTTAGGTCCTATGTCGACATCTCAAGTTTGAATTACAAAATTTTTAGCAGGAATGTTTGTAGTTGCATATATAAGTATGTTTAGTGTTTCATTTGTAAACTAGAAGATGATTGTGAACTTTTGGCCAACTTATGATTTTAGAGCATTCATGATATTCATTGTTGCAGAGTAGAGCATTGTTATTGTGTTTGTGATTGAAGATTTAGCTTCATCTTCTCATGTAATTGAAGAGCCTTGATTTATGTGAGATCTATACCTCCAAGGTGATATCTATTTGTGTTTGAATCATTTATCATTTGGATTTTACCTTTATGCCGTAGGGATACACACTCTTTATTTGACAACAGTGTTTGGAAGACTTTAATGTCTCTCTGAGGCTTGACTGATGCAAGCCTCTAAACACTACAACCCTCAATCACTCTCCTTGTGATTGCAGGTTACAGGTTTCACATCTTGACGGAGTGGAGTTGCAGGGAACCGTAAGATAGTGTGCATATTCCAAATCCCTGAAGAAAAAGACTCTTTGGACTAGGGCACCAATGCCAGTGTCCTCCAAGGTTGAAAACACATAAACAATTTGGAAAGTGACAATTAGCATTTGAAGAGCTTTCAACATCCTAAAAATAACCCTGCCTTGGACTCGGGCACTAGTGCCAGTGTCCTCCGCATCTCACAGGATAGAAACAGAAAGTACAATGAATATCAATGTCAGAAGGAGATCAAGATTCTGCAAAAAAAAAACACTACCTTGGATAGGAGTGTTAGTGCCAGTGTCTCTGAATATTCTAAATCCTAAACTTCAAAAAATGGTCAGTTATTAATCTCTACCTACTACCTTAGTCTACAAGGATTTGTCGTAATTCATCAATTTGCTTATTGTTTTACATAATTAGGGTTTTAAGGTTATTTAAGCATTAAATTGAGATATTGATTGATAATATCTAAGCTTCCACATTGTTCCAAGTGACAGCCTAACCTGTAGGAGAATCCTCTTGCAAAAATGTGATCCAACTCGGTTGATATGTCCTTGAATGTTTGTTGGGAAAGGACGATCTAGCTATTAAACCCCATCCAAATCATCATCCCTTATAAAAAATTTTGGTGAACCCATGTTGCTGAGTGTTGAACTTAGATTTGCATTCATCCATTTTATTGCATTTGAAAAATTACCAAAAAAATTGAAAATTTTGAAAAGTTGGCATCTTAGGCTTGCATTTTGGCATAATTTGAATTAATTGGCATTTAATTTCATTTTAATTCTATTATTTTCATTAGATCTAATTTAAATTGCAGAAATTCATCTTATTTTAATCACTTGCATTGTATTTTCATGCTTAATTTGTTAAAAATTGCTTGAAATTTTGCATTTTTCACAAACACTTAGTTTTGCATTAGCTAGGGTTTGTAGTTAAAATCTTGTTTTAGATTTTACTACCCTTTTCAAACACTCATTTAGGACTCACTTCTAATTGTAGTGTTGCATCATAGTGCCCTCTTTGTAAAAAATTCATGTCTAGGGTTTGAAAACCTTGCATTTTCACTAGATTTGGCCTTATCATCTCTCTAGAAGTGCATCATAGGCATGTTGTGGAGGATCTTATTGCATTATTGGGTTTATATTGATCTTATTATTTGCTTCCCCTCTTAACATTCCTCACAGCACCTCTTTTTTTAGTCATTTGCATTGAAAATTTGAGAAAAAGGTGAAAAATCAAGCATTTTTAGGTCATATTCATACATAGTTTTGCACTTGCCCCTTGCAGAAGCATTGAAAATCTTTTAAAATCTATTTTTTCATACATTTGAATACCTATACACATGGATTATAATTGCAACAATAATGCTAGGCTTCCCCCTAGGCCTTATTTGAAAAGAAGGAGCCCTAAACCTGAAATTACATTTACACCTCATGACAAAACATTCGTAGACAACGAAGGGCCTCTTTACATTACTATGAAAATAATGGAGATTCCAGTAAATGGTACACTTGTAGATCCTAATTACATGTCTAATGTGATAAATGAAGAGTTGCTCCTTGCACATAATTTGACACAAGATTCCTATGAACCTTCGAATACAAGGATTAAGACACATAATGGAGCTTTAATGCCTACCTTTGGGAAGATAACTTTATTGGTTACATCTTCTGATAAAGCCATGGATCAAGTATTTTATGTTATCCCTTTATCTGATATCTTTCTTGTAAAACTAGGACACCCATGGTTCAAAGTTATGAACATTGTCCCCTCAACTATTCATAATTGCATAAAATTCCATTTACATGGACAAGTGCGTACTATTCGATGTAATACA
This sequence comes from Cunninghamia lanceolata, assembly GCA_027924645.1. Classification (NCBI taxonomy): domain Eukaryota; kingdom Viridiplantae; phylum Streptophyta; class Pinopsida; order Cupressales; family Cupressaceae; genus Cunninghamia; species Cunninghamia lanceolata. Next base: position 3,278,829 of record BSBN01000908.1, on the reverse strand, counting down.
TTTCAACCTTTGGCAATGGACAATAACTTTACTCTTGATTACTTTTGGCCACGACCTGATAGAGACCCTGAGCCACGAAGAGATCTCTCTTTCCTACAATATAGACGATACAAAGAAAAACTTATATCTAGAGTGGTCCGGTCTCTGATGCAAACATCAAGAGACAAACAACTCGTATTAGAAGAACTTCCTAGAAGACAAAATGAAATAAGGATAAACCAAGATTATTATGACTATGATGAAATAATTGAAATGATGGATGTGGATAAGGAAAAGTTTCATAACTCACCTCGTCCACGGAGGAATGGTATCTATGCTGAGGTTCCTCCCCCACCATCCTTACAAGGATCGAGAGGCTTTCGCTGAGAACAAAACAATTCATCGAGACAAATGAGATTTGAACATGGTGCTTCCTCCTCTAACATGAGACAACCTATGGAAAAACATGACAACACTTTTGAAAATATAAGCAACAAGACAAAAAGAAATAGACAAGCAAAAGAAAGGAGAAGAAGACAAACTTTTTCCCAACGAAATGCACCTCAACAAGAAAACATTCCACCTAACATTGACTCAAACCATGATAAACTTAACACTAAATAATTTGAAGAAAAGAACAAAATTTGGGCTATAGTACCTTATAAACCTCTCTCCTCTAGCATTCGAGATTGGGAAGACAATGACTTACTCGATGATGATTGTTAGCTCAGTTGTATCTGTAGGTAAGTATTTCTAACCCTTTACCTCTGTGTTGTGTTTCCCCCGTGACGTGTTATGTGTTGTTTAGGCCTCCTAGGATGACCCTTGATACTCTTGTAAGGTCAAGGATACCAGGAGACCACCTCTGTTGTGACCCTTCTATTTGTATCATCATTCTTCCATATTGCCTCTCCTCTACTTTTATTATTTTGTGTTGTGTCCTAGGGGCATAGCGTTGCGGTTGGTGATCTAGGGGCACCTTCCTACATGATGACCCTAGAGTACTTATTTCTCCTCTCTTGATTTATTATTTACCTTCCTCTAGTGGTTCTATCTAGTTGGCGGATGATGAAAAACAAATAATACTGATATGAACCACGTGTCCCTTTAGTGAGTAAGCAAAAAATGGACCTCGTCCATACATGATGATGGGGTTGATATATATTATCCAACACTTGGCTAGTAGAATCACTCTGTGTGATATTTTGGATGTTGTCTTATCATAATAACAAACCATGACAATATTGTCGCTCCATGCACTTTGTTTATCTTGGATCTCGCCTTGCCTATACTCAGTTCTGAGATCATTGCAGTATAGCCCCACATTTATACTCAGGTTTCGAATCCATAGTATAAACTTGGCTCTTGATGTGATTATGTTTATGCATTGCTTTTGATCATGTGATGTGGTTGTTATCTTATGGAAAGATTTCTAACCTATTTTCTTACAAGAATTTGTGTGTTTGTGGGAACATTTGGTGATCGTAAAGTGCATGTCACTTTTGGGGGCATGGACTTTGCGAGAGCTCTTATTCCCTTGTGTGTTTTCTTCCTACCTTAACGTGCTTGATATTGGTACATGATATCAACCACCTTAAGGTGGGGGCATATATAAGGTAATATGTCTTATGCTTTTGGTACTAACGAAGCATGCTTGTAAGCCCACTGCGAAGGCCGAATGTTGTATCTTTGAGCGAGTGCACATCTTTATACTATATTGCAATGTGAAAGCCCTCTATGGAGGTGGTGATGGTGTATTTCTCGAGGGGATTGCACATCCTATCATTTTCTAAATGTCCTTCAAGCAGGTGGGGTTGGTGTATCCTCCCTTAAGCATGTCTTTGGCAATTGTTGTGGTAAAGCCCAATCGTCAGTGTGTGCCTGTAATATGCTTGAGATGGTGGTAAACCTAGAAATAGGCTCCTTCCATCACTTATTTTTTGTGTTTTCTTCATGTCTTCCATGTGTGTGTGTATGGCGTGTTTGTTCCCATCATAGTCTCAAGACTGGTGGCGATGAGCTCCTCCTATGCTTTGGGATTTGTATGGCATGTTTGTTCTCAAGTGTAGTCTCAAGACTGGTGGCGATGAGATCCTCCTACACTCTAAGATTTGTATTGCATGTCTATTGCCCCTTATGTAGTTTCAAGACCAGTTGCAATGAGCTCCTCCTGCATTTTGGGTTGTGTGTTTATTTTCCATGTACTTGCACTTTGCATTCATATATATGAGAAAATGAAAAAGAAATAATCATTGCATTCACTATATTCATTGTATTTTGTGTCTTCAATACTATCTTCTCTATATTTTGCATGACTGTAATTGTCTTCTTCGTGTTTTGCATGCCTATTACTACCTTCAGTGTATTTGGCATGTCTTCACCATGCTTGGTGTGTTTGTTGTGTTTTGACCATACTTTAATGCATGTATTGGCCTTGCATTTATGCATACATTAAAGTGGGGGCTAAATGTTATGTCAGAAAATGTGCCCTTGGGGGCTTTTCCCTCTTAAGGTTTAGCTCCTGGGTCCTTAGAATGCATTATAAGCATCTTGCATGTTAATTTTGAATCCTGATGAGAAAATCCCTAAGTCTTGTGGCAAATAGGACCCAGGGGATGCTATTTTGATGTCTCTTGACCAAAATTGGGAGGGTGGACTTGGGCACTAGTGCCCTAGTCCTGCCCCATTTTAGGTCAACCCTAAATTCAAATGTCAGTTTTATACTTGTTACTTAGGTCCTATGTTGACATCTCAAGTTTGAATTATGAAATTCTTAGCAGGAATGTTTGTAGTTTCATAAATAAGCATGTTTAGTGTTTCATTTGTAAACTAGAAGATGATTGTGAACTTTTGGCTAACTTATGATTTTAGAGCATTCATGATATTCATTATTGTAGAGCAAAGCATTGTTATTGTGTTTGTGATTGCAGATTTAGCTTCATCTTCTCATGTGATTGAAGAGCCTTCATTTATGTGAGATCTACACCTCCAAAGTCCAGTATCTATTTGTGTTTGAATCATTTATCATTTGGATTTTGCCTCTATCCCGCAGGGACACACACTCTTTATTTGACAACGGTGTTTGGAAGACTTGAATGTCTCTCTGGGACTTGACTGAGGCAAGCCTCTAAACACCACATCCCCCAACCACTCTCTTTGTGATTGCAGGTTACAGGTTTTACATCTTGACGGAGTGGAATTCCAGGGAACCATAAGACAGTGTGCAAATTCTATATCCCTGAAGAAAAAGACTGCTTGGACTAGGGTGCCAATGCTAGTGTCCTATGAGTTTGAAAATACAGAAACAATTTGGACAGTAACAATTAGCATTTGAAGGGCTTTCAACATCCTAAAAAATAACCCTGCCTTGGACTCGGGCACTAGTACTAGTGTCCTCTGCATCTCACAGGATAGAAATAGAAAGTACAGTGAATATCAGTGTCGGAAGGAGATCAGGATTCTGCAAAAAAAAACTACCTTGGACAAGGGCATTAGTGTCAGTGTCCCTGAATATTCCAAATCCCAAACTTCAAAAAATGGCCAATTATTAATCTTTGCCTACTACCTTAGTCTGCAAGGATTTGTCATAATTCATCAATTTGCTTACTGTTTTGCATAATTAGGGTTTTAAGGGTATTTGAGCATTAAATTGAGATATTGATTGATAATATATGAGCTTCCACATCATTCCAAGTGACATCCTAACCTGCAGGTGAATCCTCTTGCAAAAGTGTGATTCAACTCAGTTGATATGTCCTTGAATGTTTGTTGGGAAAGGAGGATCTAGCTATTAAACCCCATCCAAATCATCATCTGTTAGGAATTGCATGCAGAAGATATCAATTAAATGCAAATAAAGATTAAATAGAGGAATGAAAATACATAGAAATAATAACAGCGAGAGACAATTTTTAACGTGGTTCACCCAAACTTGGGCTACATCCACCAAAAGAGAGTCCAATATTATTATCCAGAAAATCAAACTGATTACAACCAGTAATCCTTGCAACTCAATACCACTGCAAATGCTACAATACAATATCAAAATCTCACATGCAACATACATCCTAACCGCTTATAACAAGCTTTTTGGAAGATTCTAGAATTAGGGTTTTTTACAACATTACAAGTGTATAGTACTTGCATAATCAGTCACCACATACCAACATCATCCCCCTTTTCCCTCTAAAACACTAACAACATGGATTTACTTCATTTTTAAAAGGAAGCTACGTGTGCGGAAATCGCTTCCTACATTAATCTAATGAGGGGAGAGCTATACAAATTCAATTTATTCCTTATCACTACAGCAATATACAACATCTAACAGAGTTATTACAACAATACACAAGAACCAGAAAGAAGACAGAAGAAGAGAGACAAAGATATACGGTGGGGAACTTATCGGGTGAAAAACCCCACACTCAGAAACCTGCACAATGTATTAACAAATCTAAAAGTTGTTTACAATACACTTGCAATGCAAGCTTCAATGGTCTTTGACACTCGTGTCTAGAGTCAATCCAGCAGCATAACAGTACCTGTAAACCTGTGATAGAAACTCCATCTCCAAGCACCTATTTATATAAGAAATACAAGGCAATATTGGACCTATCTTGGGATGGGCGTCCAACTTGGCTTCATGGACCAAAACCCATGCCTAAGGACACTTGATCAACATTGTAGAATGTGTCTGACACTTGTCCATAGTTCCCATCCCAAAGAGGTCACCTATTTCCAAAATGGGCTATGATAGATGCTCTTATGACACTTATGACCGTCATAGAATTTGTCATAGCGGTTACAACTTACAGCTGTAAGAGAATCTGTCATACACATGCTATATATAGCATATTCTCTTACAACATGTCATATTCCACCTTGGGGCACCCAAATATGCCTTATTCAAAGATGTTTCATGACACATGTCATCACCTATCTTACAAACTTCTATTTCTGACTCTTACATATCATAGATTCTGTCATAGGAATCTGTCATAACTGTTTCGGTCAATATTCCCTTACACAACATGGAAGATGCCGACACATGGCAAAATACTCCTACCACAAAGTGGGACACCTATCTCCTCATGTGAGGACAAAATTACAAGTTGTCATATTCCATGTAGGATCGACACATCACCGTGCCACATCCCACAAAATGACAATATGGACTTTACAAATATTTACAACATAGGCAATTAAATAATAAATGCAAACATTAATAATGTAAGGAATTACCAAGGTTGAGACACCTTAATTCCCAACATTCTCCCACTTGTCAAACACCTTGTAAGAGCCAATAGAAAAATAAGATTTAACTACTATAGGCCGAGAGGCCCATAGACTCCGAACACCATCTAAACTTCTCTGTGCCCACTGGTTTCGTTAATGCATCTGGAACATTCTTAAAAGTATCTACCTTCTCCAAATTTACCTTTCCATCCTCAATCATGTCTCGCATGAAGTGAAACTAAACATCAATGTGCTTTGTTCTAGCATGGAAAGTTAGATTCTTCGCAAGACAAATTACACTCTGACTATCACAATTGATCATGATCTGACCTACATCATCACCAATATCTGAACACAATCTCTTGAGCCAAATGGCTTCCTTAGAAGCATGAGTTGCTACCATATACTCAACTTTTGTCGTGGAAAAAGTAACAACAGGTTGTCGCTTACTCATCCAACTAATAGCACCACCAAACAGTGTAAACACATAAGCATTGGTGGATCTCCTGCTGTCAATGTCACCTACCCAATCTAAATCCACGAATATCAACAAAATGCAGAGGTCCTGAAACATTACCATGATAGCAAATGGAATACTTGGAAGTAACCCTCAAATATCTGAACACTCGCTTAACTACATCCCAATGAACCCGTACAGGATTAGCCATAAATCGACTAAGGACTCCCACTGCTTGGGCAATGTCTGGTCTTGTGCAGACCATAGCATACATCAAACTGCCAACAACACTAGCATAAGGTACTCTGCTCATGTCCTCCACCTCACTAGGAGATTTTGGACAATCCTCAGCAGACAACTTTGTCCCCAAAGAAATGGGAACACACAATGGTCTACAATCTGCCATGCTAAACCTATCCAACACGATCTTCACATACTTACTCTGGATTAACCAAAGTTTTCTATTGGTTCTATCTCTTCTGATTTCCATTCCTAGAATGTACCTGGTTGCCCCTAAATCTTTCATTTCAAACTGTGTTGACAACTGAGATTTAAAATTAGAAATCATATTTTTACCCTTCCCAATAAGCAACATATCATCAACATATAGCGCAACAATGAGAATACGATCACCATCAAATTTATAATACACACAGTGATCCGATTTTGATCTCACAAATCTAATTGACAACACAAAGGCATCAAACTTCAAGTACCATTTCCTAGGGGATTGCTTCAAACCATACAAAGACTTTTTAAGTTTGCAAACCAAATTTTCTTTACCTTTCACCATGTAATGCTCTGGCTATGACATGTAGATTTCTTCCTCCAAGTCACCATGAAGGAAAATTGTCTTCACATCTATCTATTCTACCTCCGAGTCATAAGCTGCTGCGAGAGACAACAAGAATCGAATGGATGTCAGCTTTGCAATAGGAGAGAAGATCTCACCATAATCTATACCCTCCACTTGTGAATACCCCTCCGCAACCAGTTTGGCCTTATACTTCTCAACATTGCCATTTGCACCAAATTTCTTCTTGAACACCCATTTGCATCCAACGGGTTTCCACCCAGGAGGCAAAGGAACCAAGTCCCAAGTTTGATTCTTTTACAAAGAATCCATTTCATCCTCCATGGCCTCCTTCTAGGAACCTGCATCTTTCATGTGCAGAGCCTCTGATACAGTTCTAGGTTCATCACTGTTAGTAACCAAAGCATAATCACAACTAGAATCAAGCAATGTAAAACCAAACCTTTCAGGTTGCTTTCTTATCTGTGTAGACCTCCTCAAGAGCTAAGGTTGAGGTTCAACTTATTCATTTGAGCTTTCAGAGCTGCTAGAGCTCTCCTCATCATCAGGTCCAACATTGTCTTTCTGTTCAGTCTTCTCAGGGGTAGCCGGAAACTGAACAACATCCTCTTTCTTTATTATTTCTTCTGGCTGCAAAATAGTGGAAGAAGGTGTAAACTCTCTAAAGATGACACTTCTTCTATACAACACTTTTTCAGCCACAAGGTCCCAAAGCTTGTATCCTTTAACACCGACACCATAGCCAATGAAGATACACTTAACAGCTTTGTTCTCCAATTTTGACCTCTTCTCCTTAGGCACATGTGGATATGCCTCACAACCAAAAACACGAAGATGCCTTATTGAAGACTTTCTACCAGACCACATCTCCATGGGTGTCTTTCCAACAAGAGCTGATGTAGGAGATCTATTAACAAGATAGCAAGCAGTAGCAACAGCTTCAACCCAAAAATTTTGTTCTAGGCCAACTCCACTAAGCATACTCCTAGCCTTCTCCATCAATGTCCTGTTCATCCTCTCTGCAACTCCATTTTGCTGTGGGGTGTATGGAGTTGTCTTATGTCTTTAAATCCCAAGTTCTTTGCAATACTTATCAAATTCTGTAGAACAGAACTCACCACCATTGTCAGTTCTCAAACATTTAATCTTTTTACCAGTCTGATTTTCAGCAAAGGCCTTAAACTCCTTAAACTTGCTATAGACTTCAGATTTGCTTCTGAGAAAATAAATCCATGTCCTTCTACTGTAATCATCTATAAAAGATACAAAGTATACAAATTTTGATAACGAAGGAACATTAACAGGACCAAATACATCACAAGGAACAAGGTCGAACACACCAGAAGACTTGTGAGAACTCAAATAAAACTGAACACAGTTTTGCTTTCCATAAATGCAATGTTCGTTAAAGTCGAACTCAAGATTACAATCATCTAACCCCTCAATGAGGTTTTTTATTTTTTAGGGTACGCAAACCCTTCTCACCAATGTGGCCAAATCTCTTATGCCATAACATTGTCTTTTCAGCTGGAAGTTTAACTTCCAATGCACGATTACAACCATCAAGACTAGAAACAACAGATTTCTTCACTGCTCGTTCAGATGGTGGGGATGAAGTGACTGTTGCCCTCTTCCTTGAGTTAGAAGAACTATTGCATTGTGAAATGCATGCCTCCAGCTGAAACAAAGTACCTCTCCTAGTACCCTTAGCAAGCACCATAGCTCCTCTAGTCATCTTGCATCCTTCTTTCAAAAAGACAACCTGTACACCTACATCATTCAAACTACTTACAGAAAGTAGATTCCGTGCTAATCCTGGGATGTGCATAACCCTAGATATCTCCTTCACTCGACCATTAGGGAATTGGATAGAGACTTCCACGACCAACAATCTTCAGAAGAGAGTCGTCGCCCAGATACACCTTTCCACCATCGAATTCCTCATACTTAGTGAACCAGTCTCGATGTGAGTTCATGTGGAATGATGCACCAGAGTTGATCAGCCACACATCATCAGATGCATGGGTTGCTAGGGCTGCGATGAAAGCATCACCATCATCTTGTGACTTATCAGAATATGAATTAGGAGCTTTATTCTTCTTCTTCTTCTCCTCTTTGCATTCCTTTCAGAAATGCCTAGTTTTGCCACAGTTCCAACAAAGACCCTTGGACTTTCCAGGAGATTTGGATCTCCCACGAGATTTGGATCTACCCTTCTTAGCTTTCTTGTCCTTCTTCTTCCCTTTCTCCTTAGGTCTTCCACGAATTGCAAGGGCCTCTTTGGCTGCCTCAGAAGACTTTCTCCACATCTCTTCAAACAACAACGAAGAAACCACTTCTTCCATTTTGAATGTAGATGTGGTGCTTCCAATAGCCATGACAAGATGGTCCCACGAGTTCGGCAAAGAACAAAGTAAGGTCATACATCGATCCTCCTCCTCCATCTTTACACCAATAGATGTCAATTATGCAACCAATATGTTAAAAGCATTCATATGTTCAACGACGGATCCTCCATCCTCCATTCGAAGAGAATACAACTTCTTTCTCAGAAAAAGTTTATTAACCAGGGATTTTGCTTGATACACATCTCCCAATTTCTTCCAAAGTAGTTTTACAGTAGTCTCCTCATGGACATTTAACAACATAGAATCAACAAGACTAAGTCTTATGAGACCCTTAGCCTTCCGATCCTTGAGATCCCAGTCATCTTGTGACATTGTAGCTGGTTTAGGTCCATTAACACTTTCCCAAAGGTCTCGATCAACAAGCATGTCTTCCATCTTGAGCTTCCACAGCTCGAAATTACTGCCATTGAACTTCTCCACTTCAAACCTTCCTGATGTGCTTGCCATCTCCTTGCTACAATATATTAGAATACTTTGCACAGACTCCCACTCAACTTAAGATGAGCTCAAAAAACCCCTACCCAACAGGTAAGACCAAAACTAACTTGGCTCTGATACCAACTGAAAGGAAGCTAGGTGTGCGGAAATCGCTTCCTACACTAATCTAATGAGGGGAGAGCTATACAAATTCAAGTTATTCCTTATCACTACATCAACATACAACATCTAATAGGGTTATTACAACAATACACAAGAACCAAAAAGAAGACATAAGAAGAGAGACAAAGATATATGGTGGGGAAAACCCTTATCGGGTGAAAAACCCCACACTCAGAAACCTGCACAATGTATTAACAAATCTGAAAGTTGTTTACAATACACTTGCAATGCAAGCTTCAATGGTCTTCGACACTTGTGTCTAGAGTCAATCCGACAGCATTACAATATCTGTAAACCTATGATACAAACTCCATCTCCAAGCACCTATTTATATAGGAAATACAAGGCAATATTGGACCTATCTTGGGATGGGCATCCAACTTGGCTTCATGGACCAAAAACCATGCCTAAGGACACTTGATCAACATTTTAGAATGTGCCTGACTCTTGTCCACAGCTCCCATCCCAAAGAGGTCACCTATTTCCAAAATGGGCTATGACAGATGCTCTTACGACACTTACGACCGTCATAGAATCTGTCATAGCGGTTACAACTTACAGCTGTAAGAGAATCTGTCATACACATGCTATAAATAGCATATTCTCTTACAACATGTCATATTCCACCTTGGGGCACCCAAATATGCCTTATTCAAAGATGCTTCATGACACATGTCATCACCTGTCTTACAAACTTCTATTTTTGATTCTTACATGTCATAGATTCTGTCATAGGAATCTGTTATAACCATTTCAGTCAATATTCCCTTACACAACATGGAAGATGCCGACACATGGAAAAATGGTCCTACCACAAAGTGGGATGCCTATCTCCTCATGTGAGGACAAAATTACAAGTTGTCACATTCCATGTAGGATTGACACATCACCGTGCCACATCCCACATTATGGCAATATGGAATTTACAAATATTTACAACATAGGCAATTAAATAATAAATGCAAACATTAATAATGTAAGGAATTACCAAGGTTGAGACACCTTAATTCCCAACAATTTTTAACTGCTCTACTTATAGGTAGTCATTTGCATTTCCTTTCAACTACTCCTTTGTCTTATCCCTTTTACAATCTTTGTGAAACCATGAAACATGTCTTTTGGTTATGTGCACATGTAAATTTTGTTATGATTTGCTCTTTTGTCTACTTCTCCTATTGTTTTCCTTCGTAAATGGACTTGGAAATGAACACTTTTATGGCTTTTTATTTCTTGTAATGTGGTTTGAGAGTCTTTCATCAACTCATTGTGCAATTTATTCGATGTCTTCACTTCTTTTCCATGTTTTAGCATACTAATTATCCCTTTAAAGTGGATTTTTAGATGTTAGGTCACTTGTTTTCCTTATAGAAGAAACAATTATCCTCTCTATTTAAGGACAAGACAACTTCTCTTAAAAATCTTTAGTTTCTACTTTCTTCAATTCAGTCTCAATTGTAGGCTTTAGGGGAAATTTCAATGTTGCTTCAGCCTCTAACTTCATTTCACTTCTACTGGGGCATTACTAATAGAGAGTTATTTGTTCTTGAATTCTCTAAGATATCCTGGTTGCAAATGACATTAATGGTTTTGTGATAAACATGGCATTCGGGTCACGACTTTGGTTTCTATGGGTAGTATTGCAATGATCACAAAATGTAGGTGCAAAATAGGCAGGGAATGGTATTCTATGTATACTAGGTATAGGAGTTGACCAAAGTGGGGTGACCTGTAGAGTAGTATTTACTCAAAAAATATTCAAAATATTCCTAAAAATGCACAAATATGCACCAATTATTGTTCAGAGATTATTTGTTTACTAATTAGTTTTTATTTACTCAAAATAGGCGGTAGAGAGATATGTTATACAAATCTACCTGCTACTAAAAGAAACTAACACATATTGTACACATAGCCTGTTGAAAAGATTTGGAACCTATTATCTAATATTAGGCATATATATTAAAAAGATACAGTTTAATTGTCCTAGCTACATATGCAACAACCACCCATAATAAAGTATTATTTTTCAAATACAAACTCCTTTGTAAACAAAATGCATGCCCAAGTGTCCCATTAAACAAGTAGATACATCCCATAATAAAATACTATTTTCCAAATATAAACTCCTTTGTAAACAAAATGCATGGTCATGTGTCTCATCAAACAAACATATATGTCCCGTATCTCCTCATCAACTAAATTTATTCAAGTGATATTTTCCCAACTACTGGTCACTTCCTCCACGAATACCTGCAAGCAACACACTCAAAGGTGTAAGCTCACCAATTAAGTCGTCAAAACAAAAGGACACAAATTTAAGACTTCAGACCAAACAAGCATTCAACCAAATCAATCAAGTCTCAAACTTACTGCCAAATTCAAATTTTTGAATACTTACAAGAAATACACTTGAAGGTATAAGGCTCACCAATCAAGCCTTCAAAACAAGAGGACATAAATTTAAGACTTCAGACCAAACTGTTGGAAGTGTTGTCATTGATGTCAAAGGATACCGACGATGTCAAAAGAGATTGTTGGAAATATTGTCATTGATGTCCAAGAGGAGTTGTTTTTGAAGGATAAATGATTGTTAGAGAGGAAGAAATGTGTCTAACGCAGAGAAGAAGTGAAAAGAAGAAAAAGTTTCTAAGGCGTAGTCCAAGATTTTATAAGTACTGGTGACCATGGCGTCGAGTGAGTGGACACAAGGCCACGTTTAACATGCTAACATTAATCACTCACCACCTCCTATTTCTTTCCTGAACTACCACATTAATTTTGTTTGCTTCCATATTTTGGTGTATGGGATGGCGCCAGATTTCGAAGCAATGGCGCCTTCAGTAATTCAGTACCTCACCTTTATCTCATATTGACACCCCACTACCAACCCTCTTATTCCTAAAAATTGTTGCATTTTGCACCAAAACATATTGTTGCAAATATGTGCATATGATGTGTTGTCATTGATGTCAACATATCTCTTTGTCAGAAATAGTGAAGACAGCACAGTTTAGTAAAGTAGATCGCTCCGCATTTCCAGTGAGATGAAGATCAGAGTCTGCGGACTAAAGGGTTGTGTAGAGGATTGTCTAAAGTTGCTCCAGTTAAGATTTGAGAGGTCCGCATGGAGGATTGGTGAAGTTATGGCCATCTGAGTAGAACCAGGTTTTGTAGTTGTTCGAAGGTAACAGAGTGACAAAAACTTGGTCCGGATTGCTCCGCATTGGAATATTATGGTCTGTAGATCTAGAGTTATGTTTGGGATGTTGGTGTGTGCCCTCAACTCAAGTGGTTTGTGGTTTGGAGGTTCACAAGTAATCTTTCTAGTGTGACAATCATGACATTTAGTGTCCTTGAGTTCCCGTATGAAGATCCAAGTGATTCTGGTGATTTGAGGTGGTGTGGTTGTTTTTGTTGATTTCATTATGCTTGTGGAGGTCTCTGGATCGTGTACCTATTATGTTGGTGGTCTGCATTCAGGATTGAGCTCGTAGTTGAAGATTTCTCCTTGGGTGTTGCTATTCTTTCTAGTCTTGGCAGACCAAATGCTTTGTGCATATTACGGATGATCTACGAGAAGTCTTATGGAGTGTGGTGTGTTGTTTGAGGAAGATTTGAGTCCCAACTATGTTTGGCTGAGAGTGTAGTAAATGTTTGTAATGCCGACCTTGATGTTCATTTCAAGGTTGATGTAGCATATAAATACTTGTAGTTGAGTTGTGGAAAGTTGTCCTTGATCGAAAATGATTAAATTCTAAGAGAGGTCCAAAGGCAGAGCAGAAAAGAGGAGTAGTAGAGGAAGAGCAGTGAAGATATGAAGATAGCAAAGAAGTGTTTGAGGGCAAAGCAGAAGTGTTGTGAGCTTCAATGGAACTGAACCTTGGCATGGAGAAGATGTTGTTTCTCAGTTCAACCTTTCAGTGTAAACCTTGTGAATATTTTTGTAGGCAATGAGCCTCCTTTGAGTAGTGAGATCTGGGCAGTGAGCCTGAAGGCAAGTGCCTTCCCATTTTTCTATTCTTTTAATAGAGAATAAATCTTGTGAGTTAACCCCCACCATGGTTTTTCCCTTAACCGGGTTTCCACGTAAAAATCCTGGTGTTATGCGTGTTGATTATGTTTCTGCTCATGTGTTGTTGATTCGTGCTTTTATGGTTATATCATTAATTTGTTAATAAGTGGTAAAGAAGATTAAATGCAACAAAAGATAAAAGTTTTGTGACAACTGATTCACCCCCCTCTCAGTTGTCTGTCCTAATTTCAACAATTGGTATCAGAGTCGGTTCCTCTAAAAGAAGCTTGACCGCTTGAGGAGATCTAGGATGATGACATATAAGAAGGATAGTCCAAGATTTGATGGAACAAATTACTCTCTTTGGAAGAATCGCATGGAGTGTCATTTGCAATGCATGGGTGATCCTTATTAGTTGATAACTAAGAATGAGTATACTCCTCCGGATAATGGTCCTACAACTCCAGATCAAATCAAAGAAGTTGAATATAACATTTGGGCTAAGGAAGCATTGTTGAGTGCCCTGACTGATACAGAAATGACAAATGTCTTGGAATTGAAAACTGCTCATGAAATCTGGAAGAAGTTGGAAACTCTGTATGAAGGTGATGCATATGTCAAATGTGCTAAGCTATAGAGCCTCAAGGGTAGATACGAAAACTTAAGGATGAGTGAAGATGAAAACATCATTACTACATGCAGAAGGTGAATGAACTTGTGTGCAGTATCAGGTGTGCTGGTGGAACACTGGAAGAATCAGATATCATTGGCAAAGTGCTCAAATCCTTACATGCTTCATACAAGCACAAAGTTGCTGCTATTGAGGAGATCAGCACTATGACAGATGTTACAAGGGATCAGTTGGTTGGAAAGCTTTCAGCATTTGCAATGAGTGAGTTTGGTGATTCTCTTCCTAAATCAGAATCTGCATTTAAAGCTACTGTTTTCAAAAAGCAAAGATTTGATCCAGGTGAAAGTTCTTCAAGAAGACTAACTAGATATGAGAAGGCAAGGAAGGAACTTGAAGAAGATGAATTTGAGCTTGAAGAACTTGAGGCTCTTATTGCCAAAAGATTACCAAGAGGATCTGATAACTATGAAGGAAAGTTGCCTTTCAAATGTTTTGCTTGCAATAAGATTGGTCATTTTGCTTCAAGATGTTCAGAGAGGGTTTCAAATCCAAACCCTAACAAACTTAGGGCTCAGAAGAAATGCTACTATGTCCAAGAAGCTGCTAATGAAGGAGTCACAAATGATGAATCTGATATGGGAAGTAGCTCTGGAAATGAATGGGTGTTCATTGCTAGATCAAAGAAGAAGATCCCGTGCCTATTGAATCTGCTAGCTATGTGAATGTGGAAAGTGCCTTGGCTTCTTAGGTTGAAGAGAAGGATGAATGGGTGATTGACTGTGGATGTTCTCATCATATGACTGGTGATAAAAGTAAGTTTGTAAGTCTAGAAAGATATGAAGGTGGAATTGTGAAGTTTGGAGACAATTCAGCTGGTAGAATCTGTGGCAGAGGATCCATCTCTTTTGATGGTAAGAATAACACTAATGATGTTTTGTATGTGAAAGGGTTGAAGCATAATCTTCTTAGTGTTGGACAGTTGGTTGACAAAGGATATGATCTTTGATTCAAGGATGGAAAATGTAGAATTTTGGGAAGCTCTAGAACTGAGATTGCATCTGGTACACAGACTAGAAGTAATATCTTTCATTTAAGTGGTACTAGTAAAAGTTGTTTGATTGCTCAGATTGATCAGAGTTGGTTATGGCATAGGAGAATGTGTCATGTGAACTTTGATAACATTGTCAAGATAAGTACTACTTAGGCTTCCAAAGCTTGTGAAACTTGCTAATAGCATGTGTAAGGAATGCCAGTTGGGCAAACAGAGCAGAACTACATTCAAAAGTAAAGAACAATTTTCAAGTGGATTGTTGGAACTTGTGCACACTGATATGTGTGGTCCTGCCAGAGTTAGGAGTTTGCAAGGAGACATATACTTTATGTTGTTGATTGATGATTACTCCAAGATGATGTGGGTCACTTTCTTGAGAGAAAAATCAGAGGCTCTTGAAAAATTCAAGGTGTTCAAGGCTAGGGTGGAGAATGAGATTGGTTTGAAGATAAAGTGTCTAAGATCTGACAGAGGTGGAGAGTTTAACTCTGGTGAGTTTAATGCATTTTGTGAAAAGCATGGAATAAGAAGACAATTATCTGCTCCTAGGACTCCTCAGCAGAATGGAGTTGTGGAAAGGAAGAACCAGACTATTCAAGAGGCTGCTAGAACCATGATGATGGAAGAAAATGTTCCGCATGTCTATTGGAGAGAGGCTATGAGTATTGTTGTCTACACTCTTAACTAGGTGCAGATTAAAGGTAATACTGATAAAACACCTTATGAATTATCGTTTGGTCATACTCCTACTGTGAAATACTTTAGAATTTTTGGTAGTAAATGCTATATCAAGAGAGATGAAGATCTAGGCAAGTTTGATGCAAGATGTGATGAAGGAATATTTTTGGGTTACTCTAACCAAAGCAAGGCATACCGGTGCTTTAACAAGAGATTGAAAATGATTGTTGAAAGTGCTAATGTCAAGGTTGATGAAAGCAAGGAGAGGCCTTCCAAGTCTTGTGGATATGAATCAGATGATCAACAGTGACTCAAGAAGCTAGTGCAAATGTTGAGGAACAAGTTCAAGAATTAGAGGTTCAAGAAAATCCCAAAACTCCCAAGTATGTAAGGTTGAATCATTATGAAGATCAGATCATAGGAGATAAAAATAAAGTTGTTCAAACTAGAAGAAGAATTGCTGAAGAACAAGTGGAATATTGTTTGATTTGAAAGATTGAACCAAAATCAGTGAATGAATCTTGTAATGATGAAAGTGGGGTAAAAGTAATGGAAGAAGAATTAATGCAAATTGAAAAGAACCATACTTGGGATCTTGTTCCTAGACCTGAAAAAAATGGAGAGTTGGAAGAAGAAGTCTACATTGAGCACTTGGAAGGATTCCAGTTGTTTGATCAAGGAGATATGGTCTACAGATTGAGGAAAGCATTGTATGGACTTAAACAAGCCCCAAGAACCTAGTATGCAAGATTAGATAAGTATCTGCTAAAGTTAGGCTTTAGCAAAGGCACAATTGACAGTAATCTTTATTTCAAATTTGATCATGAACACATCTTGATTGTTGAGGTATTTGTTGATGATATCATCTTTGGTGGAAATGAGAGCATGTGTAAAAAATTTGCTAATCAGATGCAAAGTGAATTTGAGATGTATATGCTTGGTGAAATGAATTTCTTCTTGGGTCTGCAAATCATTCAGTCAGATAAGGGAATCTTCATATCTCAGTCTAAGTATGTAAAAGAGTTGTTGAAAAAGTTTGGAATGGAGAATTCAAAACCAGTAAGTACACCTATGATAACCAGATGCAAGTTGAGAAAAGATGATGATTTCCCTAAGGCAGATCAGAAAAGGTATAGATCAATGATTGGAGGACTACTTTATTTGACTCATACCAGACCTGATATTATGAATGCAGTTAGCCTTGTTGCTAGATTTCAAGCCGATCCTAGAGAATCTCATGTTGTAGTAGTCAAAAGAATTTTTAGATATTTGAAGGGGACATTTGATTATGGCTTATGGTATTCTAAGGATGATGATTTCACTCTTCACGCATATACAGATGCTGATTGGGTAGGAGATGTGGATGACAGGAAGAGTACTAGTGGTGGTGCATTTTTCTTGGGAAAGAGATTGGTTTCTTGGTTGAACAAAAAGTAGGAGGCAATATCTCTGCCTACTGTAGAGGTAGAGTATATAGCAGTAGCAAGTAATTGTACTCAAGTTTTGTGGATGAAGCAAATGTTGAAGGATATCAGAATTGTGTTTGAAGAGCCTGTCACAATCTTCTGTGATAATTCAAGTGCAATAAACATCTCAAAGAATCTGGTGTTGCATTCAAAGACAAAGCACGTATCCATCAAGTTTCACTTTTTGAGAGAGAAGGTAAATGAGAATGAAGTCAGATTGGAGTTTGTTCCTTCAAAGGATCAGATAGCGGATATCTTCATTAAGCCTCTACCTAAGGACACTTTTGAGTATCTTAGAGGGAAGCTAGGGGTTATTACACCTCCTATTCAGAACTAAGGTGCACTAGTGTGCATTAGTTCGGTGGAACTCACAGTCATATCCTGTGATCTAGATTGGTGTTAAGGGGATGCTACTCAGGAGGAGTAGTCAATATGTTAATTCTGGAGTTTAGTTTGGTTTTGCCTAAGAAACAAAAAGGGTGAGAGATGATTGCAAATATGTGCCCTTTGCCATTGATGTCAAAGGGGGAGAGAAGTCATGTGAAAAACTTGAAAGTAAGTAGTTGCTGGTGAAAGGGGGAGCAGTGAAGAAAGTGGTTGCAGGTGTGATAAGAGAAAGGGGGAGAAGTCCTTGTCTTGATAGTTGAATCAATTTTTTACATCATATGTTGCCATCAATGACAAAGGGGGAGATTGTTGCAAATATGCACATATGATGTGTTGTCATTGATGTCAACATATCTCTTTGTTAGAAATAGTGAAGACAGTGCAGTTTAACAAAGTAGATTGCTCCGCATTTCCAGTGAGACAAATATCAGAGTCTGCAGACCAAAGGGTTGTGTAGAGGATTGTCTAAAGTAGCTCTAGTTAAGATTTGAGAGGTCCGCATGGAGGATTGGTGAAGTTATGGCCATCTGAGTAGAACTGGGTTTTACAGTTGTTCAGAGGTAACAGAGTGATAAAAACTTGGTCCGGATTGCTCCGCATTGGAATATTATGGTCTGCGGATCTAGAGGTATGTTTGGGATGTTGGTGTGTGTCCTCAACTCAAGTGGTTTGTGGTTTGGAGGTCCACAAGCAATCTTTCTAGTGTGACAGTCATGACAATTAGTGTTCTTGAGTTCCCGTATGAAGATGCAAGTGATTCTAGTGATTTGAGGTGGTGCAGTTGTTTTTGTTGATTTCATTGTGCTTGTGGAGGTCTCTGGATCATGTGCCTATTGTGTTGGTGGTCCGCATTGAGGATTTATCTTGTAGTTGAATATTTCTCCTTGGGTGTTGCTATTCTTTCCAGTCTTGGCCGATCGGATGCTTTGTGTGTATTGCAGATGATCTAAGAGAAGTCTTATGGAGTGTGGCGTGTTGTTCGAAGAAGATTTGAGTCCCAACTATGTTTGGCCAATAGTGTAGTGAATGTTTGTAATGCCGACCTTGATGGTCATTCCAAGGTTGATGTAGCATATAAATACTTGTAGTTGAGTTGTGGAAAGTTGTCCTTGAATGAAAATGATTAGATTCTAAGAGAGGTCCAAAGGCAAAGCAGAAAAGAGGAGTAGTAGAGGAAGAGCAGTGAAGATGCGAAGATAGTGAAGAAGTGTTTGAGGAAAGAGTAGAAGTGTTGTGAGCTTCAATGGAACTGAATCTTGGCATGGAGAAGATGTTGTTTCTTAGTTCAACCTTTTAGTGTTAACCTTGTGAATATTTTTGAAGGCAGTGAGCCTCCTTTGAGCAGTGAGCTCTGGGCAGTGCGCCTGAAGGCAAGTGCCTTCCCATTTTTCTATTCTTTTAACAGAGAATAAATCTTGTGGGTTAACCCCCACTGTGGTTTTTCCCTTAACTGGGTTTCCACGTAAAAATCCTAGTGTTATGTGTGTTGATTATGTTTCTGCTCATGTATTGTTAATTCATGCTTTCATGGTTATATCATTAATCTGTTAATAAGTGGTAAAGAAGATCAAATGCAGCAAAAGATAAAAGTTTTGTGACAACTGATTCACCCCCCCTCTCAGTTGTCTGCCCTAATTTCAACACATATTCACTTCATGTCTCTATTAGTTTAGACTAGTATGAAGCATTCACATTAGGGAAACTTGATTATGCTAACACATTCTTAGTGTTAAGCTATGTTGTACTTATCCACATATCAGTTTGAAATGCACACTGCAACATAGCTTAACCCAAAATGCCTTTGGGAAACCAAGTCTCCCCAATGCTACCACCTCATACTAGCTTAATGAATGTAATCATGTTCTCTAGCAAAATGTAGTCCTAGTTGATAGGTTTCTTCATGTTTAACTTCAGATATTTGAAGACATCTATTTGACAGTCATGCTATATTATAGTTATCTTTGACAACTTATCATGCTAACCCTCTTGCGAAAGTATTTTTACTCTAGACATCTATTTGCATTAGTGAGAAGAATATTTTAGACCCTATTTCTTGTCATAACATGCATTCCTAGATGTCATAGTTATTTTCTTCTCATACAACATCTTGACTCATGTTTTACTTCTACAATTCAGGGGTAATTAAGTTTGTAAAACAACTCAAGCAATGTGATAAATAGCTTCTCTGCTATGTGAATTACCCTACTAGTAAGTGAAATAAAAGGACAATCATTATTTTTTATGAGCTATCCATGTATACGATAATAATTACATTACCTAGTTAAATCTCAGCACAAACAGATAATGCTTAGTTTAAAATCCTTGAATAAATTCATGTTACTACATTCTAATTTCTCCCAAACATTTAACAATCCATTTTGAGTTTGAATAACATACTATACTATAAATATTGGTAAAAATTATAATAAAAGGATGCAATATCATCAAGGATGAAAGATGAGCATTTAGACAAAGCATTTAACCAACTCATTCATAGAACATGTAACATCATCCTTGTGGTAACATGATGCAATACCATGAAGGATGAAGGTATAAGATTAAATAAAGAATCCAAAAACATTATATGGGTGGTAGAGGAAGAACCTGCAGAGTATGTTAGAGTTTTAATAAACCAACTTAAACACACCACCAGAAGACCAACTAATTAGGCAAAGCCAAGAATTTGCATGACTGAAAAATACTACATAAGTTGTACTCACAATATTGTATTGACTATGACTATGACCATGACAGGAGGAGAACAATCTTCATATTGTAATTTGAGATTAATGATATAAAATCAACAAACAATGGATGCAAGAGAAGGAGAAAATTAGGACAAACCTAAATTAGCTAAAAGAAAAGTCTAAGCAATAAGAATACTCACTAATTTTATATCTGAAATGAAGATAAATGCAATAAAAAGATATATGAATAAGAATACTCACTAATACTCATTGCACACATGACAAATTGTTTTCTAAAATCTTTGATTGATGTGGCACTCCACGTGGACCTCGAAAGTTAGGGTGACCCACTACGGGGTCCTCTCCCCTATTGGATTCTAATTCACTTATAGATGGAACTAGGGAACATTCTTAAAAAAAAGTGTGGCAAATTGGAATATTATTGGAGTAAAATGGAAAATATTTGCATGATTTCATTAAGAAATGTCCAACATGCCAAAGACATAGTAATCTAAAATAGGAACCTTCAATTGCCTTAGTCGATTGAGCATTAATTTAATAGTCTAAAAAGATATGAGTTGAATCATGACATGTAAATATAAATGTTTAATTCAAATTGAAACATGTTACTGTTGGCAAGAGACATAGTGTAGCTTCATGAGTGTTGTCATTGATGGCAAGAAAGTTCATCCCACCCATCTGCAGGACATGGTGTGCCTATACCAGAAGTCAGATTGAAGAGTGTTAAGGTCCGGTAAGCAAGAACAGAGCATGTAGCAAGGTCTGACAGTCAGGTTCAGATCTCTTAGAGGAAGTATCTCAGTAAAGTACAGACTTGGAGAAGTCAAGAGGAGTACCGTGACTATTAGATTCCAGGGATTGAGCCTTCAGTGAAGAAAGAGTGAAGATATATGAGCACCTAAGTATTGGGTTCCTATTTGGCAGAGTAGACTGAGGAAGAACTGACCGGTAGTGCATCAGACCTTAATCTGGATAAGATATTGATGGTGATCAAGCTTCCTGAGGTATCATTCATGATTGGTTGACATGATTGATGACTTCTATAAGCACCTCCTTGATACGCATCACTTGATAAGCAAGGATTCAGCTGACAGATCAGAGTTTGGGAAAATATTTACTATTCCGGATGCCGACTCGAAAGGTATTGAAATCATTAGTGCGGATATATATACCAGATGGATTTGGATGCGAAGAAGTGTGTGGTGTATTGTGAAGTGCGAAGAAAAGTAGAGAGCAAAGTGGAAGCAGTAATACATGTCCAGTATGTGATAGGACAAAAGCACCTAAGAAGAGGAAGAATGAAGTGTAGCAGATCAGTGTATTGAGCTTAACCGGAACTAAACTTTAGCATGTATGGATGCTTCTCATCAGTTCAAGTATCTTGTTACTCTCTTATGACTTGTAGACAGTGAGTCTCTTGTAGGCAATGAGCCTCTTGTGAGCAGTGTGCTCAGGCAGTGAGCCCTAATTGGCAAGTGCCATTTTGTACTACCTTATTCTTTTAACAGAGAATACTATCTTGGGTTAATCACCCCGTGGTTTTTCCCTTAATAGGGTTTTCCACGTCAAAATCATTATGTTATGTGTATTGAGTTTATTTCTGCTTTCATGGTTATGCATGCTTACTTAATCTGATGCTGCACTAATTGTTAAGGAAGAATAGAAAGTTAAAATAATATAGATAACTGATTCACCCCCCCTCTCAGTTATCAACAATTGGTATCAGAGCCAAGTTCCTCCAAACAGAGCCTAACAGCTTGAGGAAGATCTGGGAATCACAATGGATATGTATGGCATGAGGGATCAACTTCAGTCTGCCCTAGATGATCTTGAACAATCTCACTCCGAGGTCAATAACTTGAAGGAAAGACTCAAACAGGCTGATGATTTCATAAATGAACTAAAAGAGAAACTGAGCATCTCTATGAAAAAGAGAAAGGAACTTCTTCAACAATTAGCCAGTCAAAGTGAAGCCAATAATACTGATGAAGATCTGAGAGAGAAGAACAAGTTATGTGAGAAAATATCAAAAGAGGTCATTATGGTAAGACATGAAATGGAATTAGGGGTTATGAAATTCACTCAAGAAATTGAAGAGAAAAGAAAAGTTGAAGATGATCTAAGACAATCTCTCAAGGAGAAGTCAGAAGATTGCCATAAAATGGATAGAATAATTAGGCATCTAGAATCTAATCTTGAAGAAGCAAGAGATAATGAAGAACAACTTGAGAATCAGATTGACTCTCTTAAAAGAGATCTTCAAACAACAAATGAATACAAAGAGAAATTCAAGATAAGTTCTACTCAACTTGAAGTTCTTCTTCAAAGCCAAAAGAGGGTAGATGACAAGCAAGGCTTGGGGTATGAGAAAGGTGAAATCTCTAGATCCGGTCAGAATAACTCTAGATCTAGAAATCCAAGGAATAGGCCTAGAAGACCTCCGGTAAGGCAACCAAATGCTCAGAGATATCCATCCTTTAATGGATACTGCCACAACTGCAACAACTTTGGTCATAAAGCAAATCAGTGCAGAAGAAGAATGAATCAAACTAACTCATCCTTCTTCGGACAGTGTTTTAACTGCAAAAGGTATGGTCACAAATCTCATGAGTGTAGAAATATGCAAATGAACAATT
Organism: Cunninghamia lanceolata; assembly: GCA_027924645.1. Lineage (NCBI taxonomy): Eukaryota > Viridiplantae > Streptophyta > Pinopsida > Cupressales > Cupressaceae > Cunninghamia > Cunninghamia lanceolata. The sequence continues at coordinate 3,255,767 of BSBN01000908.1, read as the reverse complement.
CATTCAATGGTAGATGCTTTGCATGCAATAGAATGGAACATATGGCTAATCAGTGTAGATCAAAAGGATATCAGTCAAATATGCAAAGAAATGTTGTTTGCTACAATTGTAATAGATCCAGTCATATTGCCAAATTCTGCAGAAGTAAGAATTAGGACAAAAAGGGTCCAGTGGATCATAATCAAAACCAAGACAAAGGAAAATGCAAAGTGAATGCAGATGAAATTCAAAAGGAGATGAACAAGATTTGGGTGAAGAGGAGTACATTAAATGTTGAGGATGGATCCGCACCAGAATCTGGTGCTGATATTCCTTCCAGAAACTAAATAGATGAGCTCTGGCTCAGGGGGAGGCACAAAAAGAAAACAATTTCTCCTAGCCAGTCAATTGGTGCCTAAAATTGGCACATGGAAGGTTGCGGATTAAAAGGGCTCTCAGAGAAACATCTAAATAATCCTTGGTAGATCCGTAAGAAGCTTAGAAGAGGTTAATCTCCCAAGAGTGATCCGGTTCAACAGTCATTCGGTAAGAAGTAGGATTTTCACAGTTAAATCCGGCATGATTCAAAATTGAGAAATCTTGATCTGTGGATAGATCAAATGATTGGGGAAAGGAAGATAGATTGTCATTAATCATAGAGAATAACTCTAAGTGTATTTCAGTGATCTGGAAAAAGATCTTTCTCAGAATAAGGAGAACAAGGCAACCAGAATGACTTAAGTAGCGCATTTATTGCAATGTGGAATTAGGGTTTGCTTAGAGATAAAAGGGTTATTTTGTTCGTCATTTGTACATTTGCATTTGAGAAGAAAAGAGAAGGAGCTCTACAACAAATTATCTCAAGCCTCTCAAGGATCATCCACAGAAATTGACTTATCCAGCAATTCGATTCGGCTCATTTCGTGAACCCTAAAAGTGTAAAAGGTATTTTCTGTTCTTGAATATCTCTCTGTAAATCTTTTGGAAGATGGCTACACTGAATGTTGTGAATATTACTGATAGGCCGTGCCCTAAATTTAAGAAGCATCCCTACAAATCTCTAGAAGTAGATCCCTCAGGTGCATTTTCCAGCATTCCGCATGGTGTTTTGCATGTAGAAGATGTTAGGGTTTACATACATGCGAATATTGAAGAATTTGGGGAATCCAAGCTGATGGATATCTACCACAAGGAATTGATAGATGACTCATTTGATCTCAAACCCCAATACAAGGCCATCTGGGATAAGCATTTCAGTCAATGCATCCATTTCCCCTATTTTGCAGAAGATGAATGGGTCCGGTATGTTTTGAGTAGAATGCATGACAACTTTATGTGGTTAATGAGGCCATTCAAGATAACCAAGGATGCCATTAGGGTAGTTACCAGATTGCACTCATCCGGTGGGATACCTGCTCTCAAATCTGTCAAGAATCAGACAATGAGTGAGGCAACCGGATCAAAATTTGACAAGAGAGCAATGACTATAGAAGATATCACTGATCCGGATATCAAGTTTGCATCTATGATAATTGGCTATAAGATATATCACTCCAGCAGGGAGAATTCAGTATCCGGAACAGCTGTGTATACTGCTTATGAAATGCTAAGGAAAAATGTTGACTATGATCTCTGTGAACTTCTTCTAAGTCAACTATTAGAAAACTTACAAAGGATCAAGAAGGACAAGAAAAACTCATTCAAATATGGTGGTATGATATTGTGTCTATTCTTTTACTTTATGAATGAGCTACCTGGATCCAGTGGTTGGATGTGGCAAGATGACAGACCAATAGCCATACAAATCAAAGATTATTTGCATGGAATTGGTGATGCCAAGGCATAGAATACAGCACTCTGGGGCTACTTCAATAACTTTCAGAGTATGATGCAAGCCAGAGAGAGAATTCCCAAATCACTAGTTGAAAAATATAAGGACACAGTATGCTTTATAGTAGAAACTGATCAATGCCTAATGGAGGCAGTGGAGCCAAGGACAGTCTGGATCATGCCAATGGGATATGAAGTAGATGAGAAAATTGTAGAGCTACATGTTCAACACATACTGAGTTAGCCCAAGGATCCCAAGGCAAAAAGATTTGGAACCTACCAAGAGCTAAGTGTAAAAGTTCATATTGAACTTAGACAGCTTGAGATCAAGAGAAAAGTAAGAAGAGAAGTAGAAGAATTCGCCAAAAGGCATGGAATATCAAAGGAGGTAGTTGATGCCAACAGAGAGAAGATGGAAAGGGTAGAGAAAGAAAAGAAAGTGCTCCGGTAGAAGCCCCCTCCCGGACCAGATCCTCTAAGAGCTCTGCACCTGCCACTGCTAAGAGCTCAAAGGCATCAAAACCGGAAGCAAAATCATCCAGTAAAGGAGAAAAGAGAACAAAGACAAAGGCTAAAATATCATACACAAGCCTCAAGGATGATGAAGAAATAGAGACATATGAGGAAGTAAAGAAAATGAAGAAGAAGAAGCAAACAACTGGTGAACCCTCTATCGGTCAAGACAAAGAAGAGAAGGCAGAGGAATTTGTTGAAAAACCTATTCTCTGCATTAATGATATCATCAAATTAGTTACTGTGGATGGGAACTTACAACCAATGGTTGAATTTTATGATGAATATAATGAAACTGATAAGACGATATTACAAGATGCCACAGTCAGGTATCTAAACATCTACAACAAAGCATTCATTGAAATTATATCTCTGATTCCCAAAAGCTTAGAGAAGGAACTTGAAATAAGGAAGAACAATGCCCAAGCAAAAGATCTAGAAATCCGAGAGCAGATTACTATTCAGCTCTATCCGTCCATTACCCCTAAACAAATGAACATTATCTTCAAGGACTGCAAGGAGGAGTTCCGGAGCAAAGCTAGAATGAATCAACTTATGCTTGGAGAATCTGACAAAGTTGCAAAGGAAACAAAAGATATCCTCTGGAATGCCTTCAAAAGATTCAACCTTCCTATTATAGAGGACTTAGGTGATGAACCCTCTGCCATGGATGACAAAGAAGAATCTACTGAGACAGTGGCAGAAGAGGCAAAGAAGATAGGTGAGGAGAAAACTAAGGATCCAGATTCCTCCGTTCCGGAAGAGGAAGTCCAAGAAGAAGTAAATATCTCTCATTCGGATTCCCCTACAGACTCCGGATCTAAAGAAGAAGAAAGATTAGAGGAGAAAACTAGTCAGGAAGAAGAAGTAAAGGAAAAAGAAAAAGACCAAACAGAGAAGACTCCAGGAGACAGTTCTGAGACTGCATAAGGGAAGAAGACTCTGTCTCCGGCAAGAGACACTGCAGAAATTGTCAAAGATTTCTTGACCAAACAGATGATGGAGTTTGATGAACCGGAACTGCTTCAAGGACCATTCAATTTTGATTCCCTCTCCCCGGTTCAAACCATGAAGCTAGCATCCTTTACTCAAGCAAAGGCAAAAGAAAAACTTCTGAAGTCTCACATGGAAGACTGTGAGCTCATAGAAACTGCATTTGGTGTATTGGAGAAGATCATGCCATCCTTCCAAAAGGATCCTTCGGCCTCCACATCCGGTAATCTAAAGTCTCTTGTAAATTCTGTTCATACACATTTTGATTCCTTAGAGAAGTCAGCAGAAGAAAAGGTCCGGAAGGAGTTTTTGGGAAAGAGACTCTCTAAGGTGCAGAGTCTAATAACAAATGATAGGAGAGTTATGGATATTAGAATAAAGAGCTTAGAAAATGCTCTTAAAGATGGCGGAGATATATATTTGTTTATCCTGGCCCAAAGTGACCAAGGACATTGAGAAGAAAGTAAAAGAGCAAGAGGATAAACTGTTAAGTTTATCTCAAAGTTTTGATCCTCTCTCCTCTTCCATAATCAATCAAGAGTGTCAGACTATTGCAGTCACAAATGAAATAAAGAAGCTTGAGAAGGAGAAGAAAAATAGAATAAATAGGTTAAGTGAACTTAGAGGGATCATTATCCCTAAGTTAGAGGCTATGCATGAAGCCCTAACTGATGCTCAGGCAACAGCCCGGACCAGTGATCCGTCAGATCTAAAAAGGGCAGAAGCTTGTGCATTCCTGTTGAGTGGTCACATCTCAATTTTGGACAGGATGAAGAAGAGTTGGGCGACAGAAGTGGTACAGTTGAAGACCACTTTTGCAGATATAATTCAGTATATATAAGTAAAACATGTATATAAGTTTTTGCAGACAAGTATAGATTGTTTTTGGAAAATTTTGGAGTGCGGACCCTACCCTTTGCCATTGATGTCAAAGGGGGAGTGAGGAGTAGTGAAAAATGTGGAATCCAGCTAAGGGGGAGCTCCAGTAAAGTGTACATTAGAACAGAGTATCAGCCAAGGGGAAGTGTAGTGTGACACTTAGTCATTTTTCACTAAGTGTTGCCATCAATGCCAAAGGGGGAGATTGTTGGCAAGAGACATAGTGTAGCTTCATGAGTGTTGTCATTGATGGCAACAAAGTTCATCCCACCCATCCGCAGGACATGGTGTGCCTATACCAGAAGTCAGATTGAAGAGTGTTGAGGTCCGGTAAGCAAGAATAGAGCATGTAGCAAGGTCTGACAGTTAGGTCCAGATCTCTTAGAGGAAGTATCTCAGTAAATTGCAGACTTGGGGAAGTCAAGAGGAGTACCATGACTAATAGATTCCATGGATTGAGCCTTCGGTGAAGAAAGAGTGAAGAGATATGAGCACCTAAGTATTGGGTTCCTATTTGGCAGAGTAGACTGAGGAAGAACTGACCAGCAGAGCATCAGACCTTAATCCGGATAAGATATTGATGGTGATCAAGCTTCTTGAGGTATCATTCATGATTGGCTGACATGATTGATGACTTCTATAAGCATCTCCTTGATACGCATCACTTGATAAGCAAGGATTCAGCTGACAGATCAGAGTTTGCGAAAATATTTACTATTCCGGATGCCGGCTCGAAAGGTATTGAAATCATTAGTGTGGATATATATACCAGATGGATTTGGATGCAAAGAAGTGTGTGGTGTATTGTGAAGTGTGAAGAAAAGTAGAGAGCAAAGTAGAAGTAGTAATACAGGTCTAGTATGTGACAGGACAGCAGCACCCAAGAAGAGGAAGAATGAAGTGTAGTAGATCAGTGTACTGAGCTTAACCGGAACTGAACTTCAGCATGTATGGATGCTTCTCATCAGTTCAAGTATCTTGTTACTCTCTTATGACTTGTAGACAGTGAGTCTCTTGTAGGCAATGAGCCTCTTGTGAGTAGTGTGCTCGGGCAGTGAGCCCTAATTGGCAAGTGCCATTTTGTACTACCTTATTCTTTTAATAGAGAATACTATCTTGGGTTAATCACCCTGTGGTTTTTCCCTTAACAGGGTTTTCTACGTCAAAATCATTGTGTTATGTGTATTGAGTTTATTTTTGCTTTCATGGTTATGCATGCTTACTTAATCTGATGCTGCACTAATTGTTAAGGAAGAACAAAAAGTTAAAATAATCTAGATAACTAATTCACCCCCCCTCTTAGTTATCAACAGTTACATATAGACATTTATGTCAGACTAAACTTTTGTTATATCATCCTAGACATAATCATGCATCCAGTCTTGATGAATTCTCGTAATCCCATTTTTAATACCTACAATATAATTCACCTTTGCTAGATATCTACATGGGGAATGTGGTGTTGAGGAACACCTATTAGAGAGGTCTATCGCGAGAGGTTGATTGATTTGGTTGAATGCTTGTTTAGTTTGAAGTTTTAAATTTCTATCCTCTTATTTGGTCTGAAATTGAAATTGAATTGTGTGGATCGATTCACGTGAGATGAAGGGATGGACTTGATGGATCTTAAAAAATTAGAATTTGGTAATAGGTTTGATAGTTGATTGATTTATGTTCTCTTATTTTGACTGCTTGATTGGTGAGCCTTACACCTTCAAGTGTGTTGCTAACAAGTATTCATGGAGGAACTGATTAGTAGTAGGGTACATATCACTTGAATAAATCAAGTTGACGATGAGATATGGGATGTGTCTGTTTGTTTGATGGTACACTTGGCCATGTATTTTGGTTATAAAGGAGTTTATATTTGAAAAACAATATGTTATTATGGGTGGTTACTTCATATCTAGTCGGGACAATTATAGTGTATTTTTTGAATATATAGACTTAATATTTGAATATGGGTTTCAAACCTTTTCAACATGGAATGTGTACAATTTATGTGAGTTTAAGCTTGGGGATCGATATTTGTCATGGCCATAGAATTGTAAACCTCGAGAGCAGGTGATTGTAACAACAATATGATTTCTACCACTAGTTTAAGAATCCATTTGGAGTTTGAATTTTATATTTATTATAAAATTAGACTGCTATTATGTTCATGTGCACGAGAGTAGGTGATTGCAACTTAGATAGAGGTTTTAGATGGGAAACTTGAGTGTGTCCATGTCTCTAAAAATCAAACCTAACATCTAGGTTAAATGTCTTAATTATTCTATAGAGGACCAAACAAGCTAGTTACATGTAAGAAATCTCATATGGAAACCCTGAATGTTAAAATTCCAAGATTACACTAACATAGATTGCAAACCCCCAATGGTAAAAAAATTGCAAAGCTTGGGTCAAATCAAGGGCAAATGGCCATGAGAGATCAATTCCAAGGTTTACAATTTTATGGGCATGAGACATCAAATTTCATATCAATCTCACATGTAACCCTTGAATGGTAAAATTATAAACCTCGGGTCAATTGAAGGCTATCTTGGGTGGGCAAAAGATAAACTATGAAAAGCAACTTCAAACCCTAGTATATTGATGCATGACTGGATATGAAAGATTAAATGATACATCATATATGAAAAAATATAAAATCATGAATAAATGAAGTTCTAAAAAAAACTAATTAGGATTTAAGTAGTAGATAAACATTATTCAACACAAGATATCTAGAGTAGGTAATGAACAATGAAGCCAACTTTACTATATTTTTGAGAACCAATACAACTTTTGATTATCCATTTCCACAAATAGTGTTAGTCTAAATTTACCAATTGAATGAAATGTAAATTAAAATTTATAACTTAAAAATTGGAGAGGTCATAGTGATGCTTGAATAGAAGATTTGAATTTCCATAAATAATAAATGTGTTCTAAAACACAGAAAATGACAATATAGTTGTGTTGATAAACACTACTCAATTGAAGCATAAATTGTTGCAACAAACACCCTTGAACAACATTTTTGAAATTTAGAATCTTTAGAATCTTTTCATTAGAAAGTTAAAAAAACAAAAAGCCTTAAGCATTCAATTGGACATTCGACCAACCATTATTATCAGAATCACAAAAAAACAAACAAAAAAAAACCAGTTGGGTCACTTCATTAGTGAGGTATAAGGACCTCACCTTCCATTTATAACCACACAAAAGAGTGAAATGAAGAAATCCCATCTCAAACAGTAAAGAATAAAAAATAGATGGAAAAACAATAGTTCACAGACAAAAAACAAGACACGGTGCCTGATAGAAGGGCTTTTGAAAGATGAATGCTAGGGTGCACTAGTATCTAAACCCTTAAACCCCATAACCATGTGATAAACAATGAAAAAACCAAAACACAATAGAGAAGACACGAGAAAAAGCATACAGTTGTAGTGGGTGATTGCCTTAGTGAGGTATGATGAACTATGCTTCCATTTAAAATCATATGGAGGAGTAAAATGAAGAAAACCCTCATGAATAAACAAGAACGAAAAACAATTAAAAAAACTGGGTATGACGGCTTCGACCTCCATTCATAGCGAGACATTAGAGTGAAACTAAGAATTGTATTATCAATCAATAAACCACTAAATAGTGACGGTAGCCGCGAAGAAAAAAAAAACATGAAGTGAAGTGAAGTGCAAAAATATCACAAATGAAGTGAAGTGTAGAGTACACGTGTATTGAGTAAATATAGATAAGTGAAAGGAGTATCACAAGAGAATAAAGGAACACAACAAACACCTCAAAAATGAAGACTTTGCTGGTTCATTGACTTAGTGAGATATGGAATCCTTACTTGGTTCATTGACATGCATACGACAACCTGGTAGACGAGCAATGAGCAAACAAGCAACATTTGTGACCATTCCTTTCATGGAAGCCATCGTCAATGGAGAATTGAAGTGAACATGTTATGGTGCAAAATGCAACGAACTTTCGGGAAAAGGAGGCTCGGTAGTGGGGTGTCGGTGAGAGATAAATGCGAGGTACTGAAGCATTAAGGCTCCATCACTTTAGAATATGGCGCTATCCCATACACCAAAATGTGGAAGCAAATGGAATTAATATGGCGAGTTGGGAAAGAAATAGGAGGCAGTGAGCGATTAATGTTAGCATGTTTTAAATGAGCATGATGTTGTGTCCGCTCACCAAACTGCATGGTCAACACGTACTTATAAAATCTTGGACTAGGACCAAGGGTCCTCCTGATCTACCGTTGGCCAACGTTCAAAACGACTTGAAAAATAGATGCCTCCACCTCTCCTTGTCCTTCACGTGGCAGATGAGTCGAACGACTCAAAACAAATTTTTTGACTCACCATGGGGTCTCTCCTTTAGACACAGATGTAAACTTTGGGACCCTTCAAGAGAGCACGGTATTCAATGGAATGGAAGACACGCCTTCAAATAGTTTGTGTCAACGTCTGTACATAAATATGCAAGTTGCTATTTCGTTTGTTGTACACATCATCCTTTTGTTTACTAATTACTAAAGCAACTAGTACTGCTATCCCATACTTAACATAGGTTGGGTCACTTATCGAAACAAACACCATAAAAATTTAATATCGATAAAATGCGTGACAGCTACAGCCTGTACTACGTTAAATTAATTTTACCCTCGAATTTCGGTGCTATGCATGCGAGTTAATTATGGCCTGTGTCTGTGTGTATGCCCTATTTTACCTATTTACAAAAGACAGGGAGAGCAAGCAAACACCAGAACTGTGAAGGGGGTTTCTAATTCATGGTGCAAAACCCTCTGATTATAACGCAATGGCCATTGACCCTTCATTGCTTATACCAGTGGCGTTGGAGAAATAAATTTAAACAAAACATAATTTCTTTTAATTATCAAGGGACGAACCATGAAGCAATTATTACTATCAGTTTCAAGCTGCTTAACTGCGCGCTACCCGTTGCAATGCAGAGCTTATCGGTATAAGCCAATGGTTGTCAATCCTCCATTCCTTTTACCAGTGACGTTGGAGAAATTTTGCGATTTAAGTGAATGTCTCATTGCAAAGGTATTTTCTAATAGGTTCATTATTTATGATTTTATTTTTGAAGTATGGCAGAGACGTTAAATTTTCTCACCATTGCTTATTTATTATTTCAATTTTGGAAAAATTTTCTCCAAAAATGAAAACTATAGTGTATATTTTTTATTTCGAATTATTATTTTTTTCACAGAACCCAACATAGGAAGGGCCACAAATGCAAATTTGCAAGATTTTATTTTAGCTCCTGTTAGTGCTATGGTGGCGCTGCAAAGAGCAGGTAAGGATTTTTATGAATCCTTGCTTAGGCAATGAACATTGTCAGTGAATAAACAAATTTATCCACTTTTCCACTGATCATTCATGCCATGCGTCTATCATAATTTATATTTTCAACACATCTCATGTCTGTAATGAGGATTGCATACCATTTATGCATTTGAATTCAGAATAAATTAAAGCACACTAATGCCAGAATAAATTATATTTCCTGTACTTAGTGGACATTCAAATCTAAAATTTAGTCAATTTAAATTGAAATACTTTGTAAATTTAGGCACCCCCAGCTTTCCCATGTCTTGGCTGCATCCCCGTTCACAAGTCATCTCCCCTATCATTCCACAATCCCTGGTGTATGTAACCCATACTGTTATATATACAGTAGGAAATGAGTGTAAAGTATATCTATATGGGCTATTTTTCACTGCCAATTGAGTAGCCTCATATAAAATGTTCAAAAATTAGATTTGTCAGCTAATAAAATTAAAATGAAAGTGCTTCTGGATTCAACTGTGTATGTTTTTGCATCAACGTTTCATGTAGAAAATTATTACATTTGACATAAAATTCATGTAGTAATAGTAAATCCTGTTTTAATTTTTTCTCCTCTAACTTAGACTGTAAAATAACAATATTGCTATCCAACGATCCATAGTATTTATTAAATTTCTTTTTTCAAATGTAATAGTTGTCATCCCCAAGCTGGCTGTGGGATGTATAGGTGAAAGTTTAACTAAATATTGCATAAACTATACGACTGTAGTCTTCGAAGTGAGAAAAAATTTAGGTGACAGTTCAAATAATAAAATCAGTCTCTCCCCAAAATTTTAACTGTCAGCCATTGCAAATGTGAGAAATATTAGGTGGCTGGTGGGCCCTTCTCTTATTGAGACATTAACAAAACAGAGTAAGAGAAAGGGCCCACCAGCCACCTAAGCAAGTCAAAGCTTAGTGTGTGCTGTTTAAGCCCAGCGGTCTCCTCCCTACACATAGAAACAAATACACTTATATCCAAATATCTTCCCTTAGAAATTGAGCAGCTTTGGTCAATTTGATGATGACAATGTGTTTCTGGACTTGCTAATAAATATTAACCAAAACTTACATAAACTATTCAACTATCAGTCTTGCAAGTGAGAAAAATATTAAGCGACAGTTCAAATAATAAAATATCAGTTTCTCTCCCAAAATTTAACTGCTAGTCTTGCAAATGGGAGAAATACTAGTATAGATATCTTAAATACATCTATCTAAAAAGCCACTGAGAGACATGTCTTGAGTTATTTTATTTGCTAAAGAGTTATTTTATTTTACTTTAGAATTATTTTATTTTCTACATATATACACGGACACATAAATTTTATTGACAATGAACTTGTATAGATGCTTCTGCTGTCACTATAGGCTATTCCTGTCGATGGTGACAGCTCAAATAATCAAATAAGACTCTTCCTGACACAAAAACAAAAACATACACGCACCCACATGTATTTGTATAGGGGAGAGGATTTAGTAGTTGAGCACCCTAACTTCACGCCTCTCAAAATCATATCTGGCAATTTCGAATCACTCCAAAATTTTTACAGCAGCTTACTTGGCAAGGCCCCTGCTTATAACTAAGGTTTCAGATCCACATCATCAAATATGATGCCACAGCAGCATGCTTTTTGTTGAGGTGTCCAAAAAGACCCCCAAAAAAGGGTGGACCAATAGTTGTGCATTAAGTCATGTTTTGTTGGTGCGCTGATGTGGCATCATATGATTGGTTGCTTTTTAGATCTAAAGAGCACATTTCATTCAATTATAAGTACTTATAGTCAACACTAAAGTCGCAACTACTAAGGGAGAGGGACTGCTATGTTTATAATCACTTGACCTCCCAATTAAATTTTTAAAAAGAACCAATGCATGTAAAATACCAACCAAATAAATTAACACAAATGCACCAATACATTTGTAAATTAACCAATGAAATTAAGACAAGTGTACAAATGTGATGGCGAGTGGTTATCGACACATCAGTGCGGATGTATGGGGCGACATGTTGAAATGACCATTTTTCGACCCATGTGCACATAACGCGTCCTACAGGGAAATGTATAAGTGCCTAGAAGCCGAAAGAATAACTTTAAGCTCTTCGGTCGCATACGGAAAAACCCAAAAAAAAATGGTCGAAATTCGATATGTCTAGCTATGTGCTTGACGTGCGCGAAGTTAGGGTGGGCGGCTACTGGCCCCTCTCCCTTAGTGCTAAACTTTTAAAAATATTGGGCCTTAAATCCACAAATACTATCACAGCTATTGGAACATGCTCGGCAATCGGGTCCTCTCCCCTAAAACCTCCCTTATATATTTCTTATGCGAGGGAATAAAATTTCCCCCATATATATGTATTATTATTTTCCTCTATAAACCCCTGATGCTCCTTGCTCCCCATATATATATATATATATATATATATATATATATATATATATATATATATATATATATATATATATATATATATATATATATATATATATATATATATATATCATAGTTCCAAGACTCGGACTCTGTGGGGACTCGGCGAGGGTGACTCAGCTCGGGACTCGGCGCAAAGTCGGCGTAGACTCGACAAAGTGAAAAAACCAAGAAATTTAGAGATTTTTAAGGATTTAAAACTTGTTTCATGCACCTTTTATTAAATAAAACCTTAAAGACACAATAACATCACCAAATAGAAGCTAATTTGATCATATACACAAGTATACATTAATCACATAAGTATAAACGCAAATTGTAGCTGAGCTGCTGAAGGAAATAGCACACTTATATATATATATATATAGTCAAATGTATACAAAACTCATGGAATATGAAATCCATGACATCAAATGTTCCAAACAAATATGAAATATCAAAACAATAACTATAAGTCTATGGATCAGAGGAGCCTACATCCTTCGCCTTCCTACGAAGGCGTAAATGTTAGGTCTTCAATGATGCCAAAATTGACGAGTCAACAAAAACTCGGAGAAAACTCGACAAATCAATAAGATCTATCTCATCCAAATCAATAGGATCCAATGATTTGTGCTCTACTCTTTTGTACGAAACCGAAACCCTGAATTTGACCTAAGTCTGAAACCTTGAATTTGACTAAGTCTGAAATCCTGAAACCCCGAAAAATTGGTTAATTCTTAAATCTGATGGATCCTCCAAAATCTAGAATCTGCATGTTAAATCCCATGGATCTGGAACCTATCTCAAACATCCTGATAGTATATTTCAAAATATTTCAAGTATAAGAAATTCAATGTACAAACTTCTGAAATATACTGTCACCATGTTCCTTAGCCTGTGCTGGCTGAGTTTCCCTAACGGGACTCGCCTGGAATCGGCGAGTCTGGCGAGTCTACAAGTTCGAGTCCGAGTCCCCAGGACTCGTCTGGGGTGACTTGGCTCGGGACTCGGCGAGTCCAGGTGAATCTCGGAACTATGATATATATATATATATAGTTTGTAGAGGAAAAAATATATATATTTATCCTTCGACAACCATATATATCCTGGAGGAATGGAATTAGTAAGAGGAGCTCATTCGTTTTCTATTTCCATTCTTATTTTGGACTAAAATGATAGAAGGGGCAGCAAAGGCATATATATAGAGGAATATATATATATATATTTATCCTTCGACAACCATATATATCCTGGAGGAATGGAATTAGTAAGAGGAGCTCATTCGTTTTCTATTTCCATTCTTATATTTTGGACTAAAATGATAAAAGGGGCAGCAAAGGCATATATTGCCCATTGAGCAAATCGGTTTTGTTTAATAAAACAAATGTTTGAATGTATGTATGTATGTACATTGTATACATATTCCTCAACAACCATATATGTATATGGTTGTCGAGGAGTATATATATCTAGGAGGAATGGAATTAGTAAGAGGAGCTCATTCGTTTTTTAATTACATTCCTCCATTTTGGACTAAAATGATAAAAGGAGCAGCAAAGGCATATATTGCCCATTGAGCTCCTCCTCCTCCTCCTCCTCCTCCTCCTCCTCCTCATCTTCTTCTTTCCTCTACAACCACATATATGTATGTATGTACATTGTATACATACATACGTACATATATATGGTTATATGGGAAAATAAACATTTCCTATATGCAATCTCATCTAATCAATTAAATGCACACAAGTCAGCATAAATTAACCTAGATTAATTAATCACTATTTCTGTTACAACTTTTATATAAATTAAGTAGTCAGTATTATTTTCCTCTACAAATATATATAATCTAGGTTAATTTATACCGAGTTGTATGCATTTAATTGATTAGGCTAGTTTGCACATAGGAAATGTTATTTTCATATATATATATATATATATGCATACAACTCGGTATAAATTAACCTAGATTAATTAGTCAGTTCTATGAAAACTTATACACACACATGGTTCTAGAGGGAAATAATACATATATTAAATATATTAATATAGATGAGAGATGTACATATGAGTACATTACAGCTACAGTTGATTGTTATGTGTGCATGGTTGACCTTCTTGACAGTGCTCGCTATCTTGAGGACACCCTAAATTTTATCATTGAGATGCCGATTAAACCTGTGGTGGTTGTGTGGATGTGTTTTCTTGGTGCCTGTAGATCACATATGAATACAGGCTTAGGAGTATTTACAGCGACACTGCTTTTTTATTTGGATCCTAAAAATACTGCAGGACTTATGTTCTTCTCTCAAACATCTATGCAGAAGTGGATAGCTGTGGTGAGGTTCAAATGGTAAGGAGATTGATGAAAGATAGAGGAATTAAAAAGATCCTTGGAAGTAGTTGGATTTAAGGGCATAAAATGGTACACACTTTTCATGTAGGAGACAGATCACATCTATAGACACAGGAGATCTATGCAAAGTTGTTGGAGAAATTGGCTTGGAAGATGAAGGCAGCAGGATATTTTCTAGATTCAAGACATTTACTTGATGTTGTGGAAGAGGAGGAAAAATAATTATTTCTCTGCCATCATAGTGAAAAGTTGGCAATTGCATTTGGTTTGTTAAACATGCCGCATAGAACAAGTATTAGAGTTGCTACGAACCTTCGAGTATGTGCTGATTGCCACACTGCAACAAAACTTATCTCCAAGATTGTTGCAAGAGAAATTGTTGTCAGAGATGTGAACCATTTCCATCATTTTAAACAGGGACATTTTTCTTGTGGAGATTATTGGTGATGCTAAATGAAGCAATCTGAAAAATAGGCTTGCACTATAATAATGTGCACAGTGTCATATCTCCAGTAATAATGAAGGGACATCCATCAAAGCATAACGGAAGGGGAATTTTTGTCAGATGTTGTAGTTGCAAGTGCCCTGGTAGCCATGCAACCTATCTTTTAATTGATTAGGCTAGATTGCACATAGGGAAATTTTATTTTCTTCTACAAGCATCTATTAGTAAACCTGCATGGCTGCATGCACCTAGAACACAAGCAAAGCTTACAATTTTAGGATGTGTTCTGGAGTGCTAAAGCAAAATCCATTTTGTGCATATCCTGTAATCATTGTATTCTGTCAGATGACATCTCTTTGAGGCATTCTGTCAAACAGTTCACGTGCTTTGTCTATGATTCCACATTTTGCATACATGTCTACCAGAACATTTCCAACCATAATATCTGACAAAGATCCCCTTACCATTATGCTTTGATGGATGTCCATACTCTGTTTGAAAGCTCCCATTTTGGCACAGGCAGGGAGGTTGCTGGCAAAGGTTGTGGAATTTGACTTTACACCTGCCAATTGCATCTGCTTGAAATTTTTTAAAGCCAACAAATCCATTTTGTGCATATCCTGTGATCATTGCAGTCCATGAGACCACACTTCTTTCAAGGATTTTGTCAAACAGTTCACGTGCCTTGTCTATGCTTCCACATCTCTCTCTCTCTCTCTCTCTCTCTCTCTCTGTATATATATATATATATATCCAATTGCATTTGTTTGAAAGTTTCTAAAGCCTTTCGGTCAACATATATATATATTGGAATGTAAAGGGACCGTTCCAAGCGTGCATCCAATGACGATTCCGTTCCAACTGTGATGCCCACAGAGTCTCTGCATAGCATCTGGGTCGCTTCCGCATGTCCCCGTAGCGTGGAAAATATCCTGCACCAAGGAGCCCGAGCTGTCCCCTCCTGGGACTTACCCATTCGTAAACAGCTCATATACCTTGGCATGGCACATGGTTCCATCCTACAGGGGCATGCGGGGGGGTCAGTGTGGACACGCCATCAAATGCCCAGACACCTTCCCCCATAGTAGTTATAAGTCTGAACACGGCACAACGGAAGGCTGAGTCGAGAATATCCAATTGCATTTGTTTGAAATTTTCTAAAGCCTTTCGGTCAACAAATCCATTTTGTGCATATCCTGCAATCATTGCAGTTCATGAGACCACATTTCATTCAGGGATTTGTCAAACAGTTCACGTGCCTCGTCTACGCTTCCACATATACATCTCTCTGTGAGAGTCTGTGAGAGAGGGGGGAGGGTTAAAGAAGAAGCATCAAGGACTAAATATATATTTACTATAGTCCTTTAGAATTTATGGTATGCAGAAAATTCTCCCATTCATTTGATGTAGCCTTTAAAAACTTGATTTTATTTGATTTTAAAAAATCATACACAGCCATATGACTATCAAATTAAAACCCATGCATGGCTGATGCACAGTGGTGTACATATTCATGTGGGTGTACATGCATGTTGGTGTGATTGTGGCTACATGCACGTGTGTGTCCTACATGTTACACATGAATGCATGTAGATACAAATGCATGTGCGTAGATACACATGTCAAATATTCTAGTGTATAATACATGGGTTAAATTTGATGGCTGTTGTATTTATGCATTTTTGCCCTAAAATACTATAAATTTTTATGAAAGACTGTATCACATGTAAGGGGAGATTTTTGGCAGACTCTAAAATATTCTAGAGTATTGTATATGTATATATATCTAGTGTATGTTGTTTCCTTCTTTAACCACGGTA
Organism: Cunninghamia lanceolata; assembly: GCA_027924645.1. Lineage (NCBI taxonomy): Eukaryota > Viridiplantae > Streptophyta > Pinopsida > Cupressales > Cupressaceae > Cunninghamia > Cunninghamia lanceolata. Next base: position 3,239,180 of record BSBN01000908.1, on the reverse strand, counting down.
TTCCTGAATCCTTCACATTTGAAGGGCAAATTTGAATGGATAACCTTAAAAGTGATAGTAGTGCATGTCCTGCATTGCTGTAGGACTTGATTTGACCTATTTTGTGTGTGAACTGACTCCCACCGAGCAGCCATCAGCCATTTGCTACTTCTGACCACCACAACCTTCCCATTAACTTATGCACAATTCTCTCTTGAATGATTTTGTGATTAATTTTCGATCACCACAACCTTAGCAAAAACTTATGCACAAAATTCAATAAAAAAGAATTTATGCACAAATTCTCTCTTGAATGATTTCAAATTGTGATAATTGTTAAATTGTAGATTATATTGTGTGGATGAAATTTGAAGTTCCTTGTAGTTCCTATTGCATCATGGTATGAGGTAGGTGTAGCTCTGCTAACTCATATCCATTCAGATTCATGTTCATTGGTCATTGATAAAAATTCTGTTGAAATATCCATACAAAATGAATGTCTGGTTCTATGTGCTTTTTATTCTGAGGAGTTTTTTTCTCTGCATGGATTGAATGCTTCATTTGAATTGTGCTTTGAATGATTTTTTGGAAGGAAACTTTTGTTTGGACACTGCCAATGCGAGCCTAACACCCTTATCATTTTGTTATATTTTGCAGGTTACTTAACCTTATGAAGCGAATTGGCCTAGGTAGTACGTTATCTTACGATAAAAATTTGTCCAGCTTCTGTATTGATTTGGTCACATAGTGGGTTGAGTCTTACACTGTTGATGTATTTTGCAGGTTCCTTCAACTTCTGCAGAAAATTGTTAAAGGTATCTTTATCTTTTGAAGAAAATTGGTCCAGCTATTGGATTGCATACATCTTGGTTTGTTGTCAAATTAATTGTTGTATTATGGAGTATGTATGCTTGTGTACACTGGACCATTGGAGTGAATGGCCCTGCTTTTCATGATACTTGCAGCTGCATTCCCCATCTTTAGTTCCAGCATTGCTGTTACTATAACTATGAAGTCTGCTCTAACACGTGAAGGTATTACCTCGTTTTAGATTTAAGCTCTCTATGACCAGTTTGGGTATGTCCGTAGACCATTTTTCCCAAGGAGAGGATTGGATGGATTGTTATGCCATCCAAGTTCATTGGATGGGTTTTACACTCTTCTAAACTTGATGGGTTTCCAATAAAAACAAATTTAGAAGGACCTTATAGTTTTAGAAGTATCTCATGGCATGACATTTTTCCTCTTTCTTGCTTTTGTAACATGGCACGAGTATTAATTCTGTATTTCGTGCAGGTAATTCTAAAGCATGATCTTTATGAATGGCTTTGAAGAAAGTTCTGGAGGACACCTAATGAAGAATATTAGGTTAATGTTGCTTGCTGTTGTATAACGTTAATGTAGTATTTTTTTGGGCTAACTATAATCTTTCATTCTAGGAGTCACGTTTTTGTAATCTTTTAGAATTCAAATTGAGGTTTGTTTCCTCATTCAATTTCATTAACTATTTGTTTTCTGTCATCTACTGGAGTTTAGATAATATGATATGGCAAGAATGGTTTCTACAAAATGTCTGAGTTGCAGGTGAGGATAGTCTTAGAGTCTTTTATAGGATATGAACTTTGTCATTATTCAAGCAAATTTTCATATTCTCACTTATTATTTATGCTACATGGTTATCAAAATCCAAATGTATTAAACGAATGATTTTAAAAAGAAAAAGAAAACAATACAACATGGAAATGAGATTATACCAATATATAGGGTTTAGATGTGTTAATTCATGTGTTGCATGGAATGCATGCAATTCTGTAACGTTACAATTAAATCCACAAATTTTGTTAGAAGTTATCATCTAGGTATCTTGGATACAATTTTTTTTATGGCAAACCCTCTATTGAGACAATTGAGTCACTAGTTCTATAGTTCTATATACACATCAACCACTGCCCCCCTCTCCCACTTCCCCCTCCCACCCCATATATCTGTTGTATATAAATATAATGTATACTACAGATATATAATTCTTAGTACTAGACTACTAGAAATATAATTCTTTTATCATTTTTAGGTCAAACATTTTTTGGATTATGGTTAAACACTTTTGACTAGAGCTATGAACCGTAAAGAACGATTTTGAAAGGGTGGCCTATCCTTTTACATAGACCAATAAGGATATATTAAAGAAGCCTTAACATCGACATGAAACATCATCAAGGAACAAACAACATAACGACAACAATACTTAAGCAAATCAACAACACCCCACCCCCTCCAAAAAAAAAAAAAAAAAAAAACAACACCCCACCCACAGGGGCAAGGGATTGCAAATAGGGCAAATTGCCCAAAAACAATAGTGGAACTATCAACCCAAGGTGGCTTAAAACTGAAACGCTTCAAGGTACTTGGTATCCTACCATTAGCCTTATCTTTTTACTCAATTGAATCACGTTACCCTATGGCAAAATTAACATATTTAAGTACTAAGCTTGAATTCGAAGGGAGTAAGGGGCTCAACTTCCTCCCTTTTTTTACAGCCAAACCAAGCTTCAGGGGCCTTATTTTTAGGTCAAGATTGATAATGCTTGGGCAACACATTTTGTTGTTCGCTTACACACGATCTTCCCTATCATTGAAAAATGCTTGGTATTTACTTTAGGATCGAGTGTTGGTCAAGTTTGAGATTTGATGATCAATGTTTAATTTTAAATTAAAAATTGGGAATTTGATGAGGGGTAAGCATCATGACATCATTAAGGATTGCCCACCTATCAAGCATGTTATTAATGTACACAGATATGTGGAAGTCTTCCTACTTGGTTTGTTACCTTCTCATGCTTTGGGGGTGAAAAGTGTTAAAAGTGGGTGGAATGTCATGATACAATGGGGGTGGAGTGCTATTGTCTAGGAACATGGTATTGTGATGTATATAAGGTCATGGAGTAGCTGACTTGAGGTGCACAGTGTTGGAAATATAAACCCTATATTATCACTATCTCTAAACATCTATTACATAAAGACACATCTATCACATAGGGACAAGATTGTCCATACACAGTACCTACTTAAGGATCTCTAGATCCCCCAATTTATATACAAAATTCATTCTAAACTCTAATCATAACAATCGGTATCATAGCCATACTACTTCTTTTGCCTATGTAAATCAAATATACAAAATTCATTCTAAACTCTAATTTTAACAATCGGTGTCATAGCCATACTACTTCTTTTGCCAATGTAAATCAATGAGGTGGCAACTGAAAGTAATTATAAATTAAAAAACTTTTTGGTTGATATTGAGCAAATGAATAAACCTCTTGAAAGAACATATGTGAATTTAGCAGTTGATTATTGCACATATATTTTGTTTAACCCTTTATGATTACACATAAATCAACATTACTGCCATTGCCTAAATTGGTAAAGATACAAGAACGGATATCTTCACAGACTAACCAAATTCCCTCCTCTCTGTTAGGCCCTTAGTTGTATCTTGATTTAAATACTGTCAAAAAGCCTTAGTGTATAGAACAACAAAAGCAAATTTAATTACTATTTATTTAAGTAGATGAATCCTCTGTGATGTATATGTGCTTCAGAAGCAATTTGTTGTTCAATAGGGGATAAAGCAATACGCATCACGTAGTACATGCCTCTGGCCTTTAAATAGTGGCTCTCTGAATGCAAATCGTCAATAGAAGAGTGTCTGAATGTTGTGGTGTCCAAAGGTGATAAGAAGAAATCTAGAAATAATTATTCCCAATACAAAACTCCCTTAGGCCACAAGATTGAAGACGTTCGACCTCATGGTGGCATTGACATCTTCCGCAGAACTGCTTCCTCAAACTGTGTGCGAAAGCCATCCTGATATTCTTTCTCCTACATCTTTAGTGCAGGAGTAGTATAGTTTGTTATTTTCAATAGTTGTATATGCTAGGAGCTGGTTTGTGGCTCTATTGCACGGCTGGCAAATTAGCTCCTCAGTTTTGTGGATTGGCAATTTCTAATTTTAATAGGATAGCACTCCTCAGTGAATGCTCTGTTCATGTCATCCACGGAGCCAATGGATTGTGTATTTACAACCCTGAAGCCACTTGTACGGAGCCAATGGATTCAATCGACAAATTCAAAGGCTATGAGCGAAATGTAGAGCTTGTGGACTCTAAATCTAGTGCTGCACATCTCGTATATCTCTCTCACACTGATTTTTATGGCAACATTCGCATAGGATACGGAATAGGGCACTCTTGAAGAATGTAAGAGGTCGTGCATGAATGATAGTCAATGTTTAGATTTTAGTTACGTTTTGGATGGCCATGGAAGATGCTACCCAAAAGGCCAGCTTCTCGATGAATATTAAAGTCTGCATACACAATGACATGTATATTAAAGTCTCCATCAACGATTCCTCGCTTCTAAATTCCATAATTACTAGCAAGATCCTAACCAACTGCAACAGTTCTGTTACACTTGTTTCTGATAGTAGCAATTACAAGACATCCAAGAAGAGGAGTGTTATTAGGTATCTGCTAGGGTTCGTTGTTGCGTTTGCAGTGGTAGAAATTGTTTGCATCACATTGGGTTGGTTGTACATGTTTAGAGAACATAACAATAGTTTTGATTTTGATTGTCAATGGTATTCTGCCATCCCAATCGGGTTCAAGAAGTTTAGCTTTGTAGAGCTGAAAAAAAAAGACACGAATAACTTCACGATAAAGCTGGGAGATGGAGGTCTTGGAAGCATCTACAAAAGGTTTGGCTTACCTTCATGAAGAATGCCTGGAATGGATTCTCCATTGTGATGTGAAACCTCATAATATACGTTTGGACAAGAAATTTAGTTCCAGGGTATCTGACTTTGAATTAGCAAAGCTGGTGGACGGAGACCGAGCTTTCTCCATCTCTACAGTTCATGGAACTCGTGGATACGTGGCTTTTGAATGGGTGCTTAACCTTCCCATCACGACAAAGGCGAATGGTAATGGAATGGATCCTTTTATAGTCTAAAATGTAGGAGGCACCTAACTGTGCCTCTACTATGAGGCATACATACCCTACCCCCTACAAGATTTGAACTCATGGCCTCTCTTTCAAAAGGACAAGTTTTTCATCAACAAGCCAACTCAAGTGGGATTGTACTCTTTGAGATTGTAATCGACATAAATGCATTGAATCAATTAGGGAATTTGGTGCAATGGGTATAAGAGGATGGATGAGGGAAAGCTTTTAGTGGAAGTTGTGGATGCCAAGTTAAATCAAATCATTAACACGAAAGAGGTGGAATCTCTGTTGAGAACAAACATGCTTTGTCTTGACGAAGACCCAAATTTGAGACCCTTAATTTAGGGATTGGTGATATTCTACCTAGCTCTAATGTTTGTCACCTCGAGTTTGATCCCTATGGATACTCCATGAATGCAAGCGAAGGAAATGACTGTTCATGAATAAAAAGAAAAATTTGATATTTTTTCAACCTATACCTTGACATTGATGGATGTAATTACTGATGATGTCATTGAAAATGTAAAACAACGCCATAAAGAGAGTCAAATTTCCATGGCATTGAAATTGTCTCTTATGGGATGGTCTTATGGATTTTGTACAATGGTTTGGCGAGAACCAACAAAAAAAAAATGAAAATTTGGCATTGTGTATGTCAAGGCATGGGCAAAACTTCCTATACTTTTTGCACGTATGGAAAACTTGAGTTGGAGTTAATGTACAAGGTCCAAATTCAGTGTTATGAGGATGCCGTGAAACTCTTTCCTGAAATTGTAGGATCACTCTATGAGTAGGATGTTCTTGCTGAATATAGTATCCTAAAAATAATATAATTGGATTTAGAGATTTTTTACCGCTATAAGGGACACTTGAATTCCATCCATGTTGTGTGTGTAGAGGCATAATATTTCTAGTTGGAGCGCTTATAAATGTGGAGTGAACATGTAAAGTGCAACAACATTACTTGTAAAGAGGATGTTAGCCATGAAATGTGTTTGGGACTTATTCAATAGAGCAAAGTTGTAGCATTGATCATAGAGATCGTTGCTAAATATAAAAAGTTTAGCATTGATCGTAGAGATTGTTACTAAATCTAAAAAAAGTGTAGCATTGATCATAGAGATCATTGCTAAATCTAAAAAGTTATAGCATTGATCATTGCTAAATGTAAAGAGTTGTAGTGTTGATCGCATAGATCGTTGCTAAATCTACAAAGTTGTAGCATTGATCATAAAGATTATTGCCAAATGTATAAAGGTTTTGATTGCAAAGATCATTGCAAATGGTAAATAATATATTGAATGCTATATCTATAAAGTTAAGTGGTGCTAACAACTTTGGAGAATGGCATTAACAAATGAAAATCTATTTTTCTTGTCAGAGTTCCTCTTTATCGATAGAATTACAAAAAAAATCCTATTATGGATAATGGTGATCAAAGGGAAATAAAGGTTTGCATTATTACAATCGTCTTGGTCATTTTGAGTGTCAATGCTTCAAAAAGAAGAAAGCTCTGAATAAGGGTAATCAAGGGAAAATTAGCATATGGTGGATATACGGAAGGACTATTTTACTTGAGGACAAGCTCCCCTAAAGTCTTAGTTTTAAGAGTTGTTTCAAGAAATCAATTGTGGCATGAAAGGCTTGCTCATATCAACCTCGAGTCATTGGAGGAAATATTCAATCAAAATATAGTATATAGTCTTCCACCCATTGCTAAAGAGAAGTGTTTTTTTTAAGCTTGTGTTATGGGGAAATAACATAGAGAAAAGTGTATTGAGGATATTCAAGAATTCAGTGTTTCATTCTTGCAAAAAACATATTGAAGTATTGTTGACCATTTTATGGTCATCATAAAAAGTGTAATGCAGCACCCAGCTCCGTCTTTACTTAACGGTTGAGGTGCAACAACATATTTTTCCTCAATCATCAACGACCATTAAAAATGAATGAGCATCTAGACCAAGGGAAAAATCAAATATAAAAAGAAAAGCATGAAGTGGTGTGCAACATTCTCCAATAGGGCAAAACATAATTTAATATAAATCATTTGGGTTTCATTCTCATAATGTAAAATTAAGAAAAAAATTAATGGCTCGCGGGAGTTGCAAAGGAAATATTTGATGAAATGTCATGTCATTGGTTGGGCCTTTCAACTCAACAAAGGAAAAAAAAATTTAATTGGAAAGAGTGGTGAGTTACGAGAAGTAAAAAGAAATTAAATCAATGGCATTATTTTTAATATGCCAAATGAAGTGTTGGGACCTACAAACCAAACAACTTCCCCGTATTTTATAATATTTTGGCATTATTTAATATCCCCATAAAGTGATAAAGAGATAAACTGCTTGCGGGAGTTTCAAAGGTCAGGGAAGGAAAATATGAAGTAAATTCATGCTATTGGTTGAAGTCTCCAACATGTCAAAGAAAAATAATAATTAAAAGTTGTGGGGATAGTGGATATGGGAAGGTAATTAAATGAAAGTTATGTCATATTTTTAATATGACAAGAAGCTCACAAATATCTTTATTATATAACACTTGTGTATTATTTAATATTTCTGCAAAAGTAATAAAGCTCTATTGGTAATAAATTTACTCCGAGAAATCAAAAGTTTTTAATATTATTTTAATCAATATTGTAACATACTCTCAAACAAGACTTAAAACAAATATTTACCAAGAGATAAATAAACATATAAACCATTAAGTGAAAAATATTGAACTTTTTTTTTAATTGAATTAAAATATTCCCACAGAACCAAAATACATCATATAACATAACTTCCTTTTTGAATATACATGTAATAAATTATAGAATCAACATTTCGCCTTTCAATTACAATAATCTGCACTTGATAAAATTTACATAGTTTAAGTCTTATATCAATAGGTATGTTGCATCTGGAATTCTGATATCCATATTGCAAGTCTCAGCGAGTCTTCAGCTAGAGAGAGAGAGAGCATTTTCCGAGTGCTTTACCTCCAACCATAGACCGGCGGTCCCCCGCTCACCTTCCAACTAGAAGTGGCCTTACCCTTCACGAAGAGTATAGACATAAGGTAACCAACTAGTATTGCCCTTTGAGTACTGGTGTTGTATCCTACATAACTCTATCGATCACACAACTCTAGACAATCCTCTAGCATAGGATAAACTTGCCTAGGTGTTGACTTGAACATGTGTCACATTATGAGGAACATTTTCTCTCACCCACATGTGTCACATTCATAGGGAGCATCTTCTATTATTAGCAAGTCTTGTTTTACTTGGTCTCCTTCATAGTGACTCACTTGGCGACTCACCTAGTTGTCATATGTTAAGACGACTCTTGAGTATTTTTTATAAATGCTCCTCTCATTCTCATACTTAGATGGGTTGAAGAAACAAACCCACATCTTGCATATTGTATTATTATTGGCCATATAGTATTTTTATGTGCCTTTATTAGCCTTTTTTAGATTTGATTGTGTAAGGTTTGTTGGTTTGATGGTTCCTAGATCTGTTTAATATTTTATTATTCCTACACATTCTATTACAAGTAAACAATGAAATTAATATGATCAAAATTTGTTTCGCTATGCTATGGTAATGATGGATTATACAAGTTGGTTTTCTAAATAGCAAGTTAAAGTTTTATCTCCCCTGTGGTTATGGCAACTCAAAAATTTATGGATGGACCTTCAAACAAGGATTAGTGATGTGGTAGAGGTGCTGGATTCAACATCATTCCAAGTAGTAATGGGGTTGCAAACACGTTCTGATCAAATCCTCTTCAATTGTTCTCTTTTTTTGCATAGTGGGTATTTGTTAGTTCTTTTATATTGCATTCACTTGATATGGTTATTTTATATGCATTCTCATCCATGTGATCAACAAACTACAAATCATGTAATTGGCATGTATGCATTAAAATGAAAATTTCATTCCTTTTCTTTGTCATTGCTTCAAATTTCAAGCCCATAGAATATCTCATTTGGTTGTTTCCAGTTGTATTCATTTTTTTTGTTTGTTCATAGATGGAAGAAGCACGTGGTTTGAGTGATTGAAATAGTGAAGGCTAAACGTGTAATCATGGTGTGTGTATTAAAGAGAAGCGATAATAAAATAACTAACTCGATTTGTTATTGATGTAGATGGATAGGACAAAACAATGTTTTGTATATGGTACAAAAAAGTTTGTAGCAACAATGTGTTTTAGAGGGCATTTTTTTACAAGGCCTTTGTGGTTGGGCCTTTTCCTATATGGGTTATATCACCAATAAATTTAGACATGTGAGTGACCTTAAGGTCATTATTGTTATTAAATACTTGACACATGGATGGACATTGTTGTCAGTGTTGCTATTTTTCCCACAAATTATCACCTAGTGGAAAAACAAGAATGAGATATAAATTGTTTCCATGATTTGTTTAACTTTCATTTAAATAATATTATTTTGTTTTAGTTCTAGTTTGTGGCATGGATATTGATATTAGGACTCATCACAAATCCATTCACTTTTCTTTCTAAATTTAAGAATGGCAAGTTATCTCTAGCATATTATTAAGAAAATAAAAACTAGTAATTGCACTTAATGTATGGTGGGTGTTGGGACGCAGTTTGAAAATTTTCAAATCCATCCAAGTCCTTGCCTATTTTGCTTGCATTTTGCCTTTTGTTTTTCCCATTGAACTTATTATGTGTTTGAAAACTTTCAAAACCTCCAAAAAACTTTGAAGTCCAAAAAACTTCTAAGTATAAGCCTTTCGACAAGTTTACCAGTTCATGAACCTGTCGAAAGCCCGAAGGCATTGTGTTTCAGCTTTTCGATAGATTTGCAAATTGGAAAACCTACTGAAAGATTCATAAGTTCTTATTTGCCCCGAAATGTCGAAAGGAAGGACAAAGTAAAAAATATTGGCTTTTTGGTAGGTTCGTGAACCCACGAACCTACCAAAAAGGTTCTTAAGTTCTCTAAAGGCCCAAATCACCAAAAAATAAATAGAAAAAGAAAGTCAGCAAAGAAGAAATGTTTTGGAATTTTGGTAGGTTTGCAAACTGGCAAACCTACTAAAAAGGTTTGCATGAGTTCTCAAAATTGCTGGAACACTGAAAGATTGAAGACAAAGCAAAGGTGGAAGAATGTTTTCGATAGGTTTGTGAACTAGTGGAGCTATCGAAAAGGTTTGTAGGTTTTCAAGATCCCTAAAAGGCTGAAAGAGGAAAATGAAATAAATAATAAAATGTTTCAGCAAGTTCGTCAGTTCACGAACCTGTTGAATCACCAAAAAAGGAAAGAGAGAAGAAAAGAAGACAAATGTTTTGACAAGTTTGTGAACTCATTGAGAGGCTGAAAATAATGAAAGAGCAAAGAAAGAAAGGTGAATAAGAATATGGTTTTTTGGCAAATTCGTAGGTTCACGAAGTTCCCAAATCATTGAAAGGTTCTAAAAGAGTTTAAATCATCGAGGAGTTATGGATAATGAAGAAATATGCTACTAAAAGAAAAGAAAGCAAACAAAATGGTGTCAAAAGATGCAAAAAGTGCCAAAGAAAGAAAAATGCTCCAACCATCCCGATACACCTCAATAACTTTCTAGGAATGCCATGAATACGTATGACATGTAATTCTTAGCTACTAGTTGTACATGTGTACGATCTAGACCATTTAGTTTGAGCGTGATGCATTCTTAGCCACAGATCCTAGATGCTAGATGCATATTTCATTTAATTCTCAACCTCCTAAGGTACATCAAATTCCTACGCACAGATTAGGGCATGAAATCAAGGGGCTATAAAAACAATTTGGTGGTCCGTTTCAAGTTGTTGGTCATTGAGCCATTTTTGTGAAAGGAAGCTAGGTATGCAAAAATCGCTTCCTACACTAATCTAATGAGGAGAGGGCTATGCAAATTCAAATTAATCCTTACAACTACAGCAACATAGAACATCTAACAGAGATATTGCAGCAATACACATGAACCAGAAAGAAGACAGAAGAAGAGAGAAAGATATAATGTGGGGAAAACCCTTATCGGGTGAAAAACCTCACACTCAGAAACCTGCACAATGTATTATCAAAACTGAATGTTGTTTACAATACACATGCAATGCAAGCTTCAATGGTCTTCGACACTCGTATCTAGAATCAATCCGGTAGCATAACAGTACCTGTCAATCCTGTAATACATCTCCTCCTCCAAGCACCTGTTTATATAGAATATACAAGGCAATATTGGTTCTATCTTGAAATGGGCGTCCAACTTGGCCTCATGGCCCAAAACCCATGCTTAAGGACACTTGGTCAACATTGTAGAATGCCCCTGACAGTTGTCCACAGCTCCCATCCCAAAGAGGTTGCCTATTTCTAAAATGGGCTATGACAGATGCTCTTACGACACTTACGACCGTCATAGAATCTGTCATAGCGGTTACAACTTACAGCTGTAAGAGAATCTGTCATATACGGGCTATAAATAGCATATTCTCTTACAACATGTCATAGTCAACCTTGGGGCGCCCAAATATGCCTTTTTCAAAGATGCTTCATGACATGTCTTCACCTGTCTTACAAGTTTCTATTTCTGACTTTTACATGTCATAGATTCTGTCATAGGAATCCGTCATAACCGTTTCGGTCAATATTACCTTACACAACATCCAAGATACCGACACATGGCAAAATACTCCTACCACAAAGTGGGACGCCTATCTCATCATGTGAGGACAAAATTACAAGTTGTTATCTTCTATGTAGGATGACACATCACCGTGCCACATCCCATAATATAAAAATATGGAATTTACAATTAATTTACAACATAGGCAATGAATTAATAAATACAAACATAAATAAGGCAAGGAATTACCAAGGTTGAGACACCTTAATTTCCAACATTCTCCCACTTGTCGAACACCTTGTAAGAGCCAATAGACTAACATGATTTAACTGCTATAGGTCGAGAGGCCCATAGACTCCGAACACCATCTGAACTTCTCTGTGTTCACTGGTTTCGTCAATGCATCTGCAACATTTTTCAAAGTATCTACCTTCTCCAAATTTACCTTCCCATCCTTTACCATGTCTCGTACGAAGTGAAACTGAACATCAATATGTTTTGTTCTAGCATGGAAAGTTGGATTCTTCGCAAGGCAAATTGCACTCTGACTGTTACAACTGATTGTGATCTGACCTGCATCAACACCAATATCTGAACACAATCTCTTAAGCCAAATGACTTCCTTACAAGCATGAGTTGCTACCATATACTTAGCTTCTGTCATGGACAAAGCAACCACAGGTTGTCGCTTACTCATCCAACTAATAGCACCACCAAATAGTGTAAACACATAAGCACTGGTGGATCTCCTGCTGTCAATGTCACCTGCCCAATCTGAATCCACAAATCCACGAATATCAACGGAATGCGGAGGTCCTGTAGCATTACCATGAAAGCATATGGAATACTTGGAAGTACCCCTTAAATATCTAAACACTCACTTAATTGCATCCCAATGAACTCGTCCAGGATTGGCCATAAATCGACTAAGGACTCCCACTGCTTGGGCAATGTCTGGTCTTGTGCAGACCATAGTATACATCAAACTGCCAACAACACTAGCATAAGGTACTCTGCTCATGTCCTCCACCTCACTAGGAGATTTTGGACAATCCTTAATAGACAACTTTGTCCCTAAAGAAACAGGTACACACAATGGTCTACAATCTGCCATGCTGAACCTGTCCAACATGGTCTTCACATACTTACTCTGGCTTAACCAAAGTTTTATGTTGGTTCTGTATCTTCTGATTTCCATTCCTAGAATGTACCTGGCTGCCCCTAAATCTTTCATTTCAAACTGTGCTGACAACTGAGATTTAAAATCAGAAATCATATTCTTACCCTTCCCAATGAGCAACATATCATCAACATACAGTGCAACAATGAGACTACGATCACCATCAAACTTATAATACACACAGTGATCTGATTTTGATCTCACAAATCTAATTGACAACACAAAGGCATCAAACTTCAAGTACCATCTCCTAGGGGACTGCTTCAAACCATACAAAGACTTCTTAAGCTTGCAAACCAAATTTTCTTTGCCTTTCACCATGTAATGCTTTGGCTGTGACAAGTAGATTTCTTCCTCCAAAGCACCATGAAGGAAAGCTGTCTTCACATCCATCTGTTCTACCTCTAAGTCATAAGCTGCTGCAAGAGACAACAGGAATCGAATGGATGTCAGCTTTGCAATGGGAGAGAAGATCTCACCATAATCTATACCTTTCACTTGTGAATACTCCTTCGCAACCAATCTGGCCTTATACTTCTCAACACTGCCATCTGCACCAAATTTCTTCTTGAACACCCATTTGCATCCAACAAGTTTCCGTCCAGAAGGCAAAGGTACCAAGTTCCAAGTTTGATTCTTTTCCAAAGAATCCATCTCATCCTCCATGGTCTCCTTCCAGGAACCTGCATCTTTCATGTCCATAGCCTCTGATACAGTTCTAGGTTCATCACTATTAGTAAGCAAAGCAAAAGCACAACTAGAGTCAAGCAATATAAAACCAAACCTTTCAGGTTGCTTTCTTATCTGTGTAGACCTCCTCAAGAGCTAAGGTTGAGGTTCAGCTTCTTCATCTGAGCTTTCAGAGCTACAAGAGCTCTCCTCATCATCAGGTCAATATTGTCTTTTTATTCAGTCTTTTCAGGGGTAGGAGGAAACTGAACAACATCCTCTTTCTTTCCTTTTTCTTCTGACTGTAAAACAGTGGAAGAAGGTGTAAGCTCTTTGAAGATGACACTTCTGCTATACAACACTTTTTCAGCCACAGGGTCCCAAAGCTTGTATCCTTTCACACTGACACCATAGCCAATGAAGATACATTTAACAGCCTTGTTCTCCAATTTTGACCGCTTCTCTCTAGGCACATGTGCATATGCCTCATAACCAAACACATGAAGATGCCTTATTGAAGGCTTTCTACCAGACCACACCTCCATGGGTGTCTTTCCAACAAGAGCTGATGTAGGAGATCTATTAACAAAATAGCAAGCAGTGGCAACAGCTTCAGTCCAAAACTTTTGTTCTAGGCCAGCTCCACTAAGCATACTCCTAGCCTTCTCCATCAGTGTCCTGTTCATCCTTTCTGCAACTCCATTTTTCTGTGGGGTGTATGGAGTTGTCGTATGTCTTTCAATCCAAAGTTCCTTGCAATATTTGTCAAATTCTATAGAACAAAGCTCACCACCGTTGTCAGTTCTCAAACACTTAATCTTTTTACTAGTCTAATTTTCAACAAAGGCCTTAAACTCCTTAAACTTACTATAGACTTCAGATTTGCTTTTGAGAAAATAAATCCATGTCCTTCTACTGTAGTCATCTATGAAAGATACAAAATATACAGATTTTGATAATGAAGGAACATTAACAAGACCAAGTACATTAGAATGAACAAGGTCTAACACACCAGAAGACTTATGAGAACTCAAATAAAACTGAACATGGTTTTGTTTGCCATATATGCAATGTTCACAAAAGTCAAACTCAAGATTACAATCATCTAACCCCTCAACGAGGTTTTTATTTTTCAGGGTACGCAGACCCTTCTCACCAATGCGGCCAAATCTCTTATGCCATAACATTATCTTTTTAGCAAGAAGCTTAACTTCCAAGGCATGATTACAACCATCAAAACTAGAAACAACAGATTTCTTTACTACTCGTTCAGAAGGTGGGGATGAAGTGACTGCTGCCCTCTTCCTTGAGTCAGAAGAACTATTGCATTATGAAATGCATGCCTCTAGCTAAAACATAGTACTTCTCCTAGTACCCTTAGCAAGCACCATAGCTCCTCTAGTCATCTTGCATCCTTCTTTTGAAAAGACAACTTGCACACATGCATCATTTAACATACTTACAGAAAGCAGGTTCCGTGCTAAGCTTGGGATAAGCATAACCCCAGAGATCCCCTTCACTCGTCCATCAGGGAATCGGATAGAGACTCTTCCATGACCAACAATCTTCAGATGAGAGTCGTCACCCAAGTACACCTTTCCACCATCGAACTCTTCATACTTAGTGAACCAATCTTAATACGAGGTCATGTGGAATGATGCACCAGAGTCAATCAGCCACACATCATCAGATGCATGGGTTGTCAGGGCTGCGATGAAAGCATCACCATCATCTTGTGACTTGTTGGAATTTGAATATGGGGTCTTCTTCTTTTTCTTTTCTTCTTTGCATTCCTTTCGAAAATGCCCAGATTTACCGTAGTTACAACATATAGCCTTGGACTTTCTAGGAGATTTGGATCTCCCATGGGATTTGGATCTACCCTTCTCAGCTTTCTTGTCCTTCTTTTTCCCTTTCTCCTTGGGTCTTCCATGAACCGCAAGAGCCTCTTTGGCTGCCTCAGAAGACTTTCTTCGCATCTCTTCAGACAACAATGAAGAAACCACTTCATCCATTTTGAATGTGGATGTGGTGCTTCCAATAGCCATGACAAGGTGATCCCACGAGTCCAACAAAGAACAAAGCAAGGCCATACACTGATCCTCCTCCTCCATCTTCACACCAATAGATGTCAATTGTGCAACCAGCATGTTAAAAGCATTCATATGTTCAGCAACGGATCCTCCATCCTCCATTCGAAGGGAATATAGCTTCTTTTTTTGAAAAAGTTTGTTAACCAGGGATTTAGCTTGATACACATCTCCCAACTTCTTCCAAAGCAAGTTTGCAGTTTTCTCCTCATGGACATTTAACAGGACCGAATCAACAAGACTAAGTCTTATGAGACCTTTAGTCTTCCGATCCTTGAGATCCCAATCAGCTTGTGACATTGCATCTGGTTTAGTTCCATTAACACTTTCCCAAAGGTCTCGATCAACAAGCATGTCTTCCATCTTGAGCTTCCACAACTTGAAATTAGTGCCATTGAATTTCTCCACTTCTATCCTTCCGGATGTGCTTGCCATCTCCTTGCTGCAACAAGATTCAGAATACTTTGCACAGACTCCCACTCAACTTAAGATCAGCTCAAAAAACCCCTACCCAACAGCTAAGACCAAAACTGGGCAAGCTCTGATACCAACTGAAATGAAGCTAAGTGTGCGGAAATCGCTTCCTACACTAATCTAATGAGAGGACTATGCAAATTCAAATTAATCCTTACAACTATAGCAACATAGAACATCTAATAGAGATATTGCAGCAATACACATGAACCATAAAGAAGACAGAAGAAGAGAGACAAAGATATAATGTGGGGAAAACCCTTATCGGGTGAAAAACCCCACACTCAGAAACCTGCACAATGTATTATCAAAACTGAATGTTGTTTACAATACACTTGCAATGCAAGCTTCAATGGTCTTCGACACTCATATCGAGAATCAATCCGGAAGCATAACAGTACTTGTCAATCTTGTAATACATCTCCTCCTCCAAGCACTTGTTTATATAGAATATACAAGACAATATTGGTCCTATCTTGGAATGGGCGTCCAACTTGGCCTCATGGCCCAAAACCCACGCCTAAGGACACTTGGTCAACATTGTAGAATGTGCCTGACACTTGTCCACAACTCCCATCCCAAAGAGGTCGTCTATTTCCAAAATGGGCTATGACAAATGCTCTTACGACACTTACGACCGTCATAGAATCTGTCATAGCAGTTACAACTTACAACTGTAAGAGAATTTGTCATACACAGGCTATCAATAGCATATTCTCTTACAACATGTCATAGTCCACCTTGGAGCGTCCAAAGATGCTTTATGACACATGTCTTCACTTGTCTTACAAGCTTCTATTTCTGACTCTTACATGTCATAGATTATGTCATAAGAATCCGTCATAACCGTTTCGGTCAATATTCCCTTACATAACATCCAAGATGCCGACACATAGCAAAATGTTCCTACCACAAAGTGAGACGCCTATCTCCTCATGTGAGGACAAAATTACAAGTTCTCATCTTCCATGTAGGATGACACATCACCGTGCCACATCCCACAATATGACAACATAGAATTTACAACATAGGCAATGAATTAATAAATACAAACATAAATAATGCAAGGAATTACCAAGGTTGAGACACCTTAATTCCCAACATTTTGGACCTGGAGGTACTTCAAGGTGGATCTTGAGGTGTTTCAAGGTGGATCTAGGGCATCAAACATTGCTCGTTTGGTCTGAAAAAGGAAGGAATGCATCTTATAAATCAAAGGAAAGGTCCTCAACATGCATTTTGCATGTGATGGTATGTCTCCATGGTAGTTTGTAGTGATTTAGGGAAATATGTAATCGTAGTTATGTATTTTCTCTTAACACATTTGATGGTATGAGTGTAATGAAGATTTGATGTATGTGTGACATCATCTAATGTGTTGTAAAGTTTTTGTAATGGTCTCTTCTTCATTTCACATGGATTATTGCAGTTTTGTTATAGATTATTAAGTATGTCCATTATATGTAATGTTATCTATGATTTGTATGTGAATGCATATATGGTTTTGTTGAGGTTTTGCACATGTTTCTCCTTCTGCTTTGCATTATATAACTTTGTTGCCCAATGGGTAGGCACCAATTTGATTGGTGAAAGGCCAACATTATTTTATTCTAAATCCCTTGTCTTGATTAGATGGAAGATTAGGTTAAGGTTTCACCTGTTGTTCATGATCATTATTGTAAACCAAGGAATAATCATAAGCGACCTTCAAGTGCCTATATCATTTGTGAATCGTGTCCACCATGCTTGCACTTTGCAAATTGTGTATATAAAGTTAAGTGGATTCATGTTATAGGATATCATGTTGTTATTATCTAAGGGTGCATCTCCAAGGTGTAGTAATCAACTTAATTAAAAGTTATATGTGAAGTAGGTTAGTTTGTGACTTAGTGACAAGTTTTGGGGTCCAACATATATTGGATACTACTACAATGTTTCATATTGTTCACCTTTCCTTGTGATCAAACCTTGTTAAGGGATACCTCTATGAATACCCTCTCGAGTCTAGTTGAGCTCAAAGTGTAGGAGAGATTAGCCACTCTCATCAATTGGCCTTTAACCATTGTCAGTCTATTGATGAGCTCCTATTTTTCCTTTTTGATGACACCCCATGGCCTTGAAGGTGAAAACATACTCTAGGATTGTGAAATTGTAGTTTTGGGACCCAATAGTGGGCACGTCGATAGGAATTTTGAATAGGAGTTGGGAATGACTACCACAAGTATCTAGAATGATCGACATAAGATGAATCATTCAAATCCCAAAATGGATCCACATAACGTAGGTCACCTCAAACAACTTCATTTGCTTTGATGCATTTCTCTTTTATTTGATCACTAGAAGGAATTGCCATACTTTATCACCCAACTTGCTTTATGGATGAAGAAATTAAGAGGATTGCAATCAAAGTGATATGATCTCCTTATGTAAGAGTTATTATCAATATTGTAAAAAGAAATTTAGAGGATTGTGGTCACAATGAATCATGATCTTCTTATGTAAGAGTTATTGTTGATATTGCTTTATGAATTAAACTAATACATATGAAACTTTCTCATAAATGGAGTACCTTTATAAGTAGTCCTTAAATGTTTATGGATTGCATGTAAAGTGGAATTTATGCCTCAAAGATCAATGATTTCTTAGGAAAGCAATGATGATCATTTTTGCATTGCACCTTTTGGGTCATGCGATGTAGCACAACTATATCATATAGCTTTGGTTATTCTTGTGTGGCACTCCACTTAATCACTAGAGTACACATGGGAAACACCTCATGGTATCACAAATTGGTTCAAACGACTAATGAAAATTGATCTAAAGAGTACACACATGCAATGCCTTATAGTCTTGTAAATTGGTCTAAAGGACTAATGAAAATTGACGTAAAGTGCCATGTGCTTGGTGTTGACTCCTTTGAAGCTTGAGGCTTGAGTTGCCCGTTAGATGTGAGACTTTTCACCCAACACTTAAAAAAAAAACTCCGGGCCCTTATAAATAATATTTTTTTATTTAAATTATAGTTGAAGCCATGTATATCAATATTGGGACTCGTCATGAACCCATCCACTTTTTTTTCTCAAATTAAGAATCACAAGTTAACTTTAGCCTATTATTGAGAAAATGAATATCATATAATTGATCATGCAATGTGACATATATATCATATAGCTCTTACGCATTCTTGCATGGCACCCACTTGATCACCAGAGTACATACAGGGCAATGCCTTATAGTCTCATAGATTGGTCCTAAGGAGCAATGAAAACTGATCTAACGAGTACACATGGGCAACGCCTTCTAGTCTTATAGAATGGTCTAAAGGACCAATGAAAATTTATCTAAAGCACCACCTAGGTAGCATTGACTCCTTCGAAGCTTGAGACTCAAGTTGCCCACTGGATGCAAGACTTCTCACCAAACTCTTTCAAAATAAAATTAGAGGCCTAATAATAATAATATTTTACTTTAGCTATAGTTGATGCCATGTATATTGATATTAGGACTTGTCATGAACCCCTCCACATTTATTTCTAAGATTAAGAATCAAAAGTTAACTCTATCCTATTAGCAATCACACTTAATGTGTGATGGGCACATCAATAGAGATTTTGAATAGGAGTTGGCAATGTCTTCCACGAGTTCTTAGAATGACTGACAAAATATGTGGGTCATCCAAAATTAGAAATGGATCCACATAATATAGGTCACCTCAAACAAATTCATTTTTTTTATGTATTTCTCTTTCATTTGATCACTAGAAGGAACTGCTATATTTTTTCATCCAACTTACTTCATGGTTGATGAAATGAAGAGGTTTGTGATTAAAGTGAATCATGATCTATTAACAAAAAGTTGTTGTTAATATTGATTTACAAATTAAACTAATACATACAACACTTCCTCATAAATGGAGTACCTTTATAAGGAGTCCTTGAATGTTTATGGATTTCATGTAAAGTGGAATTTATATCTTAAAGATAAACAATTTCTTAGGAAAGCATTAATTATCATTTTTGCACTACACTTTTTAAATCATGCAATGTGACATAGATACACAATATACTACTTGATCAGTGGTGTACACACAGTCACTACCTTATGGTCCCATAGATTGGTTCAAAGGACCAATAAAAATCAATACATGCCTAACATCAACTCCGCCAGAGACATCAAGATTCAAGCTCCCCACTAGATGTGGGAATTCTTGCCAAACTCATTCGTAATAATATTCCAATCCCGTGAGTACATTAGGACATGAAATAGACTTCGCACCATGAACATGAAATTATAGTTGAGCTAGTCGGTGAGCTAGGCTATATATAGGAGCTTGGGACTACCAAAATACATGTAGGCCATCCTTGGAATTGAAAAGCTTCACAAACTTAGTTAATGTTTGGGTCTATAGACATTGAAACCTTCCAAACTTGAAACAATAGACTTGAACATGAAACTAAATTCTAACCTCTTAGGATTTAGGAAGATAAAGGCCAACCTACATTGGTTCAAACTTTATATCCCAAGTTGCATGATCCCATACAAACTCAAACTTTGGCTCCCAAGCCACACTTTGCACCCTACACATCTCCCTTGGTCTTCCAAATTGAGATTGTAAATTCCTAGAGTTTGAAGTCCAACTTGCAATATGCAGTTTAGATATCAGAGTCCAATTGGGACATGACACCTATAAGCAATGTTGAGAAACACACCCACACCAAATGGTCTAGTACTCAGTCTTAGGCTTCATCCTATGAGTTATAAATTACATCTCCATGTAATAAGTAATACATCTACTAAGCACCAAACATCGAGGAGCCTTCAAATTAGACTTTGGACTTCGAGTCACAATTTGCATTCTTTAAAATAATGCAATGTTAAGTATGAAGTTTGATGTAAGACCAACTTAACCATTAGAATCTGATTAGAAAAATACATTTCAGACTTCAAAGTTTGAAATGCAACTCACAATTCTAAAAAAAATTCAATGTAAGTTTGAGCCCCCCTTCTGGATGCTAACTCAGACTTTGGGGTCTAAAATGCACTTGACAATTGTAGTGTCTTTGCTATGTCTAGCAAACTTGGTGGTAATAACACAATTCAAAGGAATAACTTACTGAACAGTCCACTATAACCCTTGAAAAGACCTTCATTGAATTATTGACCAAGGCTAGTAAGCTTGTGATGGCACTGGCACTATATGTGCTTTCAAAGATTAAACTATCTAGCTCATCTAGTATAGTATCATAAATCAAAACTACTCAATGATAAAATAAAGTAATGTTGCTACTGTTGCTACAGGTACTTGCAATGTAAGACTGTAACAATGACTCTTAAGAAATGAACTCTAAGAATTAGCTTGGTATTGATAACTTATCCTACCCTCCGAAGTATCACAAGTCAAATGAACTAAAATAACTTAAGAACCTAATTGATTTTGCATTCATGAAATAACTGCTACAACAATAATAACATGCAAGAAATAAAGTGAAGGACAATTATCCTGATTGGCCCTTGCTCAGGTGATTACCTCACTACTTTTAACTCAAATCTAGTTCTCTAGATTAACACAATCATATTGATTCTAACTCTTTCATTACACAGTCTTCTCAAATCACATAAAATATTGCTGAACTGTATTATTCATAAACTCATAATAAAAATAATACCATTGTCTACATAAATTTGGAAAAGATTCAGATAGCTATATCTGCGATAGAACAATCTATTAAACTTGAAACTTAACTAACAACTTAACTACCTCGACCACCGAGCCATACATATAGGCATGAGGGAGTTTATTGAAATAGGTCTCTTAATTGAAATCATAAAACACCACTCCGTACAAATCAGAGTGTGATGAATGCTAACAACAATAACTAAAAAAGAAGGAAAGAAAAGTCCTAATAAAATTGGAACTCTTTGTTGAAACAGGGGAACGTGGACTAGTTGAATTAGTCACATTGGTCTTCTAGTTGCAACAGAATCCTTCAAACTTCCAATCATCTTTATTGATTACCATCACGATGCGTGATTATCCCCATCAAGTGTCTTCATGCCATGGTTGTTGCACTGAGTTAGTTTGGAACCTTCCCTGCTCTGTTGCTTGGAAATGCTCTGGCTGCGAGCTGCACCTTACAGTTGCTGCGGGTTGCAGTCCTTCTTCTTTAGCTGTAGGAGTCAGTCCATAAACATGTACAAAATACTAACAACCATAATCAACACAAACATTCTCTACAATCCATACATTTCCACACATAACATACAATTTTCATCATATTATAATCATATTTCCATATACTTAATAACCAGGTTCAAGTTTGCATAATGATCATAAGGGATAACATAATATAGAAATATGTTTAAAATAATGTCTGAGAATGTCTTTCAACTTGCATAAAACTATAAGAAAATAGGCTAATAACTAGGCTCATCAACAATCATAAAAATCTCTAGAAAAACTCTAAGCTCTTGCATGCATGAAACTTAGACTTTGGGGTCTGAAGTGCATCTCACATATGTGTAGAATTGTTACAAGGTAGGGACAACAAGCTTGCATTTTTCAATCGATGAGGCATAACTTGCTCATTTAGCATGTTGTATGAAAATGGTCTAGGCCAAGTATTTAGGAACATGTGGGCCTAACATTAGGCAAGCACAAAGTTCTCAAATGCCTCAAAAATCGATCCAAGCCCTTATAAAAAATTTCACTTTCTCAAGAACAATCCATGCATGAAAATAGAATGATTCACAATGGAAAGGTACAAGAAGATGTTAGAACACTACAAAACATCATGGTAACTTACAACCTTAAAAAAGGTATAAAACCTAGATAATGCATGACAATACTAGGTTGAAAAGATGAGAA
This sequence comes from Cunninghamia lanceolata, assembly GCA_027924645.1. Lineage (NCBI taxonomy): Eukaryota > Viridiplantae > Streptophyta > Pinopsida > Cupressales > Cupressaceae > Cunninghamia > Cunninghamia lanceolata. The sequence goes on along the minus strand of BSBN01000908.1, from coordinate 3,216,315 downwards.
AGCATATTTAAGAATCATATTTTTTAATTCAAATATATATGATAAACTCTTTTAGGAAAACCATACAAAATATGACTATAAGGTCAATCAAATCAAATGAGTAACATAGTTTACATTACCTCCAGGGGTGGAATACCATACAATACACCGCTATCTATTAATAATAATTACATTTTACAAATAAGGACATCAAGGGTCTTGAATTACACATTTGCTACAAAAGCATAAAATTAACATGATACCAATATGAGAGATGACATAGTCCATGCATGCTCTACATGCCACTCCAAGCAATCTAGGAGTCTCCAATGGTGGTTCAATGCCACTCAACCATGTGGAACCCTTAGGCGCACCCCTCTGAATTGATCAAAATTATGGTCTTTCAATAATGTCTTGGCTTCAATGCATTTAGCCTAAGGATAAGGGTGGTTTGAGTCTTATTGATCCATTTACTCAAGTGTTTCTTAATGCTAAGTGGATTACTAACACTTTTCAGAATGATGCTTCATGGTAGTTTTTGGTATGCTATCATCTCTCCATGTCATGAGCACATGGCTCTTAGTTGTCTTTGGATTGTTATAATAAGTTATTGCTTACTCCTGTGTCACCACTTCTTATTTGGCATGCACAATCTCTTCAACTTAGGTTCAATTTTTCTACTTTGTTTGTGTGATGAAATCATCTTGTTTAGTCTAACAACCTACCTTTGGCCCTTGAACCTCATTTCAAAGCTACCCGATTTACATGCAAAATAATTCATATTTTTTGTGATACGTGGAACTTTTGAAACTTTGAATGGAAAATGATGAAACAACTTTGTTATCAATTTCATCTTCTTCTAGCTGATCTTTTGCTACTTCAAGGTCTTTTTACATTAGTGTCCCCTACGTTTTTGGATCTAATTATTATGCCTTATGTTGTAGCTTTACCAAGGATTGACACTGGCCTTCTAGGTTCACTTTTTTTCTTGTCAAACCTATCTATCACTTGCTCCTACCCACTTTACCTCTTGTTCCACGTCTTAATGGCAAGTGAAATTATGTTTTTTTTGTATTTTCTTAGATTGCTCTTAAGTGCCAATTCGCAACATTCTTCTTTTGCTAAATATACTTAGCTGACAACATGGCTTCTACTGCATTTTAAGATGCTTATAGGAAGTCGTTTGCATTTCCTTTCAACTACTCCTTTGCCTTGTCCCTTTTGCAATCTTTATGAAATTGTAATGCCCCTCATTTTGGTTTGAGATAGTTGATAGTGTTATACTACACTTTGACAGTTAGAGACATTTGAGCTATTAGACCTTGGTTTATGCTTACTATGATCATGATGGACTATATTTGACTGATGTGGTTTTTGATTTGTGTTATGAGTTTTATGATGACATTACTGTTATTCCAATTTATGAGGTATTATGACATGTTTAGTAGATGGATAATCATTTATGTGGAATATTATTATAATACTTTATGTGATTTGTTGGTATCTGACTTATAGTAGAGATGTTTATGTTATTATCATGCTTTCAGAGAGGGGACAGTGTAGTATTGCTCAACCTGAGCACCCTACTACGCTGCGAATCCCTAACTCTCTATGTCTGTTATATGTGTATGCAACATAATGTTTTGATGCAGGTTGCAGGTACCGGGCCTCGACTCCAACTGACTTAGCAGGTCTGAGAGGGCCCTTGCACCAATGGATAACGTTGGTGGGAGATAACATGAGGTTTTTCCCTAGGTCAAGTTTCAGTCTTCAATTTGTGGTCGTGGGTTGTGATGTTGTTCTTTGGTCCTCGCTTCAGATTTTTGGTCGTAAGTGGTATGTGGAGTTATTTTCAAGTTTTTGGTTAGTTAGCCCATGTGTATTTTGGTAATGCGTTAATGAAGTAATATTATTTTAATAATGTTAATAGCATGTCTAATATAGTAGTATTTGCTTAGTCGTAAAACTTGGAATATTATTTAAGTAAATTTTAATATAGACTAAATTAACTATTTTAATGTTTTTTTTAAAGTGTCTGAGTCATAAGTTTTATTATGGTTAATTAATTTATATTTATTTATAGAATAATATTGGTGAATAATTTAATGTTGTTAGTTGTCATATATGATTCCAGATTGGGGAATCTTGATTATAAGTAAAAATTTTAAATTTCTCTGAGGAGTGGGATTCTCGGTAATGGATTCATGATTGTGGTAATTTATGAGTTTAGCTATTTGTGCTTGGGGGTGATTTTTGCAGGGGATTTGTTCTAAGGAGAGGAGGGAAAATTGGGAGAAGAGATCGTTACGGGAAATTGAGAAAGATGGAAGGTAGCTGAAGAATTTGAAGTTGGGTCGAATTTTCGGGTATGCCTATTTTGTGTCTCTCTGTAGCAATTCAGTCAAGTAGTTTTAATTTCTTGAGGAACCTCTTGTGTTTTGGAACCTACATCTTTATTCCAGTGAGATTCTGGCTTTCCTTTGATTCTGTATTTGATAGCTTGTTTTCCATTCTTGAGAAACTTAGGAATTTCTCAACCTCTATCAATCCAATTAGGATTTCTGCAAAGATTTAGCAAACAAATTAGTAATGGATAGTATTCTGAATCAATATCTTATCAGACTCCTCTTTTAGAAAATAAAATCTTTGTTCCTTATTCATGCATTGAAAAGAAATTTTAATGGGATCACATCAAATTATTCACCTCTGATTGACTTATTTACCTATCTATTCTCTGGTGATGGGTCAATTTCTGATAAATTTAAAACTATATTCTTCAAACCCTTTTGACCAGTCGTACGACCAACATTTTTTTCCTTGTTTCTTTTGTTCATTGTTTTGGCAGTTTTTTCTAGAATGTTCTGTCAAATTTTATTTTGTTTTGACCAACTCTCTCTTAGCCGTTGTACGACCAGCGTATGGCCTCATGGCTGCTTGATGCTTAGCATGGTTCTAATCCTTGTCTTCTGCATAAACTTTGACCATCGTACGATTTTGGTGGCTCTGAATTTGTTTTTTTTAAATAAAGAAAAAAAGAAAATTTCATTTCTTTTATTGCTGTCCTTCCTGCCTGTGCCTAGGCGGTTATCTTGCCTGGAATCCATGCTGATTGGGGTTTCAACCAGAACCCCTTCTATTTTCTCCTCTGTCAACAATCTAGAAAATCAATGGTCTCTGTCAAACTCTTGAACCTCTAAAAATTCTGGTTGGATTCATTCTCCCAGTATTTTGTTTTGCCATCTCTCTCTCTCTCTCGGCTTCCATTTGTTAGCTTTTTCACCATTCTCTGTCTAAGCCTCAGAAGACTCTCATTCTCATATCTCTGATTTTTTTTAAGCTCCCAAATAAAAATTATGGATTGTGCTTCTTTTGCAATGAAAATTTTATTTGAGTTCATTTAAATTGAATAGGGAGTTGTCAGTAGATTTATTTAGAATGCATGCAAAGGTAATTTAACAATTAGAAAACTTCTTTTTTTTGAACTCTTTGAACAACTCTTTGATATTGCCTTGTGATTTTAGTTTTGATTTATTAAAAATTGCTAATTTGATTATTATTGCATCTAACACATCAAATGGCTATAGTCATTAAGTTAATATTAGAATACTTCATAGGGTAGTAGGATAGAATCCTATTATTTTAGAATTAAATTTATTAAGTTAATGTGGCTTTCATAGATGCAAGTAGATTAAATAATTAAGTTAGTGCTCATCTTATTAAATATTATTTTGTTAGATATTATCCTGGGATACATTACTTTTAAAAAATAAATAATAAGTTAGAGTTATTTGAATTATCATACTAAATTCTTATGGTAATGATTACGTGAATATTAATTGTAATAGTATATGTTTTTTTTAAGAGAGTGGAAACCTTATATTGCTGCCGGTTTATACCATACATAGGTGTTATGTCAAGTTGATTTTAAATATAGTTTTGTTGAAGTTCTTTTTTAGCATCAGTAGTAATGATGAATTGATTTATTATGTTATTTTAGTCCTGAGTCATATTGTGTTAAGGTATGTCTTAATCGTCTAAACCCTGTTTCCATGTTGGGAGATGAACTTATGTAGAGTGGCATTGTGTTCAATTTTTTCGACTCCAAAGGTTAGGCTACTTGGATCTTCATTATATCTTGTGTCATTTTATTCAAATGTTCTATTGATTTGAGATTGTTAATGGACAAGGGAAAGTTTAATTGTTGAGGTTGAAATTTGAAATGGCTTATGTATTGTATTGGATTTTAGAGTTTGATGCCTTTCAATCCCTTGTCCATGCATGATATTGGTTTATGGGTGATGGTTAAGGCTTGCTAGTTGTACGTAGGAGAGTGGCTTTTATGGTGGGGCCGGTGCCCAAAGTGGTTGCTATGGAAGTTGTAATCAAGTGATAACTTAATAATTGATCTAGGTGGGTTGGGTAGTAATTCACATAACAAGATAAGTATTATGCCTCACCCATGCCTTGAGTGCTTTCACAGGCTAAGGATGGGATGAGAAGGCCTGGTTGGCAAGGTCGACCTCCTTGTCTCCATGAGAGGATGTGTCGGCTCCGCAAGTGTCACCCTATGGGGCCGGTGCCTATAGAGTGGTTGCCAGGAAAACCATAGATGGGGGTCAGTTTCTAGTGAGAGATAGCCTGGAAAACCCATGCTAGGACCATACGATGACACTCTCCCTACTGCAGCATAGTTACTTCCTTTTTATCTCTTGTTGTAGCCATTGGAGTATTGTTTTATCTTGATGATTTGACTTGTCTTGATGATTTGACTTGTCTTGATGACTTGACCTGTCTTGATGATTTGATTTGTCTTGATGATTTGTGTGGTTTCTATGATCTGAGTTGTCTATGTCAAGTCTGTATCTGCCTGCCTGTAACCTTTGGCCTAGTGGAACCTCAATGTTATCTCCTAGCTTAGAGGGGTGGACCTCAAGGTTCCACATGGTTGGGTGGAAGAGCTTAATCCATTGGTCTTTCTTGGTCAACCTGATTTGTGATCACTGCAGATGATTCTCCAGTTCCAGACTTGTACTTGCATCCTTAGAGTTATATTATAATTTCAGAATTGTGTTAAAATGCTATATATTGTAAACTGACATGATCGGTCATGTAATCTTGTATTTAAACCTTTGTAATAATTCATCTCTACAAATGAAAGATGTAAATTCTCTCCTGTTGTATTATAATGTATATCACTTGTATTGTTATGGTTTCTTGTTTATTTGGTGCAGTTATGTTCCCTAGAGGTGTTAGTTGTACAACTTGTAGAATGTTGTCAATAATGTAATGTTATCTTCTGAATTATGCATTTATTGCTTCAAAAAAAAAATTCTATAAAACTTTGCACTTGTTAGTCTAACACTCTAGGGTTGCATGACGGGGCATCACATTTGGTATCAAAGCCAGGTTTAAACACTGGGTACTCTAGTTATAACTGAGCCCATTATGTGACCTAGTGCTTAAACTCTGTAGATTAACTTTCATCTCTATTGCTCCCTCTTTGTGTAATGAATTATCCTTTGGTGTTCTAGGTAGATGCTTAGAGGTAGAGGTCAGAGTCGTGGCAAAGGTAGGGTTCATGGGAGAGGTGGTGGCGGTACACCTCCTCCCAATTCTCCTCATGAGAGTGCCCATGAAGGTGGGGTTCAGAATATGGAAGGTCAGGGCCAGCCTGAAGGAGCCCAGTTGAGATAGTTACTTGAGGAGGCCCTTGCCCATTTAGGCCCTAGACAAGAGGTTGAGCAGCCTAGAAGGGGTTAGGAAGTAGATCAGCCGGATGCTAGGGAAAGAGAGAGATCACCTAGGCGGAGAGAACTGACAGTTAAGCAGGAGGCCACACTAGCCAGCCATATGAGAGATCTTCTGAGGGCATGCCCTCCCACCTTCGACGGAGCTAGTAGTGGTCTAGAGGCAGAGACTTGGTTATTGGATATAGGCAGGTGTTTTGCCATGTATCCATATGGCAGCAACACCAAAGCCAAATGTGTTATTTTGCATCTCCAAGGTTTTGCTTCAACTTGGTGGCGTTTAGAGGAGTAGAAGCTGCACTTAGACATTAGTACTGTTTCTTGGGAGTTGTTCTTAGAGAGATTTAGAGCCCATTTCCTATCTGATCACTGGAGACAACATTGCACAAATGAGTTCCATGAGATGCGACAGATGGCCATGTCAATTGAGCAGTATGAGCACAAATTTTATGAGCTCAAGCAGTATGCGGGTATCAGAGATGATAAGACTATGCTAGTGTAGCATTTTATCAAGGGCTTGAATGCCTGGATTAACGGAGGGGTTTGTGTCTTTGAACCCAAGACGATGGAGGTAGCAGTGGAGAAACCCTGGTTAGTGGAGGAGAATTTGACTATGGCACTCGGTGGGCATACAAGTGTGCATATTGGTAGTGCACCATCTACAGGATATAGTTCTCATGGTGGTCATGCTCAGGCATCAAGATCTCATGCACCCTCAAAGGGTGGACATTAGCAGCACTCTCAGGCCAAACTGAGGAATTCTCTGTCTCAGCAGGGGGTCAGATTTCAGAATAAGAAGAACTGAAATTTGTAGCATTCTAGACAGGAGCGTGTTGATCGCCCCGCTCAGAGTACGCAGTCCGCAATGAGCAGGGTTAGCTTCCAGCAGTCTAGTGCCTTCCAGGGTGGCGATGGTTTTGGTAGAGGCACTGGGTGCTTCTCTTGCGACCAACAGGGCCATATTACTAGATAGTGTCCTTAGAGGAGTGCTTCAGGGTTTGGACATCGATCGGCGGCTTCAGAGCCAACGGTTGGTGATGTAGGCAGATCACAGAGAGTCTTTACAGTAGTTGATAATTGCCAGGCAAAGCATCAGGGTACTGTGGTGGAGACTTCTGGTTTCATGTGAGGTATTGATTTTTCTATTCTCTTTGATTCTGGTGCATCTGATTTGTTTATTTCTCCTTCTCTTGTGGAGCATTGTGGTTTAGTGGCAACAAAGCAGGATGATAGGTGGCAGGTTGAGTTAGCTTCCGGGGCTAAGGTCACAGTTGAGTCTCTAGTGCATGATTGTGAATTGAGGATTGGCTCTCTATCCACTACAGTAGATCTTCGCATCCTACCCCTTGGTTCATATGATATAGTGTTGGGGATGGATTGGTTAGAGACCCATCAGGTAGTGATCGATTATCAGAGTAAGGTTGTCAGATATGTGGATGATTCTGGTAGAGAGGTAGAGGTAATTGGTGTTCAGAGACCTATTTCTCTACATATGATCTTTGCTATGCAGCTTAAGAGATGCATGCATTAGGGATGTTAGCTTTGCAGTGTCAGTTAATGACTTGGAGATGGAAGAGAGTCGAGAGACATCTCTTGATGATCACCCACTTCTGAGAGAGTATGTTGATGTTTTTCCTTCTGAGATTTTGGGGATGCCACCTAAGTATGACATTGACTTTAGGATTGATCTTGTCCCCGGCGCAGAGCCTATCTCACGAGCTCCATACAGGATGACCACTCAGGAGCTTAAGGAGCTTCGATTGCAGTTGGAAGAGTTGTTAGCCAAAGGATTCATTCAACCTAGTGTTTCTCCTTGGGGAGCACCTGTGATCTTTGTGAAAAAGAAGGATGGATCTTTGCAGCTGTGTATCGACTATCGACAACTCAATAAGGTGGCAGTGAAAAATAGGTACCCCTTGCCTCGGATTGATGATTTGTTTGATTAGATTAAGGGAGCAAAGGTGTTCTCTAAAATTGATCTTAAGTTAGGATATCACCAGTTGCGGATATTTGAGGCAGATATTCATAAAACAACATTTCGCACCCGTTATAGACATTATGAGTTCACAGTAGTACCATTTGGGTTGACGAACACACCTTCAGTCTTCATGAGCCTGATGAATGGTGTTTTTCGCACTTATATTGACAGATTTGTCCTTGTATTTCTAGATGATATATTGATCTATTCGAGGACTATGGAGGAGCATGAGGTGCATTTGCGTTAGGTGTTGCAGTGTCTGAGAGAAAATCAACTTTATGCTAATTTGTCGAAGTGTGAATTCTTTTAGACAGAGGTGAAGTATTTGGGTCATGTCATCTCTGGAGAGGGTATTGCAGTGGATCCTTCGAAGATCCAAGCTATTATGGATTGGCCTGCACCTACTAATGTTTCTGAGGTCCGCAGTTTTATGGGATTGGCAGGCTATTATTGCCGTTTTGTTATGGGGTTTTCGAGGATTGCCTATCCTATTACTTCTCTTCAGAGGAAAAGGAAGAAGTTTGTTTGGTCAGAGCAGTGTCAGGCAACTTTTAGACCCTTAAGGAGCGATTGACCAGTGCACCTATTCTAGCAATTCCAGATCCTACCGGGAACTTTGTTGTGTGTACAGATGCTTCTTTGGAGGGTTTAGGAGCAGTTCTGATGCAGGATGGTCGTGTGATTGCCTATGAGTCTCGCAAACTCAAGGATCATGAATTGAACTATCCCACTCATGATTTGGAGTTAGCCGCAGTTGTGCATGCCTTGGTGAGGTGGAGGCATTTTCTTTTAGCGCATCAGTTTGAGCTACATAGTAATCACCATAGTTTGCAGTATATCTTTACATAGCCAAACTTGAATGCGAGACAGAGGCGATGGATGGAGTTCTTGGGTGAGTATGACTTTGAGGTCAAGTATATTCAGGGCAAAGAGAATGTGGTAGAGGATGATCTTAGTCGTCGAAGACATGAGATCTCGGCACTCACCCTCACAGTTGATTTGAGAGGTCAGATTCTCGTAGCACTTCCTATCGACAGTTGGTATCAAGCGGTGAATTCTAAGGTTGAGTCGGGTAGACCTTTGGAGGGTAGATTTGCGGGTTATTCTCTTGAGTCTGATGGTCTTTTGCGACATTTGGGTCGTATTTATGTTTGTTGTTCTAAGGGTTTTCGTACCGTAGTGTTGTCAGAGGCGCATCGGGCACCCTATTCGGCTCATCCGGGTGTCAAGAAGATGCATGCAGATCTTCGTCAGCTATACTTTGGAGTGGTATGAAGAGGGATATTGCTGATTTTATGTCGAGATGTCTAGACTATCAGAGGGTGAAGGTGGAGCATCAGTACCCTGCAGGTCTTTTGCAGCGCCATCTTGTTCTAGAGTGGAAATGGGACATCATTTTGATAGACTTCATTGTTGGGTTGCCGGTATCCTCCCGTCGACACAATGCCATTATGGTCACTATGGATAGGTTGACGAAGGTAGCTCACTTCTCTCCTATCCGTTCTTCTTATAATGCTTCTATGGTGGCCAGAGTGTTCATGGAGGACATAGTCAGACTTCATGGGATTCCTCAGAGGGTCATCTCTGATAGGGATCCAGTGTTTACTTTAGCCCTTTGGACTTTTCTGCAACATGCCTTGGGGACACAACTGAACTTTAGTTCAGCATACCATCATGAGACTGATGGTCAGACTGAGAAGGTTAATCAGGTTCTCGAGGATATGCTTAGGATGTATGTGATGGATCGGCAGAGCCATTGGGAGGACTACTTGTATCTGGTGGAGTTTGCTTATAATAATGGATATCACAGTTCTATCAGCATGTCTCCATTTCAGGCTTTGTATGGTCATCCTTGTCAGACCCCACTGAGTTGGGATCATCTTGAGGATAGAGTTATTTTAGGACCAGAGATGCTTAGAGATATGGAGCAGCAGGTTGAGCGGATTAGAGAGCATTTTGTGGTAGCATAAGACAGGCAGAAGAAGTTTGTAGATGCTCATAGGATCGATTGACAGTTTTCAGTTGGGGATCGAGTGTTCTTGGGTGTGCGACAGCGAAAGAGTCCAATCCGTTATGGAAAAGGCTCTAAGCTAGCACCATGCTTTGTTGGACCTTTTGAGGTGTTGGAGAGGATCGGTCCTATTGCTTATCGTCTTGCTTTGCCACCTAGCCTTTCACGCATCCATGATGTGTTTCATGTTTCTATTCTTAGACCTTACTATCCGGATATTGCTCATGTTCTTGATTGGACTGCTCTATAGGTAGAGGACAGGCAGCTAGCTTTGGAGCTTGTAGGCATTTTGCATCATAGGAGACTTGCTCTTAGGAGCAGAGATGTGGAGTAGGTCAGGGTCCAATGGGATCCTAATGATGAGACTTCTGCTACCTAGGAGGATGCTTCCAGGATGAGAGAGTTATACCCTTACTTATTTGCAGGCTTCCAGGAGTAAGCCCGATTCTGGGGGTAGGATGTAATGCCCCTCATTTTGGTTTGAGATAGTTGATAGTGTTATACTGCACTTTGACAGTTAGAGACATTTGAGTTATTAGACCTTGGTTTATGCTTACTATGATCATGATGGAATATATTTGACTAATGTGGTTTTTGATTTGTGTTATGAGTTTTATGATGACATTACTGATATTCCAGTTTATGAGGTATTATGACATGTTTAGTAGATGGATAATCATTTATGTGGAATATTGTTATCATGCTTTATGTGATTTGTTGGTATCTGACTTATAGTAGAGATATTTATGTTATTATCATGCTTTCAGAGAGGGGACAATGTAGTATTGCTCAACCTGAGCACCCCACTACGTTGCGAATCCCTAACTCTCTATGTGTGCTATATGTGTATGCAACATAATGTTTTGATCCAGGTTGCAGGTACCGGGCCTCGACTCCACCTAACTTAGCAGGTCTGAGTGGGCCCTTGCACCAATGGATAACGTTGATGGGAGATAACATGAGGTTTTTCCCTAGGTCAAGTTTTAGTCTTCAATTTGTGGTCATGGGTCGTGATGTTGTTCTTTGGTCCTCGCTTCAGATTGTTGGTCATATAGTGGTATGTGGAGTTATTGTTGAGTTTTTGGTTAGTTAGCCCATGTGTATTTTGGTAATGCATTAATGAAGTAATATTATTTTAATAATGTTAATAGCATGTCTAATATAGTAGTATTTGCTTAGTCGTAAAACTTGGAATATTATTTAAGTAAATTTTAATATAGACTAAATTAACTATTTTAATGTTTTTTTTAAAGTGTCTGAAGCATAAGTTTTATTATGGTTAATTAATATATAGTTATTTATAGAATAATATTGGTGAATAATTTAATGTTGTTAGTTGTCATATATGATTCCAGATTGGGGAATCTCGATTATAAGAAAAAAAATTTAAATTTCTCTGAGGAGTGGGATTCTCAGTAACAAATTCATGATTGTGGTAATTTATGAGTTTAGCTATTTGTGCTTGGGGGGTGATTTTTGGAGGGGATTTATTCTGAGAGGAGGGAAAATTGGGAGAAGAGATCGTGATGAGAAATTGAGAAAGATGGGAGGTAGCTCAAGAATTTGAAGTTGGGTTGAGTTTTCAGGTATCTCTATTTTGTGTCTCTCTATAGCAATTCAATCAAGTAGTTTTAATTTCTTGAGGAACCTCTTGTGTTTTGGAACCTACATCTTTATTCCAGTGAGATTCTAGCTTTCCTTTGATTCTGTATCTGATAGCTTGTTTTCCATTCTTGAGAAACTTAGGAATTTCTCAACCTCTGTCAATCCAATTGGGATTTTTGCAAAGATTTAGCAAACAAATTAGTAATGGATAGTATTCTGAATCAATATCTTATCAGACTCCTCTTTTAGAAAATAAAATCTTTGTTCCTTATTCATGCATTGAAAAGAAATTTTAATGGGATCACATCAAATTATTTACCTCTGATTGACTTATTTACCTATCTATTCTTTGGTGATGGGTCAATTTCTGATAAATTTAAAACTATATTCCTCAAACCCTTTTGACCAGTTGTACGACCAGCTTTTTTTCCTTGTGTCTTTTATTCATTATTTTGGCAATTTTTTCTGGAATGTTCTGTCAAATTTTATTTTGTTTTGACCAGCTCTCTCTTAGCCATTGTATGGATAGCTTATGACCTCATGGTTGCCTGATGCTTAGCATGGTTCTAATCCTTGTCTCCTGCATAAACTTTGACCATCGTACGGTCTTGGTGGCTCTGAATTTGTTTTTTTTAAATAAAGAAAAAAAAGAAAATTTCATTTCTCTTATTGTTGTCCTTCCTGCCTGTGCCTAGGCGGTTATCTTGCCTGGAATCCATGCTGATTGGGGTTTCAACCATAATCCCTTGTAAATTTTCTCCTTTGTCAACAATTTGGAAAATCAATGGTCTCTGTCAAACTCTTGAACCTCTGAAAATTCAGTTTGGATTCATTCTCCCTGTATTTTGTTTTGACATCTCTCTCTCTCTCTCTTGGCTTCCATTTGTTAGCTCTTTCACCATTCTCTATCTAAACCTCAGAAGACTCTCATTCTCATATCTCTGATTTTTTTTAAGCTCCCAAATAAAAATCATGGATTGTGCTTCTTTTGCAATGAAAATTTTATTTGAGTTCATTTAAATTAAATAGGAAGTTGTCATTAGATTTATTTAGAATGCATGCAAAGGTAATTTAACTATTAGAAAACTTCTTTTTTTTGAACTCTTTGAACAACTCTTTGATCTTGCCTTGTGATTTTAGTTTTGATTTATTAAAAATTGCTAATTTGATTATTATTGCATCTAACACATCAAATGGCTATAGTGATTACGTTAATATTAGAATACTTCATAAGGTAGTAGGATAGAATCCTATTATTTTAGAATTAAATTTATTAAGTTAATGTGGCTTTTGTAGATGCAAGTAGATTAAATAATTAAGTTAGTGCTCATCTTATTAAATGTTATTTTGTTAGATATTATCCTGGGATACATTACTTTTAGAAAATAAATAATAAGTTAGAGTTATTTGAATTATCATACTAAATTCTTATGGTAATGATTACGTGAATATTAATTGTAATAGTATATGTTTTTTTGAAGAGAGTGAAAACCTTATATTGTTGCCGGTTTATACCATACATAGGTGTTATGTCAAGTTGATTTTAAATATAGTTTTGTTGAAATTCTTTTTTAGCATCAGTAGTAATGATGAATTGATTTATTTTGTTATTTTAGTCCTGAGTCACATTGTGTTAAGGTATGTCTTAATCGTCTAAACCCTGTTTCCACGTTGGGAGATGAACTTATGTAGAGTGGCATTGTGTTCAATTTTGCCGACTCCAGAGGTTAGGCTACTTGGGTCTTCATTATATCTTGTGTCATTTTATTCAAATGTTCTATTGATTTGAGATTGTTAATGGACAAGGGAAAGTTTAATTGTTGAGGTTGAAATTTGAAATGGCTTATGTATTGTATTGGATTTTAGAGTTTGATGCCTTTCAATCCCTTGTCCATGCATGATATTGGTTTATGGGTGATGGTTAAGGCTTGCTAGTTGTATGTAGGAGAGTGGCTTTCATGGTGGGGCCGGTGCCCAAAGTGGTTGCCTGGAAAATCCCATGGAAGCTGTAATCAAGTGATAACTTAATAATTGATCTAGGTGGGTTGGCTAGTAGTTCATATAACAAGATAAGTATGATGCCTCACCCATGCCTTGAGTGCTTTCACAGGCTAAGGATGGGATGAGAAGGCTTGGTTGGCAAGATCGACCTTCTTGTCTCCATGAGAGGATGTGTTGGCTCCGCATGTGTCACCTTTTGGGGTCGGTGAGGAAAACCATAGATGGGGGCCAGTTTCTAGTGAGAGATAGCCTAGAAAACCCATGCTAGGACCATGTGATGGCACTCTCCCTAATGCAACATAGTTACTTCCTTTTTATCTCTTGTTGTAGCCTCTGGAGTATTGTTTTGTCTTGATGATTTGACTTGTCTTGATGATTTGACTTGTCTTGATGACTCGACCTGTCTTGATGATTTGATTTGTCTTGATGATTTGTGTAGTTTTGATGATCTGAGTTGTCTATGTCAAGTTTGTATCTACCTGCCTGTAACCTTTGGCCTAGTGGAACCTCAATGTTATCTCCTAGCTTGGAGGGGTGGACCTCAGGGTTCCACATGGTTGGGTTGAAGAGCTTAATCCATTGGTCTTGCTTGGTCGACTTGATTCGTGATCACTGCAGATGATTCTCTAGTTCCAGACTTATACTTGCATCCTCAGAGTTATATTATAATTTTAGAATTGTGTTATATTGCTATATATTGTAAATTGACATGATCAGTCATGTAATCTTGTATTTAAACCTTTGTAATAATTCATCTCTGCAAATGAAAGATGTAAATTCACTCGTTGTATTATAATGTATATCACTTGTATTGTTATGGTTTCTTGTTTATTTGGTGCAGTTATGTTCGCTAGAGGTGTTAGTTGTACAACTTGTAGAATGTTGTCAATAATGTAATGTTATCTTCTGAATTATGCATTTATTGTTTCAAAAAAAAATTATGTAAAAATTTGCACTTGTTAGTCTAACACTCTAGGGTTGCATGACGGGGCATCACAAAAATCATGAAGCATGTCTTTGGTTATGTCCACATGTGAATTTGTTATGATTTTCTATTTCCTCTACTTCTCTTGTTGTTCTCCTTTGTAAATGGAGTTAGAAATCAATAATTTTGGGGTTTTTTGTTTCTTGTAATGTGGTTTGAGAGTCTTTCCATCAACTCATTATGTAGTTTATCTGGTGTCTTCACTGCCTTGCCATGTTTTGTCATACTATTTATCCCTTTGAAGTGAAATTTTAGATGCTAGTTTGCTTGTTTGCCTTGTAGACGAAATAATTATTCGCTCTAGTTAAGGACACGACAACTTCTCTTAAAAAGATTTAGTTTCAAATTTCTTCAATCCAATCTCAATTGTAGGCTTTGGGGGAGATTTCAATGTTGCTTTAGCCTCTAACTTTGTTTCACTTCTACCTGGGCATTACTAATAGAGAGTTATCTATTCTTGAATTCTCTAAGGTATCCTTGGTGCAAATTACTTTCATGGCTTTGTGATAAACATGGCATTCAAGTCACAACTTTGGTTTCTATGGGTAGTATTGCAATGATCATAGAAGGTAGGTGCAAAATAGGTAGGGAATGGTATTCTCTGTATATTCTATGTCATAGGTATTGGGCTCTTAAGAATTTAAGGCTAGACATGTTCAAATTAATCCAATGCATTCCTCAATTCAAAACAATTTCAATTGATTTCTTTACTAAGATTTTCTGCAAGGATATTTGCAATTCCTTTATTATCTATGGGTGAAATTTATTTATTTTGAAATTTCTTGTTTTGTTTCTGGGGAGAATTATATTAACTCACATCTAATTCTCTTATACTGAAAAAGAAACTACATTGTTATGAGGAGAATTATGTAAATTGATTAGGAACCCTTGAATCTCTAATAATTCTACTTTGCAAACCCTTCAAAAACGGCAAGAGGGTGTGGTATTTAATGGATTGGAAGACACACCTTCAAATATCTTTGTGCCACGTATGTCCATAAATACGCTAAGTTTCTATTTCGTTTATTCTACACATAATTTTGTTTCATTTACTAACTAGCAATTGCACCTTAGTGTGCAATGGGTATGCCGAAATTGAAAGAGTATTTGAATTGTTGACTGTAACCTCAAGTCTATCACACAATGGAACATTTTTTATCACTATTTTATGTAGTTAATCTTAGTTTTGTAATCCCATGATGGGTAATGATTTTGAGTTTTAGGAAATGTCTCTTCAATTGTGATGGGTGGTAAAGGTAAAATTTTGAAATAATTATTCATAGGAAGGTTATGCATGTAGCCATGTTCTCTACTTGAAATTAAAAGGTACTCTCTCTCTCTCTCTCTCACTTCTCCCTCCCTCTCTCTCTCTCACACTTTTCCCTCCCTTTCTCTCTGTTTCTCTATCTCTATCTCTTCCCTTCTTTGTTCCTCTCTCTCTCCACATAACATCTTAAGGGTATTTTGATTAAGGTGGAAGATGTGTAGAATTTGACAAAAGAAAGACTTGATGAAATGATTAATTTAGTTGGAGGTTTTGATATGATAATAGATGGAAGCCCCTATAATAATTTAATACGAAACAACAATACCTCTCTACATATGTTTCTCTCTCTCTCTCTCTATTTCTCTTTATCTCTCTTCGTCTCCGTCTCCATCTCCCCTTCTCTCTCACATAGTTCCTCTCTATGAGGTCTCTGTCTCCCTATGTTTTTATCATGTTTCTCTCTTCCCATGTTTTCAAAATGACACTCTAAGAGGACTATTAGTGCACCAGAAGATTCCCAAAGAATAAGTCAATACTCTAGCATGGTGTTATGATGTCCGTATTATTTTCTCCATCACTTATAGACAAATCAAAATATTGTTTTGAAACACAAGAAAGTAAATTTAAAAACCATTAGTTATAAAATTCTATTAATAATGTATATAAATAATAAGAAATGATAACTCCTTGTAACAAGAAATTTCATCCAATCAACCTATAAAATAACAATATTCTACTTGTGTTATTCTTCTAGGTGCATTGGCATGAGTCATATGTTGGTTCTTTTCCCTTAGCCGATTTCTTACTTTCTTGTGTATCAAAAATCCTAGTTAATTCATTAGTAGTCACACTTCTTTGTATCCCTAGTTATTAAGAATTGCCTTTTTCTTGTGGGTTGGGATATTTCCTATTTTACCCTAAAGCCTATTGTTATTTGTGAAGAATTACTTTGATTTAGTTTCTTTCAGGAAGACAAAGAGTGGAATGGAAGATGATGTAATTTGCAAATGATAACCTATGTATCTAGTTCCTCCATTTACAGTTGGGTGGCCATAGATTTTCCTTTCTTTTTAGTGGAAAGCTATATTTATTAGAAGTGTTGTTTCCATGATATGAAGTAGTTAGGAACTGAGGGGATCTCCCTGCCTTAAGCCTCTACAACTATTTACCCTTTTGGATATTTATTGTAATGGAGAATGAGGGGGTGTAAATACAACATTGTATCCAATCAATCATCTATTTGTGGAATCTAAACTTTCATAGAGTCTTTAGGAGGAAGTGAAAATCAAACTTGTAAAATGCTTTAGATATGTCAAGTATTATAACAACCCCTAACTAATGTTGTTTTGGTTGAGTGGAGTTGTTGGCTAAGATTATGTACTTCATATTGCATGTACTGGATGTTCATCCACTTACAATAACTTTATAAGTTAGTGAATGTTCTAGCTCTTCCTATCTCTATTTTTTGTAGATACAACATAATTGAGTGGTATACCCATATGATGTAAAGTAACTTCTGCACCCCTAGTTCTAGAGAACAAAGAAAGCATATTTCTTTTTTAAAATAACTTATTTACAATACATTTAGTTTGATATAATGCAATATTTTTTCTCATAAAATCGTAGTAATGTTTTGAACTTAAAAATTTATCAAGTTTGAATTAGAAAGATAACCTAATAGTAGATATATCTCTTCTATCCAACTTGTCCCATTCATCTTGACTCTCTCTCTCTCTCTCACCTCTTTTCCCTCTCTAGCACTCTATTTATTTTTATCTCTCTTTATCTTTATCTCCCTTCCCCCTCTCTCTCACACACCTCTCTATATCAATCTACCCAATCTCTCCCTCTCTCTATCTCTCTCTATCTCTCTTTCTATCTTTGTGCCTCTTTCTTTATATCTTTTTTCCCCTCTGTATCTAATTCTTTGTCTATTTGATAAAAAGAAATAACCCTCTGCCTTAACACCACACAAACAATCCTATGCTAACAACATCAATTTGTTCACAAATTCAAAGTTTCGAATTGCAACACAAAACTAATTTCAGACCTTTATTGAAATTCATGTTCAAACACATAAATGCCACATCCGTAGGCAACTATTTACAATATCAACCTGCTATGGCCTCTTCCACATGCACATCATCTCACAATTGCAAATTCTCCTCTATAACTCCTTCATATCTGCAACACTTACACTCACTCTAGTGGTTAGCAAACTCCATTTTCTAGTTTCATGTTCCTCCTTTTTCACAGAGACTGACCCCCTCCTTTTGCAATGCCTCTCACTTCTTCCTTTTGACAATGAATTATATATGACTCATTGTATCCATGGACAGCGAGCCTTTTCACAGCTTCAAATTCCTCTTTTTAACTCTAGGAGTGATGTTTCCACTTCTACATGTGCGTCTCTTCAATAGCCAATGACCCTTCACATTCCTCATTAAAGAAATCAAAGAGATACATAGGAAAATAAATTTGAATTTTCTTTTGAATTTAGAGTCAAAGACTCTCATAGGCTCGCGACCTCCAGCGAATGAACACATCCTCCACGTCAATGTCCTAGCCACCCTCTTCCTATGTAAAACTAGTAAAAGCACCAAAGGTGCTATCAAATGGCTGATAGGCACAAATATTTATAGGCCTATCACTAAATAATATACATTTGAATGCCATTAAGTGTAGTATTTGGTGGATAAGGCTATAAATACTATAACTATTAGTTTCATTATAAGTCTTTATTAAGTGCTTTGTAGTAGGCAAAAACTTCTTGTAATGCCTACACTGAAATAATAATAATAAATAAAGATTTATTAAACCACTCACTTTATATTATGACAGAAATTGGCTCAAAGAGATATCAACACCGTTTGAAACTTAATGAACAACAGTTGAGCAACATTTTGGTTTAAATTAGAAAGGATGAATTGCCTTCAAATAAGGAAATATAAATTTTATTAAACTTA
Source organism: Cunninghamia lanceolata (assembly GCA_027924645.1). NCBI lineage: Eukaryota > Viridiplantae > Streptophyta > Pinopsida > Cupressales > Cupressaceae > Cunninghamia > Cunninghamia lanceolata. The sequence continues at coordinate 3,197,776 of BSBN01000908.1, read as the reverse complement.
TTGATTGAGAAAAAAACAAATCTATTTAATTTAATTACAATTTGATTTACAATGATACCAATAAATAAGATATTTTATATGCTGACTAAAGAGACTCAAAATATATACCACTTACTCTAATAATTTCCCCTTCTAAATATATCTTTGTAGAGAGATAACACCACTTGTCTTATTAATTCTTTGCTTTCCAGCTGAAATATAATAGAAATAGAAAGTATTATATTAATATTAATCCACCATATGATATGTATTCACTTCTATTATTCTAATCATTTACCCTAAACTAATATAAAGAAGAGTTAAACAAATTGTATAAATAATTTGATTTATTTGGACGACTTAACTATAAATATATATACATAGGCTACAAACAGAGATCATAGGGGATCAGTTTAAAGATCTTAACTCAAACTGGTACACTAAATACTGCCCTAAATAATTAAATATCATAATGATCTTTATTGAGGTGCTTGGAAAGAAATAGTATTATCTGCGCCAAAAAAAAAAGAATAACCATCTTATCTTTTCCTAAACAGTGCTTAACATTATTCATACGCTACTTAAACTTGACTCCCTCTACATAAGTATACTTCCACTTAACATGTATTATTTCTAATTCCCTACCATCATTTTTTTAAAAATAATGTTGAGATAAAATGACAAAGTTCTAATTATTGCACAGTATCATATCTTTTATGGATTCTTCATCAGATAATTGATCTTAGAAACTGTTTACCCTATAATATTTCTAAACGTAATCAAAGGCTCAATACAACTCAAACATAGATGCAAAGCCATTATGAAATAATAAACTACAAGTGTGATATAAATCTATTAATATAAGTCCATCATTTAATACTATATATATATATATATATATATATATATATATATATAGTTTGCGAACTATATGGCAACATAGCACAATAATCTTATTGTGCTGATAGGATAACAAAGTTTGCAAAGAACTCTTTATCTCGACTACAAACGACTGAGCACAATATCATTTATAATAATAATACCTTAAGCTCATAACTTTATGCCAATTCAGCTGAGGCTAAAATGTTAATAACGTATTGCAATTTCCTTACACATCACTCTCTCCACTCATAATTATCATTCTATACTAACTTATTACCCTTATGCAAGACATTTCATTTGCATATGAATGTATTTCTATTGATACAAAATATAAACTACGTGACTCAAGTTTTATTTCCAAATGATTATGATTTAATACAATATAAAGTAACGGTTTTCTTAAAAGAAAATCTCTCAACACAGTAGAACTAAAAAAATGGCTCAAAGTAATCATATTGTTATAAAGAATTCGTTACATAAATAATTACTGCCTCCTTACATCATGCGGAAATGAATGCTCCACTTTGTCTTAGCTGTGAGCTTTCTCTGCCACGATTTAGATGCCTCTACAAAGCCCAGTCTAATAATACTGATAATGCTGAGTGATTTTTTGGACCAGAAGAAGCATACATGCCAAGTTTTGTACCTTGGTTATATCAAGAATTCTAGGACTAGTAAGAGACATAAAGGTATATGTAGATCTGACGCTAATATATGGTGATCAAAACGTCAGTTTGGATTGAGGCAACAACCTTCATTCTAAATTTACTATAGAGCCCAATTAGAAGTAAATTAACATAGCAATATAGACTTCTAAAATAACTTTGACGCCCTTTAAGGAAGGTCTGTAATGCAAATTCCTCATACACAGACTTTTAAAAGAATTTATCTACCACCTCTATTGATGCAAATCCCATCATTAATAAATCGTTAAGGTTATTTGATGCCATTTTCAAATTCATCACTTATAACCTCTAAATATGGGTTGACGCCACTATTGTGATCTTGGGCTATTTGAAGTATGTTTTGCATTATTAGACAATTGTGTTCTATCAACTTTTTTGGGAGGACTTCCACTCTACTATTTCAAAATTCTAGGGCTTTCTCGGGTGTTTAATCTCTAGTTTATTTGAAGAATTTTTGCAAGGTATTCTAGGTTTTACAAAAAGGGGATCGATTGCTATGGATGGTTTACAAAATTGCCACAGAGAAATATCATCTCATGGAATGCAATGATCGCAAGATATGCACATAATTGGATCTGTTGAAACTTTAGGTACCTTCAAGCAAAAGTGATTGGCAGGTTCAAGGATATACATTGATAGGAACAACTGACGCGTTTAGAAACTTTCTAGCATGAATCTTTTTATTGTCTTTCTCTGGGAGGTTCTTTCTTTGGGGCCCTTCCCTTGCCCTTGCTTTTCTCTGGCACAGGAGCTACTACATAACTTTCTGCCTGGGAATCAAAAGCCTTTGCACCTCAAGTGTTTCTATTCTTTGAAGAAGAGATGATTACTTGCTGTATACTGCATGCAAATAACAAAGTAAGGAGAGATTTAAAAACCTAAAAAAATCTTCTTACAGAAATGAAAAGCTAAGAGAATTTACCAAAACCCAAGAAACAAAGCCAAGTTACAGAGAAATGAATGAAAGTAATCAAGAGGGAAGGCAAAGCAAGTTACCTTGTATCTGCAATGGAATTGATGCCAGATTAATCATGCAAAACCTGCACAATCCATATTCCCAAACAGAAGCCTTCCCAATTCTACCTCCTATTCCAGAGGCTAAACATGAAAATATATAGAAAAGAACATTCCATTATCTCTCCTTCTTGTAACATCCACCATGACTCTTCCACTTCCATTTCCATCATCCATATTTTTATAAACTAAAATTAGCTCCACTAAAATTAATGGATGACGATTTATGTGTAGCACCTATTTTTTATTTTATTTTTAAATTTTGGAGAAAAAAAATTGAAAGACTACCAAAAATGAAGGACTACCAAAATTTAAATTTATGGAGTGAGACTACCAATTTTTTTTAAAGTTTGTGGACGACGAAATTAGTGGGACTACTAATTTTTTGGCAGTTACAAGATGTGTGCACATATAGAATGGGCTATCGGCCAAAAAATGATCTCTTAAATACTAAGAATGACTGGTTTTCCTATTTCAAAACAGATAAATATACTTTGTCATAGCTTCACTCTCCAGATCACTATTTTTGCTGAGAGAAATAGAATGTCTGTACCAGTCAATGGTGTCCACACACTCCTTATTCCTTCTAGCCGCTAGATTGAGTATAAGAAAGTATTTAAGAATAATAATTTGTGAAGGTATTACCCATTGAAATCTCCTTCCATTTATATCTCAAAACAACATATGATACGTCACAAATGTAGTATTGAATGATAGTTGAAAACTCAAACCAAAGAAGTAAAATGTAATGTGTGTCCCTGGTGATAGGACGTCGAATGTCTTTAATAGCCCTGAATCAGTAAATATCATTACATTTAAACTAGTTCCCATGCTACATATGGATGGTATAATGATCTCAAGTTTAAGCCTTATGAGCTGTCGTATTGGGATTAACACAACAACACAGGACCATGTACAAAGGATATTATGCCATCAAAGTTATATTGGTACAAGCTCATATCCTTCTATGCTTGGACTTGGATTTTGACAAAAGTATCATTGAAAGAAGCAATTTTGTGGACTATACCAAACAGTGCGACAATTTACCGATGAGGCTGAAAACTGACTTTTGCAATAACTTTTTCCCATGAACTCAGAATCCCGTGAAAAATTGTAGAGATGAAGGTATTGGCAATCTCATCCTCTCCACCAAGCCATTCGATCCCAAGTGCCACATAACTCTAGATTTTGTGATTTCACTAAACTACCAGCACAAGTTGCAAAACATTAAAATCTTCAAAATAGTAAGGTGGATGACCCTGAAACCTTTGGCATCAAATCCAAGACAGAGTTAAAAATCTGCTTGTAAGAGGATTCATCATCAAACATTGTGGTGCAGGAGCACCCGTACATGATCAGGATATAGGTTAATTGTCCACATGATGACAGGGCATTAGTCTATTTTTAGTATGTTTGACTTCATCATGTAATAAGGTCCATTGGACCGATGCTATGTATTAGATCAGCCTAGGAGTATGTGTAGGCAGTTACAGATCGTAATCAGGTAGTCTGAGCTGTCCTTCTCCCAGCCGCTTGGAAGCTCCCAGCCGCTGGGAAGTGAGTTGGTAGTACTCGAAGGATTTTGCTATATATACCTTCGATCTGTTAGGGTTTAAGAGATTGACAGATGTTATGTTAGTTGCGTTATGTATTGGTGTTGTGATTGAGTTGAGATTCAGGAGAACAGTTCAGACATTGTGAGGCTGTATTCAGAATTCTTGAATTTCATTTGAATAAGATCTCATCATTTGCATTATCTGAGTTTATCAGCTGTATCTGTTTTGATTTCCTTTCTGTTTGCAAGTTGATGGACACTTTCAACCCTTCCACCGGTTGATCCTGTAAATCGGTGGAATGGTCCTGTATTATAGCTTAGTTTGCATTTGTGTTTTCTGTTTATGCATTGCATCGTTCAAGAGATCAGTTAGGAGCATGCTGTGAATCAGCCTAGCATCCTCATGTGCTAGGTCTAGAAGGATAAGCTGTTAAATTTTGGTTTGAAGGTGATCCGGCCCGATCATCTTATTGCCTTTGTGAAATCGTATGGTTCTGAGTGTTTACATGCAGCGGACGGATATACAGGAGTCTGCATGTGCGTTTCCAATCGGATCGAGTCGCATCGTCATCTGCGAATACACCGCCATCAGGATCGGGTCGTGAAGCTGATGAAGTTTGCATGTTGCAAGTGCATCAGGATGTTTTAAGTCGGATATATAATCAGCGTATATATCGCCGTCAGGATCATCTCTCGGGAGTGAAAGTTTGTTTTCTTGACTAAGTGTTGAAGAGCTCATCAGGATATTGGGTGACGTCATCGTCATCAGGATATGACGTCATCGTCATCAGGATATTGAGATATCCCCCTATGCAAGTTTATCCTGCTGTCGTTAAGTGCTTAGGTATCGGCGGAAGTCCTCGGCAGAAAGTTGTGTTAACATCATCAGGAGGTTTCGAGAGAACCGGATAAATCATATCATGATGCTGTTGCTTGTATCGTCGGCTATCGGGGTATCGAAGGGAAGGTGTTGAAGGTGATCATCATCAGGATCTTTGGAGCAACCGGATATTGGATATCCTGCTGACGAAGGGGGTGTTGCATATCATGATGATGCCAATGGAGCTTGGCACCCGATGAACAGTGCAACAGGAGGATGTTTGCGCTAGTTGAACATCATGATGATGTTGATAGGCGGAAAACGGAGGAAGTGAACAGTAGTCGGCAGGAGGATAATTGTGCTCGTCTGAAATATGATGATGATGTTGTTGGTGTTTGCAGGAAATATGATGATGATGCTGAGCCGATAGGGATTTTTATCATGCTGTTTGTATTATTGGCTCCTCCTTCCTGTTAGTTAGCTCCCGTTGCGTTTACCTCTGCATCATAGTGGTATCAGAGCAAAGGTTAGGATCTTCTGGAAAAGAGAAGCAAGATGTCAGACGAAGAAGGAACATCTGAGGTTCCAGCAAGGATGACCAACGCTGAGTTGGCAGTTCTGGTGAAGAAGCAGATTGCAGAAAGCAAGGCCGTGAAGGCTCAGAATCAGGAATTGAAAGATGAGATAGCAAAGTTGAGGAGCAGAGTAGGTTCTGGTAAAGAAGAAGATAGGGAAGAAGAAGAGATCCCTAATTGGAGCGAGGAGGTTGTTCCTGTAGACCAGAGACCACTGCTGAACGCCCTCAAGGCCATGGAGAGGAGAACCATGGATGTGAAACTGGATTTGCCAGTGTTTACAGGAAAGATGGATCCTGATTCAGTAATGGAATGGATAGACTATTTGAACAATTTCTTTGAAACAGAGGAGATACCAGAACAACAGAGAGTGAAGATAGCACAATCAAAGATGAAAGAAGCTGCCTTGACATGGTGGAATTTTGTTCAAGATGATAGAGTACAGGAAGGAAAACGTAGAGTTGCCACATGGAAGAAGATGATGGCATTGGTAAAAGAAGCTTATGTCCCATTGGATTACAGTATCCAATTACACAAAAGGAAGCAAAACCTGAAGCAGAAGGAGCTAGATGTCAGCTCATATACAGAAGAATTCATGAAACTCTGTATGAAGACAAAGGTAAAAGAAAGTGAAGAAGAGAAGGTAGCCAGATACCTTAATGGATTGAGGTTTAACATTCAGGAAGATCTCAGTCTGCATAATCCAGATACAGTCCAGAAAAGTTTTCAGTTGGCATTAAAAGTGGAAGAGAAGTTAAAGAGAAAACAAGAACAAAACAATAGAGGAAGAGGAAGACAACAAAGAGGTGGAAGAGGTCCTTTTAGAGGCAGAGGACATGGACAGGGATATCAAGGAGAATCCAGTCATGACAACAGTAAGGGCAACAATAGTCAGAGCCAGAGAGAGAATTTGAGTCAGCAAGGAAACTTCAGAGGTAGAAGACCTTTCAGAGGAAGATCCCAGGGCAGAGGATCCATCAGATGTTATAACTGTAACAAAGAAGGCCATATAGCCAGCAGATGTCCAGAAAAGGCTACAAGCTCAGCAGGAGAAAGGAGAACAAATCTGGTCCAAGAACCTGATAATCAAAGTAGGACAATCTCTAATGATTTTCAGAGTGTGAATGCTCCTGATAATTATGCATACCCAGAAAGTGGAGAGTCTCTGATGATGAGAAGAACAGTGACTACCATGAAGGTACCTGACAAAGAATCCCCTCAGAGAAAGTCTCTTTTCAGAACTATTTGCAAAGCAGGAGGTAAGGCATGTAAAGTTTTGATTGATTCTGGTTCTACTGAGAATTTTGTGTCTGAACACATGGTGACAAAGCTTAAGCTTAGGAGATTGCCTCACCCATCCCCATATAAACTCTCATGGCTTACACAAGGTCAGCAGACAACTGTAGAAGAGCAGGCTTGGGTAGAATTTCAGATTGGTGGATATAAGGATAAGTTGCTGTTTGATATTACCAAGATGGATGCTTGCAATCTTTTATTTGGTAGACCATGGCAGTATGATTTGAAGGCACAACATGATGGTGTTAGGAATACCTATAAAATCACTAAAGATGGTAAGGAAATACATTTATTCCCATTGGCAGAGAAAGAGGAGAAATCTAAAGGAAAAGAGGTGAAGGTCATGCTGATGGAAGGCAAACAGTTCATGAAAGAAGTAGCAGCAGAAGGTGCAGTTGCATATGCCCTAATCCCATGTATGAGTGTGAATAAAGAACAACAGCAAGAAGTCAAGAAAGAGAAGAAGCCAAGGTTCATAGACCCAGCTGTCCAAGAGCTATTGGATAAGTACAAAGGTGTCATTTCAGAGGGAATGCCAAGATCCCTACCACCTGTCAGAGATATCAGTCATTGCATAGACTTAATTCCAGGGTCAACACTTCCAAACAAAGAAGCCTATAAGCTTACTCCAGAACAGAATGCAGAAGTAGCCAGACAGATTGAAGAATTGTTGGATTCAGGTCTGATTGGGAAGAGTCTAAGTCCATGTGCAGTACCAGCTGTACTAGCACCAAAGAAGGAAGGTACTTGGAGGCTTTGCACTGATTCCAGAGCTATTAACAAGATCACAATCAGGTATAGGTTTCCAATCCCTAGGATAGAGGATTTACTTGATTGTTTGGGAAGTGCTAAGTACTTTACAAAAATAGATTTGAAGAGTGGATATCATCAGATCAGGATTAGACCAGGGGATGAATGGAAAACAGCATTCAAAACAAATGAAGGGTTATATGAATGGAAGGTTATGCCTTTTGGTTTATCTAATGCACCTAGTACTTTCATGAGATTGATGAATGAGGTTTTGAAAGAATTCATTGGTAAGTTTGTCATAGTATATCTAGATGACATTCTAATTTTCAGTACCACAAAAGAAGAACATCTCAGGCATATAGATTTGGTTCTTAAGAGGTTACATGAAGAGCAGCTGATGATAAATTTAGACAAGTGCTTGTTTATGCAAAAGGAGATCACATATTTAGGTTTTGTCATTTCACAAGGAAAGTTACAGATGGATAAGGAAAAGGTAAGTGCCATATTGTCTTGGCCAACTCCACAGACTATGAATGATGTCAGAAGTTTCCATGGGTTAGCAACCTTCTACAGGAAGTTTATCAGAGGATTTAGTCATATTTGTGCACCCATGCTGGATACCATCAAAGGAGGACAGAAGTGCAGATTTGTTTGGACTCAAGGAGCAGATGATTCCTTTGAGACACTGAAGAAGAAGGTGGCACAGCAGCCAGTCCTTGCACTTCCAGATTTTAACAAAATCTTTCAGGTAGAATGTGATGCCAGTCACATGGCCATTGGAGCAGTACTCAGCCAAGAAGGTAGACCTGTTGCATTTTTCAGTGAAAAGCTCAATGATGCTAAGAAGAGGTATTCATCATATGATCTGGAAATGTATGCTTTAGTTCAGTCACTCAAGAAATGGAGGCATTACTTGATGCCAAAGGAATTCATAGTATTCACAGATAACCAGGCTCTGAGTTTCATAAACAGCCAGGAAAAGCTGAACCACAGACATATGAAATGGGTAGAAACCTTACAGGCTTTCACTTTTACATTGAAGCATAAGAAAGGGGTCAAAAATAAAGTCGCAGATGCTTTGAGCAGAAGAGTTCTAACAGTCAATCAGATTCAGCTAGAGAGTGTTGGCATTGATTCACTCAAGACCATGTATGAGTCTGATGAAGATTTTGGAGAAATATATCAGGTATGTACTTCTTTTGGGGAGAAATATCATGCTGAGTTCTTTGAATTTTTGATTCAGGATGGTTTGATGTTCAAGGGTGGACAGTTGTGTATTCCAAGGTGTTCTATGAGATTAAATATAATCAAGGAGAAACATTGTGGAGCTATGGCAGGTCATTTTGGTCTAGACAAGACCCTTGATCTGGTCAGAAGGCATTACTTTTGGCCTAAGCTGCAGTCAGATGTCAGAAAATTTGTGGAGACATGTGTGATATGTCAGAAAGCTAAAGGCAGGTCAACCAATGCAGGTTTATATCAGCCCTTACCCATTCCTTCCAGACCATGGGAAAGCATCAGTATGGATTTTGTCTTGGGTTTACCAAGGACAAGGAAAGGCTTTGACAGTGTTTTTGTTGTAGTGGATAGATTCAGTAAAATGGCACATTTCTTGCCATGCAAAACCACTGCTGATGCTTCATACATTGCAGATTTATTCTTCAGGGAGATTGTCAGAATCCATGGATTGCCATTGAGTATAGTGTCAGACAGGGATGTGAAGTTTATTGGTCACTTCTGGAGAACTCTTTGGAGGAAACTGGGAACCAATTTGTCTTTTTCCTCTGCATATCATCCTCAAACGGATGGACAGACTGAAGTAGTGAACCGTTCCTTAGGGAATTTGCTCAGATGCTTGACAAAACAGCATGGAGAGAAGTGGGACACTATTCTGTCTCAAGCTGAGTTTTCATATAATGATACTGTCAATAGGAGCACAGGAAAATCACCTTTTCAGATTGTTTATGGAATGCATCCCAGAGGAATTTTGGAGTTGAGAGATCTACCTACCGTAGACCCTGTCAGTGCAGAAGGAGAAGCTTTTGCAGAAGCTATAAAAGAGGTTCATGATCAGGTCAGGACCCAACTGTAGCAAACTACCTTGAAATATAAAGAATATGCTGATAAAAAGAAGAAGGATGTCCAGTTTGATGTTGGAGATTTGGTTTGGGTTCACTTGAAGAAAGACAGACTTCCTAAGGGAAAGTATACTAAGCTCATGCAAAGGAAAGTTGGACCATGTCAGATTTTGCACAAACATGGACAGAATGCTTATGAGATCCAACTCCCTCCTGATCTTGGTTTGTCTCCCATATTCAATGTATGTGATTTAACTCCATACAAGGCTAATCCAGATGCAGATCAGGATCTCCTACAGGATACAGTTGCTGATGACATTCCCAAGCATGATCCTCCACAATTGCAGAAGGTTTTGGACACCAGAGTGGTCAAACAGACCAGGAACAAAAAGTACTTGGAGTACCTCGTCTCTTGGAAGGGACAGCCGAACTCTGAAGCAGTATGGATGACTGAAGATCAGATCCAGAAACATGGTGCAGACCTTGATACTCTCATCTCAAGTGGACTTGAGATTTCTTCTTCTGGGGAGTATGGTGCAGGAGCACCCGTACATGATCAGGATATAGGTCAATTGTCCACATGATGACAGGGCATTAGTCTATTTTTAGTATGTTTGACTTCATCATGTAATAAGGTCCATTGGACCGATGCTATGTATTAGATCAGCCTAGGAGTATGTGTAGGCAGTTACAGATCGTAATCAGGTAGTCTGAGCTGTCCTTCTCCCAGCCGCTTGGAAGCTCCCAGCCGCTGGGAAGTGAGTTGGTAGTACTCGAAGGATTTTGCTATATATACCTTCGATCTATTAGGGTTTAAGAGATTGACAGATGTTATGTTAGTTGCGTTATGTATTGGTGTTGTGATTGAGTTGAGATTCAGGAGAACAGTTCAGACATTGTGAGGCTGTATTCAGAATTCTTGAATTTCATTTGAATAAGATCTCATCATTTGCATTATCTGAGTTTATCAGCTGTATCTATTTTGATTTCCTTTCTGTTTGCAAGTTGATGGACACTTTCAACCCTTCCACCGGTTGATCCTGTAAATCGGTGGAATGGTCCTGTATTATAGCTTAGTTTGCATTTGTGTTTTCTGTTTATGCATTGCATCGTTCAAGAGATCAGTTAGGAGCATGCTGTGAATCAGCCTAGCATCCTCATGTGCTAGGTCTAGAAGGATAAGCTGTTAAATTTTGGTTTGAAGGTGATCCGGCCCGATCATCTTATTGCCTTTGTGAAATCGTATGGTTCTGAGTGTTTACATGCAGCGGACGGATATACAGGAGTCTGCATGTGCGTTTCCAGTCGGATCGAGTCGCATCGTCATCTGCGAATACACCGCCATCAGGATCGGGTCGTGAAGCTGATGAAGTTTGCATGTTGCAAGTGCATCAGGATGTTTTAAGTCGGATATATACTCAGCGTATATATCGCCGTCAGGATCATCTCTCGGGAGTGAAAGTTCGTTTTCTTGACTAAGTGTTGAAGAGGTCATCAGGATATTGGGTGACGTCATCGTCATTAGGATATGACGTCATCGTCATCAGGATATTGAGATATCCCCCTATGCAAGTTTATCCTGCTGTCGTTAAGTGCTTAGGTATCGGCGGAAGTCCTCGGCAGAAAGTTGTGTTAACATCATCAGGAGGTTTCGAGAGAACCGGATAAATCATATCATGATGCTGTTGCTTGTATCGTCGGCTATCGGGGTATCGAAGGGAAGGTGTTGAAGGTGATCATCATCAGGATCTTTGGAGCAACCGGATATTGGATATCCTGCTGACGAAGGGGGTGTTGCATATCATGATGATGCCGATGGAGCTTGGCGCCCGATGAACAGTGCAACAGGAGGATGTTTGCGCTAGTTGAACATCATGATGATGTTGATAGGCAGAAAACGGAGGAAGTGAACAGTAGTCGGCAGGAGGATAATTGTGCTCGTCCGAAATATGATGATGATGCTGTTGGTGTTTGCAGGAAATATGATGATGATGCTGAGCCGATAGGGATTTTTATCATGCTGTTTGTATTATTGGCTCCTCCTTCCTGTTAGTTAGCTCCCGTTGCGTTTACCTCTGCATCACATTGCCAATCCATCCAAACAATCATTTTTGTGAGAACCGTCAATGTGTACCAAAACCAAACATATGTTGAAATCTGAATTTGATCAAATATGATTATTTCACCTACACTCCAAGGCTGAGAGATGCCAAAACAAAACACAAGCAAACCAAAACTGGAATAAACAAATGAAATCTTTTTGGGTGATGCTGATTGCCGATTTGCCCGGTGTGCTCCTGCATGACTATTCAACTCTCTATATCTCTCTATTTTAAATTAGTCTCTAATTATCTCTCTATTCACCCCTCTATCTCGCGTCTCCCTCTTTATCTCTCTATTTATCATTGTCTCTTTGTCTCTATCTCTATACCTCTCCCTCTTCATCTCTCTATATCTATATCTCTTTCTCTCCCTCTCTATTTATCCATTTCTCTTTATCTCTCTTGGTCTTTAACTCCCTCTCTCTATCCCTATGTCTTTATCTCCTCTTCTTTATTTCTCTATCTCTCCTCTCTCTATCCCCCTATTTTTGAATATTATATATCTCTATCTCTCCCCTCTTTCTTCTCTCCTACTCTATATCTCTCTCTATTCCTCTCTCTATGAATATCCCTCTCTTATTATATTTATCTCTATCTCCACCCACTATTTTGAAAAGTGTTAGGAAGGTGGACACACATATTGAAAATGTAGAATTATTATATGGTATATTTTATATAAATTATTAATATAGTTCTAGAATTATAGTTAATTATAAAATTGTATATCTATATAAATATATAATATATCTTTAATTTATATCACATCTATTATAATTATATTTGCTAAATTATAAAATAGATTTAATATAATACAATTTATAATTATACTTATTATTATACATTATATTCTATACAATTAATCAATTATTAAATATAGAGAGAGGTAGAGTGATACAAAGATAAAGAGGGAGAGAGCTACTATAGTATTGATAGAAACCTTTCTTTCTGTCTATCCCCTCTCTCTCTCTCTCCCCCTACTCTATATCTCTTTCTCTATTCCTCTATCAATCTCCCTCTTAATATATCTCTATCTCTCCTCCCCTCTATCTCTATATCTCCCCCCTCTCTCTAAGCCTTGGTGGATATGGGGGTAGTGAGCATCTCCTCTGGTGTATGTTCAAAATTCCATTGTAGTGAATGGATGTCTACAAAAGCATTTGATGGATAACAAAATGGAGTGCTCTATAAAATTTCATATAAGAGAAGCAATAAGGACTACACCTATATATATATATATATATATATATATATATATATATATATATATATATATATATCTTTCTCTCATAGATCTATTTTCCCTATCTCTTTGTCACTCTCTCCACTTCTCTATTCCTCTCTCTATTATATTATCTCTATCTATCTATCTCTATTTCTTTATTTCTTTATTTCTTGACAAGGTGTTGCTGTGCCTCATCATTTAATTTGTTTTCAAATGTCAAAGAACCAGGGCTGTGTCCACAGCTGTCTGCAACCAGGGATTCTATAGTTACCAGTTTATAGCTAATCCTAATTTTTGAAAGAATGATTAATCTATCTGCTTGTTGAATAAATGTAATGAGTGCTGGAAAACAGAATAAAATAGGAAATTTACTTAAAGCTAAGAAACAATAACATGCATCTATCTATTAAAACAGGAAACACTTTTATAAGAGAAAACTGAAACAATAGAACAGTGATACTAGCCTCCTGCCTGAGTGGTGAGAGTGGGCCCTTGCTCCACACCCTTGAGGCTGAAGGCTATAGCAGGAAATCAGCACAAAAGATGATCACAACTAAATTCAGTCCAATTCATTTATTTCTTCATTCATGAAAATATGGCTATAACAGAACTGAGATCTCTGAGAGTCAGAATAATTTTATCATTGTCCATTTTCTACTATTTCTGAGAGTATATATAAAAATGAGTGATGATATATCACTGAACTTATCTACCAGTCTTTCTATGAGATGACACCATCTCTTATTTGTACTTAACTGTCTAACTTATGAAAAATCACCATGCGAGAAAGGTAGACTTGAGTGGAACAGAAGTCCACTCAGAAGTCTAAGTTTAAGTCTTAATACACTTGGGCATCAAAGCCCTAAAAATAAGGATATTAGATTAGTTCAGTTCATAACTCATGCAAAATCTTTGAAAAGATAAAACTTTCAGCAGTTTAACTAATAGTTGACCCTTCACCACTCAGGTGATGCTTTGAGTGAAGTGAGGGGTATTAAGATCGCTGCTGAGAGTGTTTGGTCGGCAGCTCTTCTTGGAAACATGCCCTGCTCAAAGGAGGCACCGGAGATAGCTGCTCCTGTCTGTAGCTCCAGAGATACTCCAGACTCTCACAGAGCTCCGGAGAGGCATTCCCCATATTTTCAAAACTCCAGGTGTCATGGTTCTTTGGTATTGTCTCCGGAGATCATTGAAGACGATCTCCGGAGATGCACAAAATCACTGTTCTTGGCATCTACACCTATTGATTCAAAGAGAGAGAAAAGTTTTGCATTTTTCTATCAATCCCACGCACATTAGTCACTTAATCAGAAATTCTAATCTTAAGTAATCTATCTTAATTAATCACAAAATAGAACGATCTTGCTAACTTATTTGGGTGCAGACACTAGGAAGATGAACTGAGAGAGGGGAAAAAGAAAGGCAAAAAGATGTATTTCATGAGTGCAATTTGGCACTCATCATCCCCCCCATACCTAAGGTTTGGCATGTCCTCCTGCTTTTCACATTCTGAATTTATTATGGCAAAGCAGCCTGTCAGTCAGGTTATAATCCTAGAGATAGGTAGTCCAAGTGGTTCTGTTGGTGTTACCATTTCCTCTGTACTTGTCAACTTGCTTCAACCAGTTCTGCAATTTTTCATCTTCCAGTTGTTTTGTCCAGACAGGGAGTGGTTCAATTATTAGAGGGGGCCTGAACTGTCCACCTATCCATTCCTGTTTATGTGTATCCATCAGTTTGGATATCAACTTTGCCTTTCTCATGAATAATCTCAGGTTTGCAGGGGTGACCACCTCTCTAAGCTTCTGCTCTGGGGTCAAAATATTCCATCTCCTCTTTGCTACAACAAGTACAGAATTTGTTGAATTAACCATAAAAAGACTGAAGTCAATGGAGCATTCCTACAAACTTTTCAGGTATAATGGCAACATTCTGGTTGCATTTTCAGGATGATAGATAAGGGACCTGAATTGGGTCCGAAGAGCAAAAGGATTGGGACATTCTTTCCTGATGAAGAGATCTATTTTGAAATCCTTTTGAAGATGATCTTCCATCCTTTCGTTCCAGATCTGGTGGTTTCTCATTAGGGACATGAATGCCTTAAGTTGACATTCTCCCACAAAGTGATTAATGATGAAGGCTATATCATTAATATAGAACCCATGCAGGTATAACTCACATAGTAAGTTTTTGTCCTCATCATTGCTCCTAGTGTAAGCTGCCATGAATCCTTCTGCTGTTTCGGTATCCTCAGTTATGTCAGACAAGACTAAGGAGAGTTTCCTTTGCAGTACCCTTTCCTGTAAGAACATTGAATAGCTGGCACTTGGAGGCCTGCAGGATAGAATTTCTAAGGAAAGGGAGGCCATTTGAATGATTTTGCCTTCCAAAGTTGCTATTCTTTCTGCCCTGGTAGTGACTGCCCTTTGTAATTGCAACATTGGCTTGGAGGCCTCAAATTCTCTACACCTTTTCTCCCAATGAAACTGGGCTTTGGGAATGTCAATGGGGATTGGTCCCACATAGGCATCTGTTTGAATTTCCTGCTCATTGGTTGCCCTTGGGCCAGACAATTCTTGAATATATTCTTCTTGGTCATCCAGTCTGTTATTGGCCCAAGTTAACTATTTATCCTAGCTTTGTACCTTTTCAATCAGTGCCGCCATTATTGTGAGGCCGTTGTCTCTAGCCATGGTGAGCTCAGAAACCTTCTGTGTTATTTCTTCCTCTTTTTCTTCCATCCATTTGGCTGCCTCACATTTCTGTGCTTCCAACTCTACCTCTTTCTCTTGGATGATTTTATCCTTGTTTTGGAGGTCTGTTTAGATATTTGCAATAGTTTGTTTTAGCTCCATCTCCACCTCTACTCTGACCTTCTTGAGGTCAGTAATAATCAAATTCTTTCCCCATAGCATTCTTTTTAAATTTTTAATTTCTTCCATCAATTACTGTTCTGTTGAAATTTCTATATCCTCTTGGTCAGAGGGATGAGATAGAGTTTTTGCCTCTGCTTCTGTGGCTGGTGGCTGATCATCAAGGTTATCCATGGCCATCTGCCCTGCTCCTCCCAATGTATCCATTTGCCCTGTTCCTCCCTCAGTGTTCCTGTCCTGAGGATCCTCTGCTGTTGCTGGCACTGATGAAGGCTTAGCTCTATCCTCACATGTTCTCAATTCCAGGAGTGCCTCAGCGAGCAGGGCAGTATCCTTCTCAGCTTGTGAGAGCTGCTTCTTCCTTTTGCTTCTCTAGAGAAAAGGTCGGGCTGGTGCCTTCGGAGCAAGTCTCCCTTCCTTAGAATCAGAGGAGAGAGTAAAAGTTTGTAAGTTTCCTGTCTTTGGGGCACATGGTGGTATTGAAACTGGACTTGATTCCACATGAACAGATGGTGCTGGAGAATTTTCACTTTACTTCCTCTTCTTGACCAGAGGGATCTCATCTGAATCATGGGATGGTTCTTTAGCCCACCACTTTTCCTCAATTCCCTGTCCTGACTTTTCCCCTGTTAATTCCTTAGGCCAAGATTTCTCAGGTAGAGTCATCTTTCGCCTGACTGACCGAGTCATGTATAGGGGTCGTGTAGGAGCAGGTTTTGCAATTTGTTTGCCTTTCCTCTTTTTGTCAGGAACAGGGGCTGCAGATGACGTAGCCTCTTGTGAGGGTGACTCCCCTTTGTGAACAGCTGTGGAGGAGGCTGAAGGCTCAGTTTCCTTATCCTGGTGAGAAGGAGAATTCTCCCCTTCTGGTTGTGCTATTTCTGGTTCTCTGACCAGGGGGTTGTGTTCAAGAAAGTTTTGCAATAGTTCTTCTCCATTAGCCTGAGATAGGAAGTGGTGCTTGACTACCAGAAAGATGAGGCCATGATGTTGCATGGGTCCCTTACCCTGTTGATATTTCTCTGTAGTTGCCCTGATGGCAGAATACAGGAAATTAGGTATATTGATGCTATACTCAGGGTGCCTATTTCCATGTCTGAGAAAAATCAGCATTTTCATTATTGGCCCTAAAACTATGGAGAATTGACCATCACAAGTGAAGTACTTCATTAACCAGGTAGCAATAGATGCCCAAGGGTTTGGGAGTGTGGACCTCAAAATTCCTTTGACTTCATTCTTATTCGTATGTAATTGAATAACAGGTTCACCACGAACAGAAAAATTTCTAATTAAATCAATATATAAGGTTTTCAGGGGGTAGAACCTCTCACCTTGTTCGGGAAGGCCAGAAATGTGGCTGATAATTGCAGAGAAGAGACTGATTTGGTTTCCTCTCACAGTTGTCTGGTTGTCTCTTGAATTCCTAAGGAATTCATCCACAATATCCTCCTGAAACCCTTCGAATTTGTCTAGGAAATCTAACCATCCAGTAGCCCTTAAAATGTTTGCTACAGCTGCATCCTTTAGAAGACCTGCAGTATTTTCTAGCTCAGACTTTTTCTTGATTCCCATTGCTGAATTGATGCCACCTTCTGTGTTTATTCTTGT
Source organism: Cunninghamia lanceolata (assembly GCA_027924645.1). NCBI lineage: Eukaryota > Viridiplantae > Streptophyta > Pinopsida > Cupressales > Cupressaceae > Cunninghamia > Cunninghamia lanceolata. Next base: position 3,180,336 of record BSBN01000908.1, on the reverse strand, counting down.
ACCTCCCCAATTTGCAGTCTATCCTTCCCTCTTATCTCTGTGGGCTCCAGAGTATTGTTCAAATTGCTCTGTAGACTCTGGAGAATTGTTTAATTCACCTTATGCTTCAGTCTATTCTAGAGGTTTGAATGAGGGATGCAATTTTTTAGGCTGGTCGTATGCAGATGGGTTAAGGGACCAAGGCAGCCATAAATGTAGCAGACTGCCAAGGCACTCTGGAGGTAAGGTGGCATTAAGGCACAGATGGCGGCATGCTTGGATGTGAAGAAGGTAATGATGGCAGAATGATGTGTCATCTTGGCAGCACCCAAAATAGAAAGACAGGACAGTTACTAATTAATGATTAATTAAAAACAGATTTACCTGGATCAGTTTTAATGATGAGGTGATGTACATGGGAGAAATGCTGCACCGTTTTGGAAACTGCACGTGTCGTGGCAATTAAGCAGCGGCTTGAGATGACGTCCACTTCCCAATTGTATGCGACCTGCAATCATTTCGCTGAGTGGTTCGAAAATCCACGCCCTTAGGTGATGTCAGCGCCGGCTCGTGGACACTCCTGCAAATGATTAGTATTCTAATTTAATTACTCTTTGTAATGAAGTAGAGGATGAGTCATGATGACCTCATCATATGATTTGTCTACTTTACCACCTAGAGAGGTGGGTCCCTCCCTTATTATGGAGACTGACGGCGTTATTAACAGAGTGCCAGAGGTGCTCCTAATTGGAAAGCACCAGAGGTGCTCCCGCTTGAGAAGCGCTAGAGATGCTCCTTATTGGAAAGCGCTAGAGGTGCTCCGTTTGAGAAGTGCCAGAGATGCATTAGGCCAACTTTTGGCAACTGATCATATTCAGAGCTTAATTATTTCAACTGTCCTGAAGAAGGGAACTGCCATTTTATTGGTTTTCAACTCCCTTGGTCAAGAAAGACAGCCATTTCCTGGTTTTTCATCTTTCTCGATGTTTTTTTTTTTAATTTCAGAAGGCAGCCATTGTTGGTTTTCAACCTCTTTTTTTAGTCAGAATCAGAATCCTTTAATCCAACACCGTGATAAAGGAGGTATCCCCTATATCAAAACACAGATTATTCAAAAACTCTTCTTTAGTAGATGGTCTTTTGTAGAGCCTGATTCGGTGACCATTTACTAGAAATGTGTCTGTGCTCCCATCAATCGGTTGCAATAATACAGTTTCATTTTCAAACACGTCCTTTATTTGATAAGGACCCAGGCAGTGAGTTTGCAATTTCCCTTTGAATTCTTTGAATTTAGAATCATAAAGAAGAACCCAATCTCCTTGTTGAAATGTCCTCCTCTTAATGTGTTGGTCATGCCATTGCTTCCTCTAGTATTGCACCAGTTCTGTTTGCTGAATGGCTTCTGTCTAAATCTCATCCAACTCGTTGAGCTGAAGAATTCTGTTCTGTTGAATTATAGACAATGGCAGACCAACATCTAATACAGTTTTAAGTGTCTGGAGTTCAAATTCTATAGATAATATAGGCTTTTTCCCATAAACCAATTCATATGGTGAAAACTTTGTTGTGGACTTCCAAGTGGTGTTGTAAGCCCAAACTGCTTCAGGTAATCTACTAGCCCAAACTTTTCTATTCATTGCCACTGTCCTTGTTAGAATATTCTCAAGTTCTCTATTAGTTACTTCTACCTGCCCATTTGCTTGAGGATGGTAAGGTGAAGATTTTCTGTGCTTAACTTGGTATAAATCTATGAATGCCTTGATTACCTGTGAAGTAAATTGAGGTCCTCTGTCTGAAACTATTGATCTTGGGGCTTTAAATCTCAAGAAAATTCTATTGTAGAGGAATCAACAACTTTTTCTTCTCTTGCAAACTGTAACGCTTGAACCTCAGCCCACTTAGTAACATAATCTGTGCACACTAGAATATACTCCTTGCCTGATGATGGTGGTGAAATTGGTCCCACAAAGTCTAGACCCCATTGCTCAAACGGTTCCATCATGACTTGAGGATGTAGCAGCATTTCCTGGGTAAATGTTAGCTGCCCCATCCTTTGGTACTGGTCACAGTGCTGCACATACTTCTTTGTGTCTTTATGAAGAGAAGGTCAGTAGTAACTAGCTCCAAGGATCTTGTGGACTGTCCTGTGGAAAGAGTAGTGGCCACCAGATGGTTCATCATGACATGCTCTCAACACATCAAAAGTCTCATCAGCCTTTAAGCACCTGCGTAGAATGAAATCAGGACCACATTTAAATAGTAAACCATTCAACCATTTGTAGGATAAACTTTCTTTAACTAAACGTTTTCTTTGTTTTGAAGTAAAATGGGATGGATACAAGCCTGTAGCTAAAAGATTAGCTATGTCAGCAAACCAAGGTGCACTAGTGGATATGGAAAAAAGATGTTCATATGGGAATTTATCCTCCACTGGTTGGTCTCCTCCTCCTATATGCAATCTTGACAGAAAATCAATAACCAAATTAAACTTCCCTGGATTATCAACTATGGTAATATCAAATTCCTGCAATAGCAATAACCACCTGATGATCCTTGCACCTACTACTGGTTTATTCATTAGGTACTTGATGGCTGCATGATCAGTGTGCACAAATATTTTATATCCGGTGATATAATGCATGAATTTGTTTATAGCATAGATAACTGCCAAGAATTCTTTTTCAGTTGTTGTATAATTTCTTTCTGCAGGGGTAAGGTTTTTGCTGATGTAATAAATGGCATGTATACTTTCTCCTTCCTCCTTTTGTCCTAAAACTGCCCTAATGGATTCATTTGAAGCATCAGTTTGTATGTGAAATGGTAAAGTCCAATTAGGTCCCCTTAAAACTAGTGTGACAGTAAGCTTCTCCTTCAAAGTTTTAAATGCTGATTGACAGTCTTCTGTCCATAGAAATTCTATTTCCTTGTTAAGCAAGGTAAATAGGGGGGCAGCTATTCTGCTAAAATTTTCTATGAACCTCCTATAGTAGCCTACATGACCTAGAAAACTTCTGACATCAGTCTAATTTTTGGGTGAAGGTAACTGTGTGATTACTTCTATTTTGTTCTGATCCACTCTAATCCCTTTTTCTGAAATATGGTGTCCCAAAACAATTCCTTCCTCCACCATCATAAATCATTTCTCATGGCTAAGGGACAGTCAATTTTTATCACAGCATTTTAGTACTTTTCCAAGGTTTGTGAGAGCTTCCTCAAAGTTATCCCCATACACAGTAAAGTCATCCATGTAGACCTCCATGCATTCATTGGCCAGTTCAGCAAAAATAGCTAGAACCAGTCTCTGAAATGTAGCTAGGGCATTGCATAGCCCAAAGGGAAGAACTTTGTAAGCAAAGGTTCCCCAAGAGCATGTGAAGGTGGTTTTGTCTTGGTCTTCAGGTGCTACTTGAATTTGATTATACCCAGTGAATCCATCTAGAAAAGAAAAATACTTTCTCCTAGCAAGGTTGTCTAAAACTTGGTCAATAAATGGTAAGGGAAAGTAGTCCTTTTTTGTGGCCTTGTTGAGTTCTCTATAATCAATACACACTCTCCATTTCCCATTCTTTTTAGGCACAATGACAAGGGGTGAGACCCATTGACTGTCTGAGATTGGATATATGAACCCTGCCTGGAGTAATTTTTCTATTTCAGTTTTGACAATGTCCTTTAAAGTAGGATTCAATCTTCTTTGTGGTTGCCTGACAAGTTTAATATCCTCAGTGTAGATATGATGGGTACAGATTTCAGGAGGTATGCCTTTCATATCTTGGTATTCCCAGGCAAAAGATGCTGAGTGGGAGACCAAAAGCTGGATAAGTTTTTCTTCCTGACTTGCTGTTAACTAAGTATTTATATTAAGTGTTTTCCCTGGTAGAATCATGACCTATTTTGTGATTTGATCCATAGATGTGGTGGGTCCATACATTGGCGTCATGGTATTGAGAGGACAAGAATGTGGGAGTTACATGTGGAAGGTGGCTAAGTCCCTGTAAAAGGTTTCCCCATAAGGAATAATGTTGGCAAGGGTACAATGAGAAGAAACAAGAAGTTCTCTTTGAGGATCTTGGGTGAGTTCCATCACATCTTTATTGATTAGGATGTGAGTGAAGTCTTCCATTGTATCATAGTATACTTCTTCTTCTAATTCTCCCAGATGTTCCCTAATGGTTACCATAGCTAATGAGGCACTGTTGTCCATGTTCTCTGGTTCATCCACCCATACTCTTCCTGTGTAATGCACCAATGGTTTAGCTGGAGGATACAGAGATATTTTCTTTAGATCTCTCCCATTAGAAATGACCATATCTCCAGTTCGACAATCAATAGATGCTGCTGCAGTAGCTAGCCATGGTCTTCCTAAAATCAGCAGATAAGCATTTCTCTGGTTTCTAGGTTCTAGTATTAAGAAATCCACTGGGAATTCCCATGAATCTATCACAACAGGTACATCAGTGATTACTCCTTTTGGAACAGCTACTGACTGATCAACAAGTTGAAGAATTGTAGTTGTGGATTGGATACTTGATAGAGCTAACCTGTCCATTGTATGAACTGTCATCACATTAATTGCTGCTCCTAAATCAACCAGAACATTTGAAATTTCTACCCCCGAGATGAAAACAGTTATGACAGGATTTCCAGGGTCTCCATATTTTGGGAGGAGAATTTCTCGCATCAATAGATCCACTACTTTTCCTTCCACCTGTATTGTGGAGGGAAAGCTTTTCTTTCTGCCCTGTGTTTTGATACAATACTATTTAATGAACTAATTTAGTTCCGGTACATCTCTGATTGCCTGGAGAAGAGGAATTTCAATGTTTAGCTGCTTGATTTCTTGTAAAAGTTCTGATTCCTGACTAGTTTGGATTTGTTTTTGTAGAATCTTTCTCTGGGGAGCATTCTATTTAAGTCGTTCTGGGTATGGTGCTAGCTTTTCCATCTCCGGAGCATCTTCGGAGCTCTTATCAGAATTGTGTTCAAGACTATTCTCCGGAGCCGGCCTTTTAGGAGTAACTCCGGAGTTGTCTGTGGATGATTTTTCTAGCACTTTTTCGTTAGTAATCTCCTCTGGGGGTTGATTGGATGGATTTTTAGATTCCTCGTCATTGGCTATTTCAACTATAGTTGGAGGAGAAGGTCTTGGGAATGCTTTCCCAGAACGCAGCTGGAGATTATTTGAATATATAGCATTAATTCCAACTAGATTTTCTTGCTCTGTCATGTAGACAGCTGCTCCCTATTTATTCCGTGGGTTTGGTATAGGCTGAGCTGGTAAAGGTGGTTGACTAACTGGTTCATTTTGTGTTTAACCCTATGTGTTGGAGGATCCAGTTAGTAAAGCCTGCTATTGAGGTTGGAAACGTCTAGGTTGTCCTTGGTATTGTTGATTATATCCCTATTGAGGGCCCCATTGAGGTTGCATGTTTTGTGATCCAAACTATGGTGGCCACTGTTGATTTCCCCAAGGCTGATTTTGCCAGTTTTGGTTTTGCCAATGTTGACTTGGCCAATCCTGCTGTCCCCAAGGAGGATTATTTTGAGGGCCATGCCAAGTTGGATTCCACTGATTATTTCCCCAATTAGAAGGACCCCTGTAAGAAGACTGGTTTGGATACTGATTATAAGGGAAATTTTTAGTTTGTTTTTGTCCCACATAGTTCAACTCCTCTTCTATCACAGCATTCTTTTTACTCAATCTTTTCAAGGCTGGAAGTTGACTACACTGACTGGTAGGATGTTCCCTATCACAAATCTGACAAATCTCTGATTTGTCCAAGGGGCATTCTCTCAACAGGTGTTTGTTTCTACACCTAGGACAATAGATGGAGAGAGGTTCAGTGCTATGTTTTGATCAGTTGTTCTGGTTTTTGCTTGAATCCCATCCAATGTGGTATTTAGTTGGACCAGAATGTCTGTTTTTAGATTTGCAATTTCCTCCATCAACTGTCCTATTTCATTTTTCCCTTTAAAAATTTTGGATGACCTTACTCCATCTTGGGTTCTGGAATAGTTCCTGCAGAGTTCCTCTATATCAGGTATTTCTATTTTGTTAATGTTCCCTTTTCCCATTAGGTCCAGTGCCTATTTTAATTCTTTATCCAATCCTTTTATAAATAGGGTTCTGGCCAAGGAGTGATCCACTGGATTGCCATACCTTCTTAAGGCAAAATTAAACCTATCCACATAGTCTTCTAAGGATTCTTCCTCCCCCTACCTAATTTTAAACAATTCTTTATTTTTATTACTGGATTTGCAATAATCTTGGTATTTTTCCAAAAACTCTATTTCCATTTGTTCCCAAGAGCGGATAGAATTCTGGGGTAAACCCATAAACCATCTCATCGCAAAATCTTTCAGGGTTGAAGGGAACAGTTTGAGTTTCTGGTTATCTGATCCATAATCATAAGTTTGGCAGACTACTTTGAATTCAAATAAGAACTGATCTAGATCCTCAGAAGAAAGTCCTCTAAAATTTGGTAGATGTGCTGGTGAGATATTCTTCATAGGAGCATTGTCTCCAGCGGCCAAAACGATAGGATAAGAGAAGGTTCTTAGAGCCTGATTTTCCTCTTCCCCATGATTATCATTTTCCATGTTTAGTACTGGTTCTTCTTCCTGAGGTTCTAGGAAATTAGGTTCTACCAAAGGATCTGCCTCAACTTTTTGTTGTAATTCTTGGATATAATTGGCAAGTGGAATGTCTGGAGGATCTAAGGGATCGCTGTTTTGAAGTGCAGGTTCCAAATTAAGATCTACATTTCCTTCTTCAACAAGGTTTTGTACCACCCCGCTACTTTCCCCTATGGTGTGTTGGGGTGTCTGCTTAATACATCTTCCTTTTAGATCTCTAGCTCTAACCATACAGGTCTATTCTAAAAACTATTTTAACTCAGTGTCCCTAATTAACACAAACTTCTCCCCGGCAATGGCACCAAAAATGACAAGGTGTCGCTATGCCTCATCATTTAATCTATTTTCAGATGTCAAAGAACCAGGGCTATGTCCACGGCTGTCTGCAACTAGGGATTCTATAGTTACCAGTTTATAGCTAATCCTAATTTTTGAAAGAACGATTAATCTATCTGCTTGTTGAATAAATGTAATGAGTGTTGGAAAACAAAATAAAATAGGAAATTTACTTAAAGCTAAGAAACAATAACATGCATCTATCTATTAAATAGGAAACACTTTTATAAGAGAAAACTGAAACAATAGAATAGTGATACTAGCCTCCTGCCTGAGTGGTGAGAGTGGGTCCTTGCTCCACACCCTTGAGGCTGAAGGCTATAGCAGGAAATCAGCACAAAAGATGATCACAACTAAATTCAGTCCAATTCATTTATTTCTTCATTCATGAAAATATGGCTATAACAGAACTAAGATCTCCGAGAGTCAGAATAATTTTATCATTGTCTATTTTCTACTATTTCTGAGAGTATATATAAAAATGAGTGATGATATATCACTGAACTTATCTACCAGTCTTTCTATGAGATGATACCATCTCTTATTTGTACTTAACTATCTAACTTATGAAAAATCACCATGCGAGAAAGGTAGACTTGAGTGGAACAGAAGTCCACTCAGAAGTCTAAGTTTAAGTCTTAATACACTTGGGCATCAAAGCCCTGAAAATAAGGATTTTAGATTAGTTCAATTCATAACTCATGCAAAATCTTTGAAAAGATAAAACTTTCAGGAGTTTAACTAATAGTTGAACCTTCACCACTCAGGTGATGCTTTGAGTGAAGTGAGGGGTATTAAGATCGCTGCTGAGAGTGTTTGGTTGATAGCTCTGCTTGGAAACATGCCCTACTCAAAGGAGGCACCAGAGATAGCTGTTCTTGTTTGCAGCTCCGGAGATACTCTAGACTCTTGCAGAGCTCCGGAGAGGCATTCCCCATATTTTCAAAACTCCAGGTGTCATGGTTCTTTGGTATTGTCTCCAGAGATCATTGAAGACGATCTCCAGAGATGCACAAAATCGCAGTTCTTGGCACCTACACCTATTGATTCAAAAAGAGAGAAAAGTTCTACATTTTTCCATCAATCCCATGCACATTAGTCACTTAATCAAAAATTCTAATCTTAAGTAATCTATCTTAATTAATCACAAAATAGAACGATATTGCTAACTTATTTGGGTGCAGACACTAGGAAGATGAATTGAGAGAGGGAAAAAGAAAGGCAAAAAGATGTATTTCATGAGTGCAATTTGGCACTCATCATATCTCCCCCTCTCTCTCTCCCCTATCTTTCTATCTCTCTATATATCTCTCTCTTTTTATCTCTATGTCTCTCTCTTTATATCTTTTTATCCCTCTCTGTTTGTGTGTGTGTCTTCCTCTAGCTCTCTCTTTCTCTCTTTCTTCCTCTCTATTTTAAATTAGTCTCTAATTCTCTCTCTATTCACCCATCTCTATCTCTCTCTATATATCTATGTCTCCCTCCCTATCTCTCTATTTCTCTATACCTCTCTTTCTCTCTATCCCCTATCTTTCTTATATTTCTTATCTCTATCATTCTATCCTACTCTATCTCCCTCTCTCTATCTCTCTCCATGTCTATTCCTCTCCCCTCTCTCTCTCCCTCTTTATCTCTATATCACTCTTTCCCTCTATATTACTTTTTTTTCTCTCTCTCTCTCTCTCTAAATTCCTCTCTTTGTCAATATCCCTCCCTCTCTATTTCTCTTTCTTACCCTCACTGTGTCTTTTACTCTCCCTCCTCTCTCCTCTACTCATCTCTCTTTGTCTCCCCTCTTTGTATCTCTTTCTCATTCTATAAATAAAGACATCTCTCTCTCTCTCTCTCTCTCTCTCTCTCTCTCTCTCTCTCTCTACTCATCTCTCTTTTTTTGTTTGACTCTATTTGTCTCCTCTCTCTCTTTCTCTCATATAACTATAATATAGATTATATATATATAATTCAATCATTACAAGTTACCACTTGGACAATAAGCACATAGACCTAATTTCTATAGATGGAATTGTTATATGCCTTATTAATTATAACACTTCATAAGAAATCAATTTTGATTTAATCTTAAATCTTTCTAATGTGGATAATGTCTTAAGGTTTCCTTTATATGTGTAGGGCTTAGAAATTGTGGTGATGAAGGTATTCATAATAAAATGTACTATATCTCTTTCTCTCTCTCTCTCTATATTTATCTTTGTCTCCCTCTCCACCTCTCTCCCTTTATCCTCTTTCTTTCTCTTCCTTTCTCCCCTTCTCTCTTTTTCCATCCCCATTTCAATCTTCAACCCCTCTCTCTCACCCTTTTTATCTCTTATCTCTATCTCTCTTTCTCTATTCCTCTCTCTACCAATAGCCCTGTCTTTATATCTTTATCTCTCCCTCTCTCCCTCTTTATCTCTATATCACTCTACCTCTCTCTATGTCTCTTTGTCTCATCTCTATCTCTCTCCCTCTCTCTCCCTCTCTATATTTGTATCACTCTACCTCTCTATATCTCTTCATCTCATTCTCTCACTATCTCTTTCTATATCTCTACGTTTCTCTCTCTTTCTCTTTCTCTCTTTCTCCTTATCTCCATCCGAGCTCTCTGTCTCTATCTCTATTTCTCTCTTTCTCTTCTGTATCTCTCTTCCTCTCTCCATCTCTTCCCCTCTCTATCAATTTCCCTCTCTATTATTCTTTCTTCCTCTATCACAATATCTCTCTTCTCTAGGTTTTTCCCTCTCTCTCTCTCTCCATATCTCTTCTCTATCTTTCTCTACCTCTCTATAAATCTCCCTCCCCCCCCTCTCTCTCCCCCTCTCCCTCTCTCCCCTTCTCTCTTCCTCTACCTCTCTCTTTTTGCCCCTCTCTCTCCTCTATATCTCTCTCTATTTCACTTTATGGCTACATAAGCTTATTCATTTGATAGAGAGATATGAGGAAATCAAATTTAAGATTTACCCTCCTCTCTCATTCTTGGTGAACCTCATTCACGAGCTAAGTGAAACAAGAGTCTTCTTGAGCATAGTCTCTCTCACCCACACACATTTAAAATATCTAACAAAACCATAATATATAATTGAAATAAATATATAAAAATAAATATCATTAAGAAAATATGAATTTCAATATAATATTATTTTTAAAACATATATATATTTTGATTCGTAAGAGTTTGTGGACATGGGGTCCTCTCCCATATAGAAAATAGAAAATTTTTTTGCATCAACCCTCTAATAGGTGTGTCGTCACAGGTTCCCAACTGGAAACAATCCATACACGGGTTACTAAAGCCACTTACAATTACAAAGCCTAAACTAAACACAAATATTCATGCAGAAATTATGAAGCCACATTATCGCCCTTCTTTGAAGCTCTCAAAGTCGCCTGATGTGGTGGAATATATTTCTTTCTTTTTACTTATGTGCACCCTTGAGCAAGTGGTTGACAATTCACTTCCAAACTTGCCACACAACCCCACATAATTGAGGATTCCAATGCATCATGAGGTGGAATAGAGCTCATCACCCCCAAATTCTAGGACCCCGCCAACTTAGGAGAATCCGAAGATTGAATTATTGATGTCTCAAAAGTGACCTTAAGAGAGGATCTTTGTTGTGAATCTACCTTTTCCAAACAACAAGATTCACTCGGCTGGGACAAATTTTGATTTGCCTTAGACTCTGAGGGAATGTTCTTATCCTTTCCCACATGTTGCTTCCTATTAGCCATCTTTGAAGGGGCTGAATTATGTTTGGGAGAGTTCATTATAGAATAATGCCTGGGGGAGGAATCCTTCCACCAAGAGGTCACCCGATTTGGTTGAGATTTGACTGTTGGGCACTTAGCTGCAATGTGCCCAGTTTGATAGCATCTCCTACACCTGAAGTTCAAACCTTTGTAATCCAATCACTATTTCCAACATTATCCATTAGCTCTCAAGATAATTTCAGCCGGAAGATCCCTGGAGATGTCCAATTCCACCAAAATCCTTGCATTAGTTGTGTGGATAAATTGTTTAGAGTTGTCATCTATAGAAACAAAATTGCCCATTGAGTTTCCAATTGCTGCAAAACAAGATTCAAACCAAAAGTGGAGGGGAAGATTTGGGAGGCGAACCCAAATTGACAAAATTGAAAAAGATTCAGTAGTTGGATCAAAATTTGGATGCCAGGGTTTCAGATGCAACATATTTTCTTCCCACACCCAGACATAATTCAGAATGTTGTTTCTGTCTTTCTTGCAATCAAACACTACAATGAAAAAACCTTTTGCGCAGGGATAAATTTCTAGATCTCCATCCATATGAGGAAGCTAAGATTTAGAAATCCAATCATGGAGATCAGGAAGACTAGGCCAATGATGGGTGAACCTACCGATTAAACCATGCTTTGAGAAAAAATCTTCATTTTCATGCAACTCCTTCATCAAAGATGCATCGAAGTTTAGCGAAAGGGGTTCACCTAAGCACTGAATAAAGTGTATGTTGCCATTGGAAATCTTTTGATTCTGTGGTGAAATCAGAGTGGGAGACGAACCAGACTTGGCTGCCTCCAGAAATGAATATTTAAACTCCATCACACCGCGTCCAATAGGAGAGTCCCCATGAGTCTAAGCAAAGCGCATTTGTTCTAGTGTAGCAGACTCAACAAAACCATCGTGACTAGCGTTAGCACCATCATGTTCGGGCAAAGGAGGATTTGGAGATAGAAGGGTGTGAAGCCGATCCACTTGCACAACCATCGAAAACCTCAGCAACTTTTAGAGAGGTCGAGGTGGCGGCCAGAGGCCCAAGAGAACCCACAGAGACTTCACACGACCCCAAATCCATAGCCGCCATTGATTTGAACTTCTAATTTCATAGTGGAATGCCACAAACCTCCACCGAGGATGCCCCATTGGAGACCAGACCATCTAGAATAGTTGCGCTAGAAAAAACCCTAGCCCCTGAAGTTTTCATAATTTTTGACATATTTGATAGCTCACTTCAGTTTTATGTACTAATTTTTTATAAATAATATATTAAATTATTATTTTTGATCGATTCAAAGTAGCCGAGGGGCTGCACCCATAAATTAGAATAATAAATATAAACACTACAACTTGAAGCAGGGGATCATCAACAAGTCACCCTGATCAGATTCGACTCATGACAACAATACCCATTGATCACAATCTTACACCATTACTCCACATTTAGAGTTTGAGCAGAGTTGCATGTTGAATTTCACCCCATTCTTCTTCCTTTTCCTCTGCACCTTCATCCAATTTTCCTCTAACGAGCCACCACCCAAATCCTCCACTTCTCCTTTATTGAGCTGACCTCCCCTGGAGCCGCTAGATCTTAAGCTAACATTTTTAACACTGCCACGTTCCATGAGTGCAGACTCTACTGAGGCCTTAGGATCATCAAGCTTCCCTTTTTGGGCCCCAAATCTTTTCTTTGGGGCAGTAGTGGGGGTTTTTCTACTTGCAAAAGCATCACCAGCTTCCACTACAGGTGATGAAACCATCACCTTTGGAGAGACTTGGGAGTCGCTTGGTGTAGTCATGCCCATCACAATATCATCCACTTTTGGATGCCCATCTGGAGCCTCACCATCTTGATCCTCCTTTTCCACCGAATAATGACGGGCTGCAGCTTCTTTCCACTAGGTAGCCTGGTTTGCAATCCATCATTTTTAACAGTGAGTAGCCATATGTCCAGTGTTGAAATAACAACGACATTGAAAAGGCAATCCTTCATAGTTGAGCAGTTGACTCCATTCCATATCCGCAAACTTTAGGAGGACATTCGCAAGAAGATCTCTTGAAATGTTTATCTCCACTAAAATGCGAGCATAAGTAGTGTGCAGAAAATTTGAGGAGCCCTCATCCACCCCTAGAAATTTCTCCAGCGAATTGCCAATGGCCTCAAAATAGGGATCACACCAAAACTAAAAGGGGAGATTCGAGGGGAGATTCGACAACCTTACCCAGACTAGGATCAAGTCAAAAGATTCAGTCAGAGGGTTGAAGGAGGGGTGCCAAGGTTTCAACATCAATAAATGTTGCTCCTTCTAGCTCCATCAATAGTCACAAAGAACTGTATTTTGATCCTTCAAAGAATCAAAAGCCACCACAAAAAACCTCCTTGCATTGGGGTAAATCTCTACATCCCCCTCCAAAATAGGTTTCTATGTTTCAGTAATCCAATCATGTAGCTCCGCAAGGCAAGGCCAAAACCCTCAGAATCTACCAATTAGCCCCTTCTCTACAAAAAATGTTACATTTTCAGCCACTTCATCTGCAATAACCCCATCGAAGGAAACTGTGGGAGAAGAGGTTGCACAATGGAGAACCCTAGGGATCTGCAACTTGTCGCGATCAGTCTCCCCCTCTCCCGAAAAACCCCCGGCTACTGAACCTCCCCCATTTTTGTTGGAGAGACCGAGGCCGCTCTCTCCTGTCACCAACATGTTTCCCCAAATCTGGAGGTGACAAAAGCCTGCCGATAGGGCCCAGGACTGGATTTTTTGCCCATTGAACAACCCTCTGTTCGTCGTTTCCTTGCCTTCAACCACCATCGAGAAGGAGCACACTTGGTTTGCATCTTCCGACAGAAGGAGTTGAAGTCTTTGCCCTTCCTTTGGGTCGAAAAGAGTTTGCTCAGAAATGCCAAAGGAAGCCCTAGCAGCGCCAGTCATCGGCATAGGTTTTTTTTGTTAAATAATATATTAAAAAATATATTTTATATATAAAATTAATTTTTTATATTTTAAAAATTTATTAGGCCAAATAATATGACCTAATATATATGAGAATATAATAAATTATTTTAATTTATAAGAAACTTTAATTTTTTCAAAAAAAAATTGTTTATTTTATTAATATTATATATCATATTATATTTATATTTATTAACTATATATATTTTATTATTTCTATATTTAATAATGCATATTATAGAATATATAATAGATACAATAATTATATGGTATTTTATTTAAAAAAGGAATATAATTGATTAATAAATATATAAATATTTTTTTAATTGGTAAATTGCTAACTTGGGGTCAACTCCCATTGTATTAAACTTTAACCAAAATATTTAACAGAGTTTGAAAGTTCACTATGATAACCAACAAAAATCGTAGTAGGGTAAATACAAAATCCCTGCAAACCCTAACTCCTATTACATTCTACATCCTACAATACTGTCTTGCATAAGTATATAACTATACTTATATATCTATAGACTTATAACATTTCATAGACTTCTCCACCTCAAGCATTTTCATCAACAACGTAGTACTGCTCCAGGATCTCTTGCATCCAGTCAAATTCAACCTCCAAACCAGCGAGCTTCTTTAGGAATTTGCTATCCCCCAAGTTGCATGGCACCTTCGACCAACTATCTTTGCTTCCCCTGCTTTAGTGAAAAATGACCACCATTTGATGGAGTCTCCCACATGATTCACCCGATGGAAATCCCCTAGCAATGGCACCCCTAGGTCATACCGAGCAACCCCCACCACCTCCTTCCAATCATTGTGGAAATCAGTTTCCACGAACGCCTCCATCAACATTTGGATTGAATGTTTATCTTCGTTCAAATCCAACATCACTGCCAAAAACATCAACACCAAATCAGTGTTTACCATGTATCTATTGCAATTAACCATGAATTCTTCCCTGAGGACCCATTCGATTGCAAAAAGCACAATGTCGCTTTTCATCTTGAACACCATCTTCAACCTTTTGTTTGTAATGGCTCCTAAAAAAGACATTTGTCTTTTACTGCTAACCAGACGGATGGACGTATCCATTGCTTCCAACACAATAAACCATGCAGAAAGCCACTGAAACAAATGCATAATCTCCCATTTCAGTTCTTTTTAATCTTTTAACTCTTCTCGCACGCTTCGCCAGCCTCAACTCGTCGAAAGGATTAAATGACTTGTTAGGTTGGTGCACTGGCGACATCATTAGTCTTTACTTCTCACAACAATTCATTCGGTGAAATGATGGCCAGGTTAGCCAGCTCGTCTGCATCACTATTTCCTTCCTACAACACGTGGTTAATAACCACTCTCTCAAAACCATCAATTAAATGCAAGGCTTTGCTCAAAAAATGTTTAATTTCTAATTAGCCATGACCCTTTTTCTGAGTGCATTGATAACTATCATGGAGTCCCCTTCAACATCTACCTTCGACACTCCAAGTTGACGACATAGTGTGAGGCCTAGTATAAGTGCTTGACACTCCGCTTCATTATTAGATCCTTGCACTAATTTCTTAGACGCTTTACCAATAATGTCCCCCTTCTAATCTTGGACCAAGCAGCTTGCTCCCGATACTCCTGAATTTCCTTTCAAAGCTCCATTGAAGTTAAGCTTTACCTAGCCCTTTATTGGTGGAGTCTACCTTGTCTCCCTTCTCCTTTTTCGGATGTCAACATCACCAACCCCATTAACGGGGAATAAATATATAAATATTAAATATATTAATATTATATGAAATAGAACATATATATATATATATATTAAATATTATAAATGTTTAATTAACTATCATAAAAAGTTTAGCAAATTGAAAACATAAAATTTCATAATATCTAAACCAAAAGTGTCCCAGTTACTTACTTAAACACAGTTTTAACAAATTTAAAACCCTAGATATCTTTTTAAAAAAATAGTTTACTATACCATCTTACCAAACGAATTACTTTAAAAGCGGCCATAAACCAACAACAATAATTAGGGTTTTATCTTGAAATCCAATGGGTATCGAGGGAATCAAAGCACGATAAGAAACAAGGGTTTTTCCCTGTTAGATTTTAACTTCAAAAAGGGGAGAAATTACAAGAACAGTTGTTATTCCAAATAAAGAAATTCAAAATCAAACAAGTATAAAGCAAACATATGAGTGTGGGATTCAAAAAGGGGAGAAATTACAATATCAGTTATTCCAAATAAATAAATTCGAAATCAAACAAGTATAAAAGCAAACATATGAGTGTGGGATTCGAAACGTGACCAGGCGACGATTAAAAAACACAGAGCACTCGTGTTTTATCTCCTCTGCTTCACTTTAAAATGTGTTGAGAAAATATATTTGCGGAATCTCGACGACGCCAAACAAAACGATGATCGGTGAAATGGTAGTCGCGAAGCTAAATCGATGCACCATATTGTTTCAATCGATCATGCTACGTATATTCTATGTCATAGGTATTGAGCTACTAAGACTTTAAGGTTGGACATGTTAAAATTAATCCAATGCATTCTTGAATTCAAAACAATTTCAATTGATTTCTTTATTAGGATTTTTTTTGTTTATTTTGAAATTCCTTGTTTTGTTTTTAGGGACAATTATATTAACTCAAACTAATTCTCTTATAGTGAAAGAGAGACTACATTGTTACGAGGAGAATTATGTAAACGAATCTCTATTAGTTCTACTTTGCAAACCCTTCATAAACGGAAGAGGGTATGGTATTTAATGGATTGGCCTTCAAATAGCTAAGTTGCTATTTCGTTTATTCTACATATGATTCTGTTTCGTTTACTAATTACTAAAGCAGAGCAACTAGTACTGCTATCCCATACTTGACCCCCAATACTGTAAGATAGGTTTGGTTGCTTATAGAAACAACGAAAAAAACTACCGAAATAATTGGAAACTTCCTGAATTCCTTTCTGGTGCCCATGAAATGAAACGACAGGGTCCTATCATCCTATGCAACCCCTTAGCTAATTTTTCTAAAACAAACTGTTGTCCTTTCAATTTCATGTTCAATTTGACATCTTTTGTTGATTTGAAGGGTTTGAGGTTTGTTTTCCAAATTCAACATGATGTTTGGTTCGATGGCATTGGTTTTGGAAATGGTTTACCAACTGGAAAATCCCCTTTTGCTGTTAAATGTTGGTGTATTGCTTACGTTTTTGCGAAAACCAACACTAGAGTCTAGGGCCTCTGTTTGACTTGTGATGGCGCTGGGTAGTCTCTCCTTACTACTAATGCCCAACAAATCGCATTGCTTCACCATTCTTATCAAGTCTTCATAGACTGGTTTTGAATGAAGTGTGAGCAATAGGAATACTTTGTATTTTGTATTGGAGTCATTGTGATGATACGGCTATTAGCCCAAGAAGTAAAATGGAACTGAGAATGAAGCAGAGTAGAGATGCTAGCCCAGACAGAGCCAATCCAATGTGGGTTGAGCCCAAATCAAAGCTCCGTAGAAAAGTGCAGGTTGTTTATTATCTCAGCAGGAATTGCCTGCTAGAGCATCCCCATGTCATGGAAGTTGCTCTCTCTTCCAATGAAGGACTCTACTTGAGAGGTATTTTTAGTCCTAGTCCCAAGTTCAAACTCATAAAATTTCCATGAGTATTGGAAATTGGAATGTTTTCATTGACTTGTTGAATCTATTGGATTTTAGTCAATCTGTTCTATCTGTTGGAACTGGATATCTCCAGTCGATTTTTTCAAAAAATGCTTACCTTATATGCACTTCAAGATCAGTTTACCCAACTGAGTGCAAAATTTCTGGAACAGCTAGGGGTTGCATTTCTTTGTCTAGCGCCTGACCTTTTGAGCTCATCAACAAAAATCCTGCAGAAGGCTTTGATCACACCTGTGGATGGTACTTATAGGAAAGACAACAATGTTCTCTCTGAAGACTTTATCTGAATGTGGAGTTCCTGTTTACAAAGCTGTTCAATTGCCTGGCGAGTTTGTCATCAGTTTCCCTCGAGCATATCATGCAGGAATCAGGATTCAGTCATGGATTCAACTGTGGATAAACTCTGAACTTTTCAACAATCTATTGGTTTCCACTCTCAAGAGGGAGCTCATAGTTCTTTTTCTGTGGAATTGGGAGGGCAGCATCATTTGAAGATTGCATTAAACTCTTAAGGTTCCAACATCAGGTGATTTGTTTTTCGGAATCCAGTGAACATTATATAATTGTGAGTTTATCAACAAGGAAAGACACCCAAGTTATGTACATTGATCCAACAACTGGGGCACTGCAGTATACAGCACGAGAGGGGTTTGACATTTTCTCTTCTGAGACTAAAGCATTGGATTTTGTGACTGCTGGGTCGCATTGGATGTGTAAAAATACTGTACATGCTAGAGCAATTTTGGGTTATGCAGCATTGGGTAGCACTGCTTTGCTCATAGTTGCCACAAAGCTTGCGGCTTCAATTTCAGAACTTCCAGTGGGGTGGATGTGTCTACACTGTAGCGGAGAGTCAGTGTTTTAGAATTCAGCTTCAAAATCCTCAAATTCAGTATAAAGGGGAATTAAAAAATATTCAGGAGTTTGCAGATATTGATATTGACGGGAAGTACCATTTTTGTGAAACAAGGGATATTACAAGGCCTTTTCCAAGTGAATCATTAATTTTGGATCCAGATCAAGAGTTCGTTTGGAACCAGTGGTTATCATCACCATTTAAGGATATAGGACTCCCGCAACATTGTGTTATTCATTTGCAGGGTTTTGCGGAGTGTAGAACATTTGAAGATTTTCTAAAATTGTCTATTGTTTCTATCGGCACATTGTCTCACGCCCTAAAATTCACATTAGAAAATGCTTGTGCCATTGCTTCCGGGGCCAATGGAAAGTCAATTTCTACAGCTATAAAGTGGTTGGAAAGAAAGAACATTCTTCGCCTCATTTTACGATCCAATCTACACCACAAGCAGTAGGTAGACCAGATCCAAAATATTATATGCCATTTGGGCTGCCACTGAAAAGCCAGATCAAATTGAAGCGATTAAAGCCAATGTCTTTGACCTCATTGCTGATTTAGCTTGGTCATTTTCAGATGAACAATTGGACAGTCTTTTTCGCAGGTTGAAGACTGCTCAGGATCGATCTGTAGGAGATGTTAAAATTCTTGGTTTCTTGAAGAAGCTTGCACAGAGTGATAATGGAGGTATCATGGCAGAAAGATTGCTCGAGTTATTTTGGAATATGATGTACACAGAAGAGGCACTGGATGAAGTCCTGGAGTCTGGAGCCTTTATTGAAATCCTTGGTCACCATATCTCAGTAGACCGTGCAAGTCAAGTTGTTTATATTTTGCAGTGTCTTTCAAAAGTTAAGGTTGGAGAATTTGTGATTCCTTCACTCAGACTTCTACGGGAAATTATATGTCTGCACAATAAGAAACCTTTTTATGGGACCAGGTTTCACGCCAGATGCGTTCGCAGCAGCTAATTACAGACCATAATTTGATTCATCTGGTTGTCAACAGCCCCGTGGAATACATTTCTGTGGCACGGTCACCGTAAATATATTCATGGACCCCATTGAGAATAGTCAAAGGGAATGAGCAGAAACAAAATCGCGAATTCCAAACCCTAAAACTCAAAGCACTACATGCCAAATGAACATACAGAGAATGCCAAGAAAAGGAGCATGGAAAATCTGACAGTGAAGAATTCAACACGTACACATATAATTGCACACCTAAATCTTCTTTCAATACAGTGTGAAGAACAGAGAGAATATAAGAACCAAAACAAAAAGTAAATCTGGAACCTGCAAAGGATACAACTACGAGAAAGCTCATACGGAACAGTGCAATAGCAAGAATACTACATAATCTGTAGTAATGTTCCATTCCCAAGCTGGCCTTTTCAATAACACCTCCACACAAGAAAAGAGAAGAGTACATATAAAACCTTAATTCATTAAAAAATCTCTATACTTCGTGGCTTTTTCAATTTGCTGAGTCCATGCCGAGTTTGTGTGCTATCTGAGTCCAGATCCAGTCTGTCAAATCTATGCCGAGTCCGAATCTGGTAGCTATGAGATAGAGTGACTTTCTATCATGGAATCCACAGCATGTTACACCATTTGAGCTAGGTACTAGGATAGTCTACATGGTATATCTATGTTTACCATTTTCGAAGAGGTGGGAATTCAGAAAAATTGCGAACTTCTCATCAAAATTAGCAGCATGAACCTTAAGTAAAAAAAAGAGAAGCAACAGAACTTATGAATGGTGTACCATGTTCTTCAAATTTTAACAGCTCTGTTGGAACTAACATAAATTTGCTAGAAAATTGTACAGCTTCTATTCATGATAGAATACAGGATACACCGCCTCCACTAAAATGGAGAAAGATTAGATCTACTTCTTCAAGCTGTGATCAACTAGAACTTGAAAGTACAATGGTATCTGTGAGAAGTCCAAGTAAGATGAAATCTTTTATCCAGATGCAAACTCAACTTTTCCAACCAATGGAGTAAATCCTGCACTGGTGACGGTGGAACGGTCTGTAAGATCACAGCAAGGACCTTGCCAAAAGAAATTTGTATTAAACAAAAATACTTCTCAGACCCCTAGTGCTGAACATGGGCAGAAACAAGGGAAACCAAATAAGGCTGAGATTTCAATGTCTTTGTCACCTGATGCTCCCAAACAAGTCAACCATGAAACTATGAACGTTAATCAGGAATCTATAATGAATGTCTTCCCCCCAGATACTTCTGCTTCAGGAAACTTTGGAAATCCAGTGAGTCCAAAGGTCAAAGGTGTCTTTGACGGAGCTTTTCATCCCTGAACAGATGAGGGAGCACATTGCAGGGCTACAAAAATGGGCGGACAAGAGCAAAGCAAAGGCTGAAACATGCCAATTATGCAAGCAAGAGAAACTTCTATTCGATCCACTACCTATTTTTGTTCACTATGTCCTTCCCGTATCAAGCCCAATGCATCATGTCACTCTGTGGCAGCCGATGATACAAGACATTTCATTTGCATAGTATGTTTTAATAAGGCTCGATGTGATGAGATCAGGATAGATGGAAATGAATATGCCAAGTCAATGTTTGTGAAAGAAAAAAAATGAAGAAGTTGGAACAGTAGAAATGTGGGTATGCAAGAGGCTCCAACTCTTGATGAAAAGATTAGACGGAAGATAGACTGGGAGATAACTTTAGGTCTGAGAACTATTTTAGGGATTTGAGTCAGAGTATCATATACAAGGGAATAAAGTATCTATTTTTCATATCGACTATGTTGCACGCAATATCCTGAAGCAGTCAGAGGAGGAATTCAGACTTGATGATTTCATGACGGTATCAATTGTTTGTTGATTTATATCAGTTATTTGATAGATTACTGTGATTAATCTAGAAATGCTATTTGGATTTATAAGTAGAATCATTTAATTAGAATTGTTACTCTATCTCCAAAGTTGATGCAATCTAATTTTTCTGCATAATTTTAATCGGTTCCTTCAAGAAAGGATTAAACTCCCTTTGAATATTTTGCAATAATTTTGATTCAGTCCTTTGGATAATTAAGAATGGATTAATGATTGTTTCCTTGCATGGTTACACAAGTTGTAAACCATTTCTCTGTGCCAAACAATTCGAATTATTGCCGAGCATAAGTTGTCTGTTTTTAAATCTCTCTTGACTCCGTTACCCAATGAGGCACTACTCTGAAAATTTAATTGCATTTATTTATTAGTTAATTTTTAATTTCATTTAAACATTACAAGTCATTTTCTCTGTAGAAGTAGTTAATAATTTTTCATTTACTTCACATTTTATGCCATTGTAAGTAGATAAGTTAATATTTGTCAAAGTTGCATATTCAATTGATTTGTTTTATTAATTAAAGGTTCACCCGCCTAGGTTTAACAGAGCCTAAAGTGCAGGGAGTAATCAAACTCCGTTAGTTGGTTCAAAAACATTGTAGATTTGATCACAGAATTTGGCATCCTCTTAGAATCTACAACCCCCATTTTTGAGACCCAACAAATTGGCGACTCTACTGGGGAGAGTTTGCCTAAAAAGCTAAAGCCATTTGTCATAGAGTCAATCCCAAGTTTAATTAAAAGACTCTGCTGGGAAGGAAAGAATTTTAATTTTCCTACTTGAAAGAAGTAGGTGGCGACTCCATTCTAGTCACAAATTCTAAACGAATATTATTTTTACAAACATGAATGGAAGGGGGTCTCTGCAGAAATGGACAACTAAAAATGGGTCCCCTCAAACTAAAAGCAATACTGATAAAGATAGGGAAACACTTAAACAGCCACATGAGAGTACAAGTACTCCTGGCCAAAATTATACAATATATACTTCCCCATTCCACGTTGAAGTTAAGAATCCTATGACACCAACAGATAATCCTAATGATATTTTCAATCAGGAAGCACAGCCACAAAGGACAGATGAGATAGAAAATCAGGGTGGGGAAAATCATGAACATACAAGTGATCAAGCTATCATAGACTATGACTGTACGACTGATCAGGGACTTGCTATACATTTAGAATATCAAGAACAAAGACTCAAAAATAGACAACAAATGATACAGAGCCGAAGAAATCAATAGACAAATGGCCCTTTTAGATCTTCAGACTCGAAATTCAACTAAGTATGTGCCCCCACACATAAACAATAACAATATCAATCGGCATGGAATGCCTTAGAATACTACCGCTGTTGGAAACATTAGGGTACCCCATAATACATGCAATAATCTTCCACAGCAAAATAGGCAAGTACATAGACCTCCACATATAAATACTGGGAATGTTCACCAACAGCACCCACCACCAGGGCATAAAGTTAACAATCAACAACCACGACCTCCCCCACAACAAAATGTGTATTATCAGCATCATGTCCAACCCAATATGTATCCACAACCTCCATTTGGATACCAGTATTATCCACCATACCCTAACATGCCACCGCCAAATCCTATGAGTATGGCTAGACAATTTGACTTGACTGGATATCAACTATATCCTTACCCCATGGATAATAGTTGGAGGAACACTGTACCTAAGTTTGCAGGAAATAGTGAATTGACAACAGAAGAACATATCAGACGATTCAATGCTTTTATACAAGACATTGGCATTGAATATGACGATATAAAAATGAAATTATTTATAATATCTCTTATTGATGAAGCAAGAGATTGGGTAAATAGTTTACCAGATGCTTCAATATACTCCCTGATAGACTTCCACAATCAATTTCTTGAACAATATGGAAATCAATGCGCCCCAGAATTTGCTCTTCATGAACTAATAACTATTCAAAAGTATCAAAATGAACAAGTGTATGATTTTAATTTGAGATTCACTAAGTTATATAACAAGATCCCACAAGAATCCAAATTGAACAACCAAGCAGCCCTCAGCATATACTTGAAAGCATTTGACCCAAAGACAGGTTATGAACTTAGGAACAGAAGTCCTAGAACCTTGGTAGAAACACAAAAAATAGCTCTCACTATTGAAAACAATAAAAAGGCTGCCGGGATAATCAGAAAAAGAGAAAATATAAGAGTCCCTCAATACCCTAATCCTCCTTCAAACAGACAAGATTACTCACATAGAAATGAAAGGCCCAGACTTCATGATATGCCGTATCATACAAACTGGAAAGATGGAAAACCCGTGGATAATAATAGGAGACATAACTATGGAAGGGACACCCCTGACCCTTTAAAGAAAAATGGAACCCATGTGGTAGAGGACAACCCATGGCGTATGCCCTGTAATTTGCCACACTCTCCTGATTATTGTGTGGTAGCACAATCAGTACAAAAGGACAAGGTATCTTATAACTCTGAAAGGGACAATCATACTATAAACATGTTGGGTACTAAACCTCACACTTTTGAAGAAGACTATTCATCCAATGAGGAGGCGGGATATGAATATGATGTGGGAACTCAAAAGTATAATGTGAACATGGGAAAACAAGAAATATTTTCTGACCATGAAGAAGATTTAGGGAACTATGGATATGGTCTTGATACAACACATAATTGTCATTGGCGAAAACCTTCTGAAGAAGAGAGAAAAGCTTTAACAATGGCTACAGTAGCACAAGCCAAGAGTAGTTACAACCTGAGAAACAAAACAATCAATGCTGAACAAGGTACTCCTAGAAGTGTGTTTATAAAAAATCAAGTCTCCGGTAAAAATGATGAAAGTAAAATTGTGAAAGCACCTCATAAAACACCTCCTGTAAACAAAACAAAGGATAGCACACAAACTGAGGAAAAAAGGCAAACAAAGGTCGAAAGGTCAGAGCCAAATGTAAATCCCCTATTTGATATTGCTCACGCTGTTTCTCAAGTAAAAATATCTATGCCACTTTTAGAAATGATGAAGGTAGAAAAGTATAAGAATATAGTGGTAAAGATGATCTCAGATGTATCAGGCAAAAGACCGGAACAACCCAGCCATAAAATAAATAATGTACAACAAGAACCTGTCAAAACCCCTGAGGTTTACCTAGGTGATACATTAATGAAGAATCCATCTCAAGTAGATCCGTTCTATATCACTTTGTTGATAAGAAACAAATTGGTTCGGAACTGCATGCTTGATTCAGGAGCAGCAATGAACATAATGCCTATGGCTGTCATGAGAGAGCTTGGAATGTGGG
Organism: Cunninghamia lanceolata; assembly: GCA_027924645.1. NCBI lineage: Eukaryota > Viridiplantae > Streptophyta > Pinopsida > Cupressales > Cupressaceae > Cunninghamia > Cunninghamia lanceolata. Next base: position 3,155,956 of record BSBN01000908.1, on the reverse strand, counting down.
TAGATACTACATTTGGCAAATGTTATGCGATGGATAATAGATCCGTGCCAGTTGTAGGAGTCATGAAGGATGTTGAAATAAAATTGGCATCTCACCCTGAAGCTGCTTATAAAATTGATATCACTGTGGTAGATATTCCACCCTATTATGGAATGTTGTTGTCAAGACAATGGACTGCTATGGTAGGGGGAAAAGTGCAATTAGATTTATCTTATGCCACTATCCCAGTAGGAACACAAGCAGTTAAACTTTATAGGGAGCCACGGTTTGAAAATATTATAGAAAAGATTAATCCAAACCAAATGACCTGCTTCTGTGACATAGATCTTGGCACGTTCAGGATAGAAGAAAACAATCTTGAACTGAACAACACTGACCCAATTCATCACGAAGCCCAACTTGATGAAAATGGTGTATGGACCATGTATTTTGATGGTGCATGCAGCAAGGTGGGTAATGGAGCTGGGATACTTTTTATATCACCATCAAGAAAGACATTCAAATACTCATTTTTCTTGGCCTGTGAATGTACAAAAAATATAGCCGAATATGAACCACTCTTGATTGGGTTGGGCATTGCTAGAAAACACAAGATCAAACTGTTCGCTGTATATGGAGACTCTAAGTTGATAATTTCACAAATCAAGGGCAAATATTCCTCAAAAAACAAAAGATTAAAACAATACAAGAATACAGTTCTGGATGATATAGAATTGTTTGATGCCTTTTCAATAAGTTGGATAGATAGGTCAAAAAATATAATGGTTGACTTCCTTGCAAACATAGCTTTGAAAAAGGACGATATTACCTTGACAGGTATTTCAGAAGTTGAATTCAAAACTAGACCAACTATCCCAGACAACATATATAGCTGGCAGGTTTTTGATAGTGATGCCAATTTACTCAAATTTTTGCATTGTATAGATCAGTACGAGAATCAAGAGATTGATCTTAATGCTTTTGTTGAGGAGATTGATGGCAAAGAGACTTTATTTGAGAAAGAAATTGTCCAACTTAAAACCGATAAAATCCCAAAGGGCTTAGTGGCATTAGAGAGAGTTTTTGATGCGAATGATCGATCCATTACCAAAAAAGTAACAGTAAAAGAGGATGATGTGGAAGAAATAAATTTAGGAACTGAATTGTCACCTAAAAAAGTCTACATTGGAAAGAAGATAACACCTACAATTAGAAGCATGTTAATTACATTATTGAGAAAATATAAACATGTATTCGCCTGGTCCTATGATGATCTTAAAGCTTATAGGGAAGATTTGTTCCAGCACGAAATCCCTCTGAAGCTAGATGCTAAGCCTTATAAACAAAAGCAGAGACCTATCAACCCTGTGTTAGAAACAAAGATGTATGAAGAACTCATGAAACTCAGGGAGGCTGGCATCATAAAACCAATTAGGCATTCATCCTAGGTTTCAAATTTAGTGCCTGTTAGGAAGAAGAACGGGGATATTAGACTTTGTGTAGATTTTAGAAACTTAAACATGTCCTCCCTTAAAGATAATTATCCCTTGCCTAATATGGAAATCTTGTTACAGAGCGTTACTGGCTGTGAATTGTTATCCATGATGGATGGTTTCTTTGGTTATAACCAGGTTAAAGTTAAAGAGTCTGAACAGAACAAAACAACCTTTACAACCCCGTGGGGAACATATGTATATGTAAGGATGCCCTTCGGCCTTACAAATGCTGGAGCTACATTCTAGAGGGCAATGGATGTTGCCTTTGCAGGTTTAATAAATGAGATCATGGCTGTATATCAGGATGACCTCACTGCATACTCAAAAAGGGCAAAGGATCATGTCAATCATCTTGAGAAAATATTTATCAGAACACTAGAGTATGGTGTTTCCTTGAACCCTAAGAAATGTAAATTTGCAGTCACAGAGGGGAAATTGCTTGGGCACATAAGATCCAAAGATGGAGTTAGGATTGATCCTGAAAGAGTAGATGCAATAGATAAAGTTCCTATCCCAAAGATAGTCAAGGCCATACAATCATTCTTTGGACAAATAAACTTTGTGAGAAGGTTCATACCAAACTTTGCAGAAATAATTAACCCTATATCTAGAATGTTGAAGAAAAATGCAAAGGTTAATTGGACAGATGAATGTATAGAAGCTTTTGCATCCATAAAAAGAGCAATTAAAGAAGCTCCAGTGCTAAAGTCTCCCAATTTCAGTAAACCTTTTCAGATCTTCTCCTTTGCATCTTTTCATACAGTAGCAGCAGTAATGCTACAAAAGAATAGTGAGGGTTATGAGCAGCCTATTTCCTTTTTTAGTAAATCACTCCAACATGCATAACTTAACTATGATATCACTGAAAAACAAGCCTATGCATTAGTGAAAGCTGTTAAGGCATTTAGACCTTACCTAGTTGGGGCTAAGGTGATAGCTTATCTCCCAAATGTAGCAGTCAAAGATGTGTTTATGCAGAATGAAGTAACTGGGAAGAGATGTAGGTGGATAAACTGACTCCAAGAATTTGATATAGAAATTCAAATCACAAAACTGGTAAGGGGATAAGGGCTAGCAAAATTAATGACCGAAACAAACCTTGAGGCTGCCCAAGTATGTAATATTGAAAATGAAGAGGACATGGTAACAAGTATTGAGAAAATTCCTTGGTATACTGACATAGTGTACTACCTCAAACACATGAAATGCCTTGAAGGATTTGATGACAATAAGAAAAGAACTCTAAAATTGCATGCTTCAAAATATGTGCTTGTAGAGGCAGATCTTTATTGGAAAAACAAGGATGGTATCTTATTGCTTTGTTTAGATGAAGAACAAGCTAAATCTGCCTTAAAAGAGATGCATCAGGGAGTGTGTGGTGGCCATTTCTCAGCTAAAACCACAGCACACAAAATATTAAGGGCTGCCTACTATTGGCCCAAGGTCTTCAATGATGCCTATAGCTTTACTAGGAAGTGTGAGGCCTATCAGAGATTCTCAGGGAAGTTAAAATATCAAGGGGCATTACCCTTGAGACCTATGCAAGTTGATGCCCCATTTCACCAATGGGGAATCGACTTTATAGGAGAAATTATGGAGAAATCAAGTGGCGGCCACAAATGGATATTAGTAGCTACCGACTATTTTATGAAATGGGTGGAAGCAATACCGACTAAACAAGCAACTAGCAAGGTTGTGACAAGTTTTCTATTGAAAAATATTATAACTAGATTTGGGGTACCATCGAGGCTCATAACTGACAATGGAATGTGTTTTAGATCTGATGAACTTAAAATTTTTTGTAAATCTTATGGCATTATGGTCTCATATTCTTCTCCATACCACCCTCAGGGTAATGGGCAAGCTGAGTCCAGCAATAAAAGTATCCTGAAGATTATAAAAAGAATGCTGTATAATAACAAGAAAGCTTGGGATTCCAAGTTGAGATTAACACTATGGGTTGATAGGATCACAGTAAAGAAAGCAATTGGCAAATCACCATTTGAGCCAGTATATGGAACTCATGCTAGACTCCCAATACACAACCTGTTGCTAGTATGTAAATTTATCCTGCAAGAGGACTGGGATGTCCCATAACTGATGGAGGAGAGGCTAGAACAACTAATGGAATTGGACGAAATAAGGGAACAGGCAATGCAACAGAATAAAAAAATGCAAATGCAAATGAAGCACCTATATGATAAAAAGGCTAAAGTCAGAAAATTTGAGGTAGGTGACATAGTGCTTATGTGGAATGCTAGAAATCAAGAAAAGGGTAAACATGGGAAGTTTGAGGCTCTGTGGATCGGGCCCTTTGTTATTAGTGACAAAGGAGGGGAGGATTCCTATCGCTTACAAAACATGTCTGGTGAGGAGCAAGAATTGCCAGTACATGGGCAATTTTTGAAACATTTTTTCTCTTAAAAGAAAACTAGAGAGAAAAAAGAATTGCGAGTGCATGGACAATTCTGGTCAAGACTCTCAAAAAATACTTCTTTCCATGCACAGTAGTTCCATAAATTCACTACCACTATTCATCATCATTCATACTTGGCTAAATGGATAAAGTACTAGCCTACTTCCCAAAGATCTGAGGTCTTGCTATGCTCACAAGGGCCATACATCCCCAGACGGAGCCTATGTTGGAACTGGATATCTCCAGTCTATTTTTTCAAAAATGCTTACCTTATATGCACTTCAAGATCAGTTTACCCAACTGAGTGCAAAATTTCTGGAACAACTAGGGGTTGCATTTCTTTGTCTAGCGCCTGACCTTTTGAGCTCATCAACAAAAATCCTGCAAAAGGCTTTGATCGCACCTATGGATGGTACTTATAGGAAAGACAACAATGTTCTCTCTGAAGACTTTATCTGAATGTGGAGTTCCTGTTTACAAAGCTATTCAATTGCCTGATGAGTTTATCATCAGTTTCCCTCGAGCATATCATGCAGGATTCAGTCATGGATTCAACTGTGGATAAACTCTGAACTTTTCAACAATCTATTGGTTTCCACTCTCAAGAGGGAGCTCATAGTTCTTTTTTTGTGGAATTGGGAGGGCAGCATCATTTGAAGATTGCATTAAACTCTTAAGGTTCCAACATCAGGTGATTTGTTTTTCGGAATCCAGTGAACATTATATAATTGTGAGTTTATCAACAAGGAAAGACACCCAAGTTATATACATTGATCCAACAACTGGGGCACTGTAGTATACAACATGAGAGGAATTTGACATTTTCTCTTCTGAGACTAAAGCATTGGATTTTGTGACTGCTGGATCGCATTGGATGTGTAAAAATACTGTACATGCTAGAGCAATTTTGGGTTATGCAGCATTGGGTAGCACTACTTTGCTCATAGTTGCCACAAGGCTTGCGGCTTCAATTTCAGAACTTCCAGTGGGGTGGATGTGTCTACACTGTAGTGGAGAGTCAGTGTTTTAGAATTCAACTTCAAAATCCTCAAATTCAGTATAAAGGGGAATTAAAAAATATTCAGGAGTTTGCAGATATTGATATTGACGGGAAGTACCATTTTTGTGAAACAAGGGATATTACAAGGCCTTTTCCAAGTGAATCATTAGTTTTGGATCCAGATCAAGAGTTCGTTTGGAACCAGTGGTTATCATCACCATTTAAGGATATAGGACTCCCGCAACATTGTGTTATTCTTTTGCAGGGTTTTGCGGAGTGTAGAACATTTGAAGATTTTCTAAAATTGTCTATTGTTTCTATCGGCACATTGTCTCACGCCCTAAAATTCACATTAGAAAATGCTCGTGCCATTGCTTCCGGGAACAATGGAAAGTCAATTTCTACATCTATAAAGTGGTTGGAAAGAAAGAATATTCTTCGCCTCATTTTACGATCCACTCTACACCACAAGCAGTATGTAGACCAGATCTAAAATATTATGAGGCTTCTCTTGTTGGAACATCGTCTATTGGAAGAGCACTTAGATTGCATTTGGGCTGCCACTGAAAAGCCAGATCAAATTGAAGTGATTAAAGCCAATGTCTTTGACCTCATTGCTGATTTAGCTTGGTCATTTTCAAATGAACAATTGGACAGTCTTTTTCGCAGGTTGAAGAATGCTCAGGATCGATCTGTAGGAGATGTTAAAATTCTTAGTTTCTTGAAGAAGCTTGCACAGAGTGATAATGGAGGTATCATGGCAGAAAGATTGCTCGAGTTATTTTGGAATATGATGTACACAGAAGAGGCACTGGATGAAGTCCTGGAGTCTGGAGCCTTTATTGAAATCCTTGGTCACCATATCTCAGTAGACCATGCAAGTCAAGTTGTTTATATTTTGCAGTGTCTTTCAAAAGTTAAGGTTGGAGAATTTGTGATTCCTTCACTCAGACTTCTACGGGAAATTTAATGTCTGCACAATAAGAAACCTTTTTATGGGACCAGGTTTCACGCCAGATGTGTTCGCAGCAGCTAATTACAGACCATAATTTGATTCATTTGGTTGTCTACAGCCCCGTGGAATACATTTCTGTGGCACGGTCACCGTAAATATATTCATGGACCCCATTGAGAATAGTCAAAGGGAATGAGCAGAAACAAAATCGTGAATTCCAAACCCTAAAACTCAAAGCACTACATGCAAAATGAACATACAGAGAATGCCAAGAAAAGGAGCATGGAAAATCTGACAGTGAAGAATTCAACACGTACACATATAATTGCACACCTAAATCTTCTTTCAATATAGTGTGAAGAATAGAGAGAATATAAGAACCAAAACAAAAAGTAAATCTGGAACTTGCAAAGGATACAACTATGAGAAAGCTCATACGGAATAGTGCAATAGCAAGAATACTACATAATCTGTAGTAATGTTCCATTCCCAAGCTGGCCTTTTCAATAACACCTCCACACAAGAAAAGAGAAGAGTACATATAAAACCTTAATTCATTAAAAAATCTCTATACTTTGTGGCTTTTTCAATTTGCTGAGTCCATGCCGAGTTTGTGTGCTATCTGAGTCCAGATCCAGTCTGTCAAATCTATGCCGAGTCCGAATCTGGTAGCTATGAGATAGAGTGACTTTCTATCATGGAATCCACAGCATGTTACACCATTTGAGCTAGGTACTAGGATAGTCTACATGGTATATCTATGTTTACCATTTTCGAAGAGGTGGGAATTCAGAAAAATTACGAACTTCTCATCAAAATTAGCAGCACGAACCTTAAGTAAGAAAAAGAGAAGCAACAGAACTTATGAATGGTGTACCATGTTCTTCAAATTTTAACAGCTCTGTTGGAACTAACATAAATTTGCTAGAAAATTGTATAGCTTCTATGCATGATAGAATACAAGATACACCGCCTCCACTAAAATGGAGAAAGATTAGATCTACTTCTTCAAGCTGTGATCAACTAGAACTTGAAAGTACAATGGTATCTATGAGAAGTCCAAGTAAGATGAAATCTTTTATCTAGATGCAAACTCAACTTTTCCAACCAAATGGACATAACTTGAGTATGATGAATTCTGACACATCAAAAACCAATGGAGTAAACCCTGCACTGGTGACAGTGGAACGGTCTGTAAGATCACAACAAGGACCTTGCCAAAAGAAATTTGTATTAAACAAAGATACTTCTCAGACCCCTAGTGTTGAACATGGGCAGAAACAAGGGAAACCAAATAAGGCTGAGATTTCAATGTCTTTGTCACTTGATGCTCCCAAACAAGTCAACCATGAAACTATGAAGGTTAATCAGGAATCTATAATGAATGTCTTCCCCCCAGATACTTCTGCTTCAGGAAACTTCGGAAATCCAGTGAGTCCAAAGGTCAAAGGTGTCTTTGACGGAGCTTTTCACCCCTGAACAGATGAGGGAGCACATTGCAGGGCTACAAAAATGGGCGGACAAGAGAAAAGCAAAGGCTGAAACATGCCAATTATGCAAGCAAAAGAAACTTCTATTCGATCCACTACCTATTTTTGTTCACTATGTCCTTCCCGTATCAAGCCCAATGCATCAGTTTACTTTGTGGCAGCCGATGATACAAGACATTTCATTTGCATAGTATGTTTTAATAAGACTCGATGTGATGAGATCAGGATAGATGGAAATGAATATGCCAAGTCAATGTTTGTGAAAGAAAAAAAATGAAGAAGTTGGAACAGTGGAAGTGTGGGTATGCAAGAGGCTCCAACTCTTGATGAAAAGATTAGACGGAAGATAGACTGGGAGATAACTTTAGGTTTGAGAACTATTTTAGGGATTTGAGTCAGAATATCATATACAAGGGAATAAAGTATCTATTTTTCATATCGACTATGTTGCACGCAATATCCTGAAGCAGTCAGAGGAGGAATTCAGACTTGATGACTTGATGACGGTATTAGTTGTTTGTTGATTTATTTTAGTTATTTGATTGTCTCCATTTTAGTATTTCATGATTATTCAATTTGATATATCGAGCATATATTCATTTTGTTAGAACACAATTGTTGTATTTGTGTGATTAGATTAACTGGTTTCTTTTGAAAAGAATTAAATCCTTTTGATTAATCACAGTAATCTAGAAATGCTATTTGGATTTATAAGTAGAATCATTTAACTAGAATTGTTACTCTGTCTCCAAAGTTGATGCAATCTAATTTTTCTACATAATTTTAATCGGTTCCTTCAAGAAAGGATTAAACTCCCTTTGAATATTTTGCAATAAATTTGATTCGGTCCTTTGGATAATTAAGAATGGATTAATGATTGTTTCCTTGCATGGTTACACAAGCTGTAAACCATTTCTCTGTGCCAAACAATTCGAATTATTGCCGAGCATAAGTTGTCTGTTTTTTGAATCTCTCTTGACTCCGTTACCCAATGAGGTACTAGTCTGAAAATTTAATTGCATTTATTTATTAGTTAATTTTTAATTTCATGTAAACATTACAAGTCATTTTATCTGTAGAAGTAGTTAATAATTTTTCATTTACTTCACATTTTATGCCACTGTAAGTAGATAAGTTAATACTTGTCAAAGTTGCATATTCAATTGATCTGTTTTATTAATTAAAGGTTCACCCGCCTAAGTTTAACAGAGCCTAAAGCGCAGGGAGTAATCAAACTCCGTTAGTTGGTTCAAAAACATTGTAGATTTGATCACAAAACTTGGCATCCTCTGAGAATCAACAACCCGCATTTTTGAGACCCAACACTATCTCTGTGTTTTTTGAATATACAAGCAACTTTGAATCCATCTAAAAATTCATAATGGCCAGGTAAGGAGAATTCTGGGAAGGAATAACATCAATAGGTGTTGCTGGTAGGGATATACAAATGCTTGTAGATGTTATGAAATGGTTCTTTGTGGCTTGTGATGTGCAGATGTAGTACATCGTTTGAATGCCCTTCGAGGAAAAGGCATGCCATACCTGTTCTCTTGGTCTTTGAAAAGGTGAGCTACCATAGGAAAGCTGATTCTTTATGAATGAATAGGATGATTGTAAGTTGTTACTATCTGTAGGTCTCATGTTTTAATGTCACACTTCTATGTTAGTGGATTTAGAGGAGGCTCATTCATAGTTGGGTTTTGTGATGATGTGCAGGAGCTATAAAAGTGGTTATGCCTGGCATGATTTATCAGAGGATGATACCATATACCAAGCTCAACAAGAGTATGTCCTCAAGGGCTCTGAGCTCTTTGAGGGTCCTCAGGTAGGAATACTTGGAATATGCGAAAAAGACATTGTGTTAGGTGTTTCTATATTAGTAGACTTATTGAGCTTCTTTTGTTGTATGTTCAATTTGTATCCATCTTTAGTTGCATCTATGTTTGTTGTGTCAGTCTTTGACTACCGCTCTGTCAAATGAATTCGCCAATGTTATTTGTTTTGATGCATAACCTTTTAAGACTGTTGTATACTATTATAGGTCTCTTACCCTCTAAACACCAAATGGTTTTCTCTTCTATACATCCACTTGGGTTTATTGGGATAATGTTTTTAATTTGAAATAAAGCATCCTAGGTGGATATTTTCTAGACATATGATCTTGAATTTACGGACTCCAATTAAAGAAAACTGGGTTTTTGGATTTTATAACCACGGTTCAAGGGGTTTTATGAATTTAGTTGTGAAATTATAGGAAATTAATGTATATCAAATATAATAACTTTTCGCTACTACGTGACTGAATCCTGATGATTTGTGTCTACAGATTGTTACCAGCAAGGCTCGAATGGTAAGCTGTTGAATCCCAAACATCCATTGGAATTACCCCATTCAGGTAGATACCAAGATACAGTCTCTTCTACCAGTAGGTCTCTGGTAGTCCACAAACAAAGAACAAACAATGTGGAAGAGAGCACAATACAAAGAACTGACTCTCTTTGTGATGGACAAGGTCCTCAAATCCCATTCTAGGGTACCCAGAATATTGGCTTAAACAACAGATTGAGTACAGAGAATCATCATACTACATTAAGGGCAGTCACTAGTGTAGTTGTCTCTGCCTATGATTGTCGCTGAGGAGTGACACATAAGTCATATGGAGGGGACTCTTCTTGGAGCCCTTTGGAGCTTGGGAAGTACAAAATATATGACAGAATCCATAGCTTCTACAGTGGACCATGGGGTAGATGCTGCAACACAGACAGAAGAAAAGAGAATCAAATGTATCAAAGGAGTCTCTACCGAGGAGGAAGAGGAGGAAGAAGAAGAATGTACTTCAACTTTTGTAGAATCAAAAGAGAATCAACACGAATATCGGAAACCCACAGAGCTAAGTGGTGGGGAAGTTTCTCCCCCACCTTCTTCCAGTGGATCTCCTGGAAGCCCAAATTCCAAATTAAAATCCAACAGAAAACCAAGTAGTTTTAGATGCCATTCTATTGAAGAAGAAAACTTTGTTATAACCACAAGACCCAGGGCCTCTAACGTTCTCATATAGTCGATCTCTTGTGATTCAATTGCTGTCAAGGATCACAATTTTGTTGGTATTCCTTTCTCCAGGTATCAGGGATCTTGTGATGAATCCAGATCATCCAGGCTGAAAGTAGTTTCTACTACATCCTCTGTATCCAAGAGGGTTACAGTAGAAGATGAGTTCCTGAGGATGCCTAAGAACCCACGCCCTGCACATCTTCATCTAGAAGACAAAGAGTACTTCATTGGTAGCATTGTGGAGACCAAAACTGAGAAGGAAACAGAAGGGGAAGAGCCTACTTTGAAGAGATGTGCCTCATAGGCTCATACAATGCGGATAGGTATTGTCTGTTTGTTTAATTCATTTGTCATGATTGTGCTTTTATAAAAAAAAAATCTCTCAATTGATGGATAATTGATGTGGTTAGTGTAGATGTTTGTTTTTCGACAAGTCAACACTAGAGTATCCCACTCTCTCTTGAATAAAGCTCTTCAAAGGCTGAACTATGTGATCTAGTGAAGTAACTCCAAGGTTCCTTATTTATGATTCATGATGGGTTAACTCAGTGATTACATGTGATCTTGCTGATAATCACAAAGGGACTTACGCAGACTTCTTCTATTTCATTCAGCTTGTTCCTCCTTCTGTGTGGATGATGTATGTACAAGGTCTCAATGATAAAGAAATGAAAAAAAATAAGGTTCTAGGAAGCTAATCTAAGGTCAATGAAGCAATGATGATGTTTGAATAGACAAACTCCTGAATCAACCTAACTTCACTTTGCCATGGATGCCTACAACTACATGAAGTTGGTGCAATCTCCTAAGGTTACGCGAATAGTTTTCAAATCATGAAGGCTTATACAAGCACCCATTAGACGGCATAGCTCAAACAAACATCCACAATCGAACTTATGCAAATTAAGCTCAGACTAGCTTTACACAACACTTCACGGGCGATGAATGTTAAAAGCATGAGTTAGGAGTTGATCAAATATTCAATACAACATGTATTACATGTATTACATCAAAGAGCTTCTAATCTACTTTTAATCTAATTGAAACACCTCTCCACTTCTTCAAGATATAGGAAATCATGTTATTTCACAAGATAACACTTAAACACCAAGTGAAATCCAATGTCCTTTGCATTAATCTTGAAAATATTTACAACTTCAAGTCCTCTCAGGAAATTTCGAGAGTCTCTCCTATTCTACTCCTACAAAACTATATCTATGATCTATATCTTACAAATGAGGCAACAAGGCCTTTATAGAGTGTTTCCAGAATACAATGAATGGCCAAGATCAATTTGATAGCCAAGGGCTCAGATCATGCCACCTCAGTAGGTAGTTACAACAACTTGCTATTTTTAGTACAAAAGAGAGAGGCAATGAAGGCACGTTTTCCAATGTGATAAGGTAAGATGAAATCATTTAAAACATCTTTCACATAGGCGTCCTCATGGCTTCTTTTATTAAATGATACATTGAATGCAATTGAAATAATGCGGCTGATATGATTGGATGATGATAGGTACATGCCACATAGGTGCCACCTCAGCAAACTTGTGGATTTCAACTATTTATTCACTTTGCTTTTGGGCATATTCCCAAATTGTATCAACTTGTGATGATGTATTCGATGTGATTGCTTGAACTTGTATGTTTAGGAATACATCTTGTTGATCTTGCCTTGTTCTTGAATTGTAAACTGGATGAGTACATGTTGCGTCACTTGATTAACTTCATGATGTTTCTTCTTCTTGTAGGTAGGTTGATGATCTTCCTCGATGATACTTCATGTAGAGTAGTAGGAGATGATGATGATGTTGCTACCTTCATGTAGAGTAGAAGATCTCTCTTGGACTTGAAGATTTGAAGAGTCCTGAAGTTGAATGGATGAAGTGTCCTTGGAATGATTTGATGAAGTGTAATCCCATGGATGAATGCTTTTTGGATGATGATGCATTCTTGAACTTGATGTAGATTCAAGCACTTGCTCTTGATGATCATGATGTAGTTGATGAACTACTTCCTTGAAGATGATCTTGAAGTGATCTCCTTAGAGCAGTCACATGATGACTCTTCCTTGAAGGTTGAAGAACTTGAAGTAGAGTGTGGATGGATAGATGCCTTGTCTTGAACATGATGCCACTTGATGAAGAGTTCCAACACAAGGATGATGAAAGGTTCCTTGAAGCTGCTACATGATGCCTTGAAGCTATGACTGATGAAGAAACTAGTTGATACTTGAAGTGATCCAATAGGATATCCTTGAAGTGACTTCTTAGAGCAGCTTGTGATGTTTTCTCCATACGGCAACTTGTTGACTTCACTCCTAGCATGAAAGTGGTTCAAGCTTCTTCTTCTTTGATGATTCCTTAACTCCATTCATGCTCCTACAACACACACGGAAAGAGAGACAACATCAATACTCTTGATAAACACTTGATTTTATAACATATAAGAATCATTACATGCATCCCTAGCTAAACGTATTAGATGGGAATTTCAGTTTCTTCTTTAAAAGATTTTACAAAATCCACATTAATACTACACACTGAATGGGTGCATTAGATAGCAAGTTCTTGATCTTCATTGAAACTCTTGACTTCCTAGCCAAAACTCACTCCTCCTTCCATAATAGCGCATTGGTTTAGACTTCTGATTTCCCCTTGAAAGTCTCTTGAATTTGCCTTTAAAACTAACTCTTTCTCTTTTGGCGCAGCAGATCAGCATTCTGATCTCTCCTTGAAATGTGCTATAAAACTTGAACTTAAACCCCCTTAACATGTGGTGCATAGGTTAAATGTTTTAAATCCTCTAAGGGCTGATGCATCACTTGAGGGTTTTGAATTCTTACCTTCTGAACTTGTCATTATCATCATAGGAAAATCAGGTCTTCTTGAAAGTGGCGCAACAGTTTGAAGGTTTAAAGTCTTCTTCCCATCACTTACAAACTTGAATTCTTCTCCTCCTTCTAGGCGCATTGGATCTAGATGTTAGAATCTTCTTGACGTATATGCTTTGAATCACACTTTCCACATCCCCTAAGAGCTGGCGCACTAGATAAGGGATTTGAAATCCTCTTGAAATCTGCTCTAAAATCTTGATTTTATCATCTTTCATAAGGGCACATCACTTGAACATTTTGGATCTGCATTGAAGTTTGTCAAGACTTGGCGCAGCAGATGTGGGTTTTAAAATCCTCTTTATGTATTTGAACCTTCAACTAGCATCTTCTCTCAAGGGAATTGGATGGAGCGCATCACTTTGATGATTTGAGATCCTCATCTTCACTTAAAGACTTAAGGCGCATCAGCTAAGGGATTGTGAATCCTTTATATATAACTGGCGCATTAGATCAGATCTCTGATTTCTCCTTGCTGTCGTAGCAGATTAACATCTTGAAACCCTCCTCTCTTCTTTTGGCGCATCGGTTGACACTTTCAAGATCCTCTACAACCTAGCGCATTGGATAAAAGTTTTAAAATCTTCTTCTTCTCAACTTGAAGGCAAATCTTCTTCCTTGCTTGGGCGCATCGGTTTAGGATATTAGGATCTTCCTTGAGGTTTGGTGCATTGGATAAGGAAGTCGAGATCATCATCTTTAGTTGGCGCATGGGATAAGAGATTTGAAATCCTCTTCTTCTTCTATCCTTGGCGCATTATATTAGGCGCAAGAGATCATCAACTTGAGATCTTCTTGAAAGCGGCGTAGTTTATCAAGATTTTGCGCCACCTCTATCTTTTGTCGCACTAGATGGGAAATTTGCGCCCTCTCAGTACTTAGTCGTTTTTTCAGGGTCCTTGAGGGTAAAGGTATATTGAAAAATATTTAAAGTATAAGAATTCTTATACTTTAAATATTTTTCAATATACCTTTCAGGATGTTTGAGATAGGTCTCGAATCCACCGGATTTAACATGTAGAATCTAGAATTTGGAGGATCCACCAGATTTCAGACTTAGTCAATTTTTCAGGATTTTCAGGATTTCGGGCTACCGGACTTAGTCTTTTCAGGCTCTCAAACATACATCAGGATTGGTCTCAGAATTCATTATTTGGATGGAAATTGATCAAGACTCTTCATTACTGCAAGTTCATGTTCCAGACGAGACCTTCAATTATAAAGCAAAATCTTCTAGGAGAGAGACTCATTGTTGGATTGGTAGAGGAAACGAACCTAAAACATCATTCGAAACTAAATGCAAAGCATCGTGTTGATGATTGTTTTTGGACAAGTCAACAATTAGAGTGAAATACAAAGTATCTGACTCCCTCTTGAGCAAAGCCTCTCGAATGCTGAACTAGGTGATCAAACAAGATGACTCCAAGGTTCCTTTCTGATGATTTTGGTAAGAGACAGCTCAGTGACTAAGTATGATTTTGCTGTTAACACACAAAGGGACTTACACAATTGTTCAAGTAACTTATTGTTTCAATGGAAGTGGATACTGGAGAGTCTAAGTACTACAGCTAATGGCGTATGATTTAGCAATTGATGCTCTTGGTCTTAATTCTAACTTAATAGATAAAAAAGGGACAAAAGGTGTAAAGTTCAGAAACACTAGTCTAATCCTAAATGCAAGGATGATTACTGCTCAAAGTGAAATCAAACCAGATCCTGCTTCGCCAAGATGGACAACTACACAAGATTGGTGCAATCTTCTAAGGTGTACAAGATGTTTAAATCATTTATGCTCATGAAAATTTCAACAAACATAAAGATCAAATTGATGTCCAATTTTGTTCAGGCTAACCATGCATTGCAATCTGCGAGCTGCAAACTACAAATGGTATGAACTTATAGATTTCACCACAAAACAATAAAGAAACCTTTCATTGACTAACATAACTCAAAGAAAACTTATAACTTTATATTCGCTTGAAAATTGAAACTATGCAACACTCGGAAACACAAATAGAATCACCAAAGCAATGAATCTTTTATTATCTCAGAGAGCTCTTGCAACAATTTCAGACATTTCAACCGTACAAATGAGAGCAACAAGAGCTCTTTTATAGACCTCAAAAGAATGAAGGTTCAAGATCGATCGGCGAAATTAGCGGACCAGATCAAGCCACATCACAAGTAGTTGTAACAAACTTCTCTTTATTAAATGAAAGAGGCCAGCTTTATTAAATGAAGGAGGTTATTTGTATTAAATGACAGAGGCTATGAAGAAAAGAACAAAAGCACGTCTTGCAAGAAGATAAGAATGGTATATCATTATCTTATGAAGAATCCCCATGTGAATATCCATCACTAGAAGCTTGGCATTCAATGAATTTGGACACTATTTGCTTGACTTCCTCAACAGGTACACTTGGCGCATTCTGAATGGTTCCTTCGGCCTCAAGTACATCAACTGAATAAAGGCCAAGTGTCCTTTCCCAATCGGTTATTCTTGCTTTGTTGTCGCCAAGGTGGACAGCAAGTGAGAATATACTATCAAGTCTCTCATCTGTAACATCATTTTCCTGAAAATAGAAAACTTGAACTTGTTCTTTCAGATTCTCAAGAGTCATCTCCCCAAAAGGATTACAGATCTCCATCAAAGAAGCATGTATTCCATCCTGAATCCTCTGAAGCACACTTCTAATTCTTGACATATCTAGTTTTATCTTATCCAGCAACTGTCCTTTGATGCGAAGACTAAAATACCAGGAGGAAAAGTTGTATATTCTACCCTCTTCAATAACTTCAGCATGTAACAAATCATCCACTGATGTTTCCATCAAGCTCTTTAGGTGTGGCAGATGTTGATCCTTGAAATCCTTGAATTCTACACAAGCTGTCATTAGTGCAAGTACCCTCTCCTTAAGGCTAGTAATCTTATCATTTACTTGCATAATATCTCTCAGATGTCTGAATGTAGTCTCCTTTGACCTTTTCATCCAATCTTTCATTCTGTGAGATGAAGACTTCAATTCTTCTAGGTGTCCAACTGTTTCAGGAGGAAGGAGAGATGGGGGTGTAGCAACCCGCTCCTGCTGATGAATAGGATGCACTAAATGCCGAATGTACTGCTCCAAGGCACGACATCTTTGCTCAGCCTTAATTCTCCCTTCTGTCTCTTGTCTTATGATAGCTCGAGCATTATCTATTAAATCTTGAAGCTCTTCTTCAACTTGCATTCCAGTCAAAGGACCCATATTGATTGTATTGATGTCATAATCATCAGGTGTTACATCCTCTATGTTCTTTTCAAGCCTAGGAACGGCTACATATACTTTCCTTACTCCTGTTTCATCTTTAGTGATCTTAGAAAGGATATTTGCCTTCTTTTTTAGTTTCTCCTTTGACATATCCAAGAGTAACTCATCTACTGGAAGGGGAGGACAGCTTTCAAGTTCACAATTCTCTCTGATTCTTTCTTGTAACCACTCTGGCAGTGATGAAAGATCTTGCTGATGTTGTACTTGTCTTCCTTGTGTAGGCAATGATTCTTCTTCAGCATCATCCTTATCCTCGGTATTAGCTTCATCGATGGTTTCAGTATCATGTGGGCTAGAAGGTACTTCTTCCATTGGAGCTTCTGGAACCACATTCTCAGCAGGAATCACTAAATCTTGATTCAGCGGGATATCACTTGGCTGTCTAGAAGAAGCAGTCTCAATACTTAACCTTTTCTTCTTTCTACTGGATTCTCCTTGAACAATCTCAAGCTGTTTCCTTTTCTTTCCCTGTCCTGAATCCTTACTAGGTGCTTTATGTTGTTCCTGCTGATCCACTTCTCCCATCTTAGTATAGGTGAGTCTCTTACCTTCATCAAGCAAGGCTTGTACTTGTTTGTCTATTTGTTCTTCAGTGATAGCAATAACAGGCCTTATCAATCCTTCGTCATCGACCTTTTCTCTATCTGCCCAGTTAACTTCATAAGGCAAATTGCGGATTTTATCATATTCATCACCAAGAAGAGCTCTATCACCTTCTAGCTGATTGGGAATTCTTAGTATCTTTGTAGCTCTTATCAGGGCCCATTTCAATCTTGAACACTTTTGCATCCTGATGTCATCATCATCTATAGCATCAGCTCAGTGATCCTCTAATTGTTCTTTATGCCTGTAAGAAGAGTAAGACTGCTTGATAGCTCCATGTGGATCAAAGTTTTTTCTCCTTGAATCATGTGGATGTAGATGATAAGCCTGAAGCTCGACTTCTGAATGCCCAGCTGCCTGTAAGGATGGACAAGAATAGTATCTACCCAGTTGAAGAGGAAACTGAACTCCTGCTTTCTTCCTTGCTTTCTGCATCTTATGAAATTCTAACAGTTGTCTGGAAACCTCTAGCAACACCATCCTGTTTGAAGGGTATCTAGGCAGTCTATATGGGAATGATGTAAATCCTTGAATCCTGATATAAGTGAACTTATCATACTGGATGTAGTACCTTCCATACTGCTTGATGAAGTTCCTGGCAGCACCTATTAATCTTCGATGCAGTTCACCTCTTAACCTCCTCACTATGAACATGGCGAAGGCATCATTGAATCTCTTATAGTGATTGATGTTTTTCAGGTGGAGCTGAGGATAACACTGATGAGAGAGAATCTGTCCCGGCTTTGTACCTACTTGCCCTTTAGCTGTTAGTCCTTTGTAGACTACATTTCTTGCCAAGATATACACAAGGTAGGAAGTCATGAAGAAAGACTTCGTTTCATCAAAGTTTTCAAGTTGTTCATCTAAACAGTGGCTTATAAGGCCAGCCCAGTCAATCATCTTGTTCTTTGTAAACATATGATCAAAATAAGTATACATCCATCCCTCAAAAGTGGATGATTGTGGCCTACCTGTTACTCGATTCAGGAACATGATCAAGTAACTTATCTCCTGTTTGAAGTCAGCTTTGTGATACTTGGGGTCTTTTGAGTTGTATATCTTCATCGAAGAATCATTCATCCACTTCTTCCTGATTTCTTGCATGTAGACCTTTGAGTTGCCTTCGAACGTCATCTGAGCTGTTGTAGGGCAGATGAAGACTCCTTTCGCCTTTGGGATGTTAAAGATTTCCTGAATGGCTTCCCTCTGCAAGTAGGCAAGAACAATTCCATCCTTTGCTATGATTTGTCTTTTTTCTTTGTCGTAGTGCTGAACACACTCCAACACTAGCTCGGCGCTTGGCAAGGCAGGTGGAAAGCAAGCCGCTTGTACAATCCCGCTCTTTGCGATGGCTTTAATGTCTTCATTCCTGGTGATCGCAAGCAAGAAGTCTTTCACTTCCTCCAAGTTGACGTGTCCCATGTTGGTGTCGCCGACATCCTTCCACTGCGTTTCAAGCTTGGACTCCGGTATGTTGGACTTGGCATCCATCTTGATAAGTACTTGTCTCTCCTTAGCCGTCATTCCCATCTATCTGCAAGACTAGACTCGAATAAGTAGATTGAAATAATAGATTCTATGAGTCTTCTATATCACTATTATCAAGTTATCATATTTTAATTCAATTTTCCAAGTACAAAGAGGTTTTCTAAGTCATTTTTATCTGATTTCTGAGTATAAATCTGCAAAATACAAGGTAATTTATAAAGGAGAAGTGACCAAAACGTACCTTGTACCCAATTTCTGCCTTAGCAAACACAAATTTCTGGAATTTAGTGCAAAAAATCAGTATAAAATGGCAGAATTAGAAACAAATTAGCCTCTTCCAACTCAGATCTGTCCAAAAAAAATGGACTTTCTCCTTGCAGATTTCTGCTCCTAAGATAAATTGCTGCTTCTTCAATAATTTCGCTGCCCCTTGGTAAAGATTTGCCGCCTCCTTTATGAAAATTCGCTGTCCTTATAGGAAAATCGCTGCTCCTTTATAGGAAATTCGCTGTCTTCTTATAGGAAATTTGAAGAATGAATAAGATAAAAGGTGGGGCGCTCACCTTAAATAAGGTTGTTTCACCTTCATTAAATGAAGTCGGCTAAGTGAGTGAGGTCGTCCCACCTTGAATTTTTTTGAATATTAGCAATTTTTAAAATTCAAAACAATATCTTGGGCGCTAAAAGGGAAAGTTTAGGCACATATGGGCGCTTAACTCCATGATGTCCCTCCTTCAATTATTCTCAAGGCGCTTAAACTTTATGATATTGTTCTTCTGAATCTTCTTTGAGTAGTGGGAGAGATATGATGTCGTTACTTCATGTAAGAGTAGAAGATGATGATGTGATGTCTCTAGGACCTGAAGGTTGAATAAATGAAGTTGCCTAGTTGACGTAGAAGTTGATGAAGCGATCATATCTTCAGAGTGATCCTTCGGAAGATTGATGAAGTGAAGGAGACCTGAAGTTTGATGTATGATGATGATCTTGGAACAATATTCAACTTAATGATAACATCTTCTTAAAAGTGATTCCAAACTCTTTGCTCAAAGGTGATTCCTCAGATAACTCCTATCCTTTTGATATACCTCTTTCAACTTTAGGTACTTCTTCATCAATACTCACCTCACTCCAAGGCGCTCCATAAGATGCCCAGAGCAACTGAAGGCGCTTGACTCACTCAGGACGCTCAAATTACTCTTTCAAGACCTACTCATTCTTCATGAAGGTGCTATCCTATACCAAGGTGCCAAAACTCACTCATTGGAGGCACTCATATCCTACTCAGGGCGCTCATGTCTCCCTTCAAGGCGCATTGACTTGTTTAAGGCGCCCATTCCGCACTTAAGGTGATTATATCTTGTTTCTAGGCGCCAATTCAACACTCCAGGCGCTCATTCATCTCTACTCCCTGTGAAGGCGCTTACTCCTCAGTCTAGGCGCACTCTCATGAGTATCCAACTTCCTGAGGGGCATATCCTTTCCCTAAGCATAGCCTCAAGGCGCATTTCTATTCATCTAGGCGCTTATGTTCTCCTTCAAATCTTCTACTTATAGACCAAGGCACTCATCACCCTTCTAAGCGCTCATAACCTCACAAAGGCGCTAAAACTCTCCTAGCAACTCAAAGCACATCTTATGATCTTCTGACTATCCTCAACAAGGCGCATTTCATTCATCATCAAGGTCTAGGAATACTTCCGTCTCCGGGTGCTAGCTTAGGTCTTTGTAACTTGCTAAGGAACTCATTGAGGTGACATGAAGATGCCAAAACATCATCTAAGCGCTCATTCATGATGATTTCAAACTCCCCCCTTTGTACTCCATCAAGGTGCTAACTTAACTCTTCCTTCAGGGCACCAATACATCACAAGGCGCATATATCATCTAGGCGCTAGAACTTTTGCAAACTTCTATAAACTCCATTTGGTAATCACTCAAACTCTCCTCACCAGGGCGCTTAAACTCTCCTCAAGACTTCCTAGGCGCTCTCCATCCTACCTAGGCGCACTTTGATGGTGGATTCTCCATCTACTTCAAGGTCTCCAATCTTCATCAGTTAAGGCGCATATCTTGATTTGAAGAAACTCCATCACCTAGGCGCACTTTATATGACTAGAGCGCTCAAAACACTTTTCATCAAACTACTCTCCATGAAGGCGCTAAGGACAATGGAAACCAAAGTCTACTTGATTTAAGGCGCTCAAGATGTCTGAAACTTCTTTTAAGGCGCCAACTCACTGGTTCTTTCCCTCCAAGGCGCTAAAACCTCAACCTTAAGACAGGCGCTCAAAACCTCTTTACTTCCTTCATCTTTCCCTCTGTGAGGGCGCTCATCAGATAGTTTCAAACTCCCCAAGGCGCTCACAACACTCTCACCTCACCAAGGTATTCAAACTTACTTTGAGGAGCTTACACAACTTCAAGACTTCCTAGGGCGCAAGATACAGGGTTTTCATTCAAGGCGCCAGAAGGGTCCAAAGGCGCTCATCTCTCCATGACAACATCTGAAGGCGCATTTGAGATCACTGCTCTCTGTCCAAGGCGCCAAACTCTCTCTGGACTCTCCAAATTCATGGTTTTATAACCTCACCTCACCTTTAGGCGCTTCAAGGCACTTGTCACTTGTAATAATCCTTCTTCTAAGGGACATATACTCCTCAAAACCCTCCTAGGGCGCCCACTCATGGTCCAAAGGCGCATTGACTTGTCCAAGGCGCTTATCACTCAAAGACGCCAGTTCCTTTTTGAAGGCATATCTCCATAGTAGGCACTAAAACTCAATTTCATGGCCTTCAAGGCGCACAAACCTTCTAAGGCGCCCTTTAAGGAGCTCACAACTTTCACAGTCCTAAGACACATTTTCACTTTCCAAGACAAGGTGCAAAATCCTATCCCAAGGCACTCAGATCTTGCTCTAGGCGCAAAAAAAGGAGATCTCTATCACCAGAGGCGCAAAAGGAGGTCTCCGATCACTCTAGGCGCCAGAAATGTTGATGTTTTCACCTTAAGGCGCATATTTCTCCTAGGGCGCATTCTGACTCCCAGATATTCTAACATGTGCAAGGCGCTCATACACTCTCACCTCACCAAGGTGCCAGAACTAGTTTAAGGCGCTTGGAGCATCATTTTGTCTCAACAACCATGACTTGACTCTTCTAGGAACTCCTTGTACATTAAGATGATCTCTTGAGGTGGTTTTAATCACAGGATCACTTATCTTAGGCACAAACAACACTTCAAGGCACCCACTAGAGGACCTACTCAAAGGCACTAACATTCACTGAATCTTTCCCTCTAAGGCGCTCCATTGGACTTACCTGCACCACTAGGCGCCAGACTACACTAGGTGCCCTCTGGAAACTCTTCTCAAAGGCGCTCATCTTCCTATACTACAATTGCCTCTGAAACATTGATTGACGTGATTCCTAGTTTAAACAAGGAGAGATAAAGCATTCAAAACCATCCAAACGATCATCTCCTTCCTAACGTCTTCATTGCCCCGGAATACCTTAGCCAAAATGACACATAACAACTTCCTGCGCAAAGCATCTGAGCTCAAAAGAGGGGGTCCCCAGTCCGGTGGGGTGATGTGTGATTTGGTCACAACACATCGGAGCCAAAAAAAAGGGGGTCCCCATTTGCAATGGGTCGATATGTGATTTGGTCACAACAGTTAGCTATTACAGATGTTCACGGAATCAATGAACAATAATTTTCTCATTCCCACACTTCTTTGATTGAGCACAATATTTTACCTTCCCGCTGAGTGTCTTGTTACACTCAAGGGGCATACAGAATTTGGTGCTCTAGCTTTACATACATCTTTAAAATTTCATAGCAATAAAAGGATTTCATTGTCTTAGGGTGCTCTTTTGGCTAGATTTTGTACATAGATGCCAAGACAAGCTACATATGCTTTCTTGTTTTTGGAGGTTGAACGTTGTGTCAAATGGAAAAGAAATTGGAAACCATAGATTTGACAAACATAGCTGGTAGAATTCCTATTTACTGTAAATAGTATCCTTTCAGAGAAGTTGAGAACTTTTAATAACGATAGACACACCAGACTAGGAATCTGTGTTGATATTAGAATAGTGAACAACATAATCTCTCGAAATACATTTCAGGATTCTAGTTTGCCCATTTGCTTTACTTGAGGCCAAAAAAAATCATTTTTAGCAGTTTATGGGAGAGATCCCAAGCATTACCTTTGTCATCCAGTTTATGTTCCTTGGCATTAGCACAAACAGGCCTGTGATATGCCAGAAATGCGCTAGTTGAAAGAAAATACAGGTCTTTAAACTAAATTTACAATGTCTGAATTTTTTATTGTAGAAGTGATCAAATTTTATGCCTAATTATCGAGTTTTTGTTCTGTTGGCAGAAGTTCCAAGTCCAATATACTTGAAAGACCAAATGATCAGGAAAACAGTGGAGCTCGAGCTAAGTGCGTTCCCCGAAAGATCAAGTCTTTCAAAAAGCAACAGTCCAGGAATGAGACCCAGAAAACTCCAGTCAAAGAGTTAAAAGAGACTAGCAAACTAAGAAGGGTATCCATTGATCCAATGGTACTTCTGCTGTGAAACAGACAACAGATTGCAATATTGCCTCCAGTAAAAACTCAAACATGGCAGCTGATAGTGGTTCTCAGAGATCAGAGTCATTCAGGAACTCATTCAGGGAGGAACAGAATGTAATCATGAAAGATCACCATCAAAGGTAATAAAATAGCGTCTGGGTAAACTTTCCTCTGTGCTTTTGTAATAGTCAGGTAAGTATTGAAATTCAGAATAACAGTTTTAAAACTGATAATTTAGTGATTTTTTGTCTTCCATTTGATGGTTAAATTTTTGCAGCACATCTTTATAGACAAAATGCCTCTTCAAAAATGCTAACTTCCTTGAACTTGACCTTCATTATAGGTATCCTCACTTTTCTTTGTGTTTGGTTAAGCAGGCAATCTTCAGTAACTATTTTGAAGGTTGAATCGCAAGCAACAAGCACCCAGGAAACCGAGGGAACCTCACCAACAATTGAACTAAGGCAACATCTGCAGGAATGCAGGTAGGAGTCTTATTCTCAAGTTCCATTTTTTTTTTTTGGTTCAGAATGCAAGGGGAGCTCTGTTCCATGTTATATACTTCTTTCTGATTTGCATTCCTTTGATATGATGAAAACAGGATTTCTGAGATCGCAGCCAAGGCAGAACAAAAGCCCAACTCTTCTAGAGACTCTCAAAATTGCAAGCACCAAAACACATCTTGACTGTCATGCTCATATGTGCCAAAGAGATTGAGATGACGAATATATGGGGCTATAATCTGGACAAATAACAAATGTCTGAAGTTGATACAGATAAATGTTGCATTGGTAAAAGTATATGCTCATTAGGCATAACAATTGCTCAGTAGAATTACGTAAGTAGGGCTTACATGACCTAAATCTACAGTCCTCTTTCTATACATTAATATAGGCCATAGAGATTATGATGCAAGGATTGTAACTGTATTGGCTCTATATTGTGGTATGAGAGAAGAGATTTTGTGATACATTATACTGTAATGAGATGAATGTTTGCAGCTTCTTGTGTTGGAAATGAACTTTCAAATTGATACTACATATTTTCCGCTCCTCCCAAGTTCAGTGATTGTGTTGTACGCTAGCAAAGTTAATTAGTGTGTCTTTTTGGTGGCAGGCCACATTATGAGGGTACCTTCTCCGGTCCCATATTTAGATTCAGAAGCAAATGAAAAAAAACATACTTGCAGAAGTCAACTTTGCCTCTGAAGGCTCTGGAATTCTGCCTTCCACTAGCTACAAATATGTAAGTTCCATATGGCCTCAAAGATCTATTTATTTTTTTTATTCGAAGACAACTAATATTATGTGGTGTTTCGTGTATGAGTAATCAATATTCTTTGGCTTTAAGACAACACATCCCATAAAAACCAACTTGAAAGGCATTTTATCTTTAATACGGGTTTGCAGATTGGCAGAATACCCTTTGATAGGCAAATTGAGTACTCCAACACAAAGGCAGACTTGATTTCTCTGGTAGAACAAGCTGAAAATGCTAGCCATCTCTTCTCTAAATCTCTTTTCTACATTAACATTGGAAGCTATGACTATATATCCAATTACTTTCTGTCCCAGTCAAAAGTTTCTCAACTCTACAGTGTGAACCAATATCAACAACTGCTTCTTGGCAGATTCGCAGAGCAGCTGAAGGTAAGCTCACCCAACTCTTATTAATAGATTTGAAGACAAACTAATTTTTATTATAGTCACATATTTTTATAGGCTGCTTCTTTGACGATGAGCCCATTAGTTAGGACTTCGGCTTGAAATTTTGTGAGTCAATAGTTTAATGCAATTGAATGCATAAATCCATCATATACATTTGCATTGTTCAATTTTAGAACAACCTACCCACTACCATGATAATTAAATATTCTTAAAGGTTAGATATTTGGGAAGTCACATCACAGGTTCTATTATCTGTTTTGTGGTGCAGAATTTATATGAGATGGGGGTCAAAAAATTTCTAGTACCCATCTAGTGCCTCTAGGTTGTGTTGATGAGGTTTTTGTGACTACAACAACATTAGAATAAAATACTGGGTATCCTATCCTCTCTTGAATAAAGCTTCTCAGACGTTGAACTTCGTGATCGAATGAGACTGCTCCAAGGTTCCTTTTGTGTCAGGGTTTGACTGGTGTAGGATAGACTCAGTGAAATGATGTGATTTGCTGGTAATCACAAGGGGGACTTATGTAAGATTGCTCCTTTAAGGCCATGGAATTCATTTCTGGGACTCGGACTTGGATTCGCGGGTGAATGGAATTCTTTCACAAATGGACAACTCGGAATTCTAAAGTTCCATTCTTGAAGAGGCGGATGATTTGGCAATGAGGCTCTGGAAAACTAATCCTAATGAAGAACTAAAAGAAAATGCAAAAGATAAGGTAAGGGTTCAGGAGTCTAACTAATCAAGGGAAATGACTGCTATTGAAGATGAAACTAGAACCGGTCCTCTGCTTCGTCATGAGACAACAACTAGGCAGGGATGGTGCAATCTTCTGGGGTAGAGGCAAGGATTTTCACACTGTCCTGTCATGGATCATGGAGCTGATCATACAGAAACAGCCGAAGTTAAGCATGGAGTACGTTCAGACTAACCATACAAAGTGATTTGCAAGCCACAGATCACAAATGGTATGAACAAATCAACTTCAATCATTCAACAAGAACATTCCCATCACATCTATCTAACAAAAATAAGAAAATACAAGAGAGAACTTTAATATCTTTCAGATTTGCTCCAAGAAATCAATAAGACCATGCCAAAAGTCCAAAGAAATATATGAACACCATTCTTCAATGCATATATTATTGCTTCAGAAGTTTATATCACAACAATCCAACTGATTTTGGGAGTTTCAGCTCATAAAAAACTATACAGAAATAAAAGCTAGCTACTAAGGTGCTCTAGGAGCATCAAAATGATAGAAATTAGAAAAGGAGAGAGAGATACAATGAGGCATCCCTCAGCCTTTATATAGGCTCTCAAAAATATCTTAGGGCAAAAGGAAATCAGATTTCCTTGAAACATGTGCCCTGGGTCATAAACCCTAGAAAAGTAGGCGGGGTCGTCAGAATCCACATGTAGGTGACTGCCACCTATCCTGGTCGTCAGAATGTGTAAGGAAAACTTCCAGCTGTCCTGGTCGCCACTTGTCTAGAACTATCTTGTCTGTCTGGAACTTCCTCCTGTTCTTTAGTCTCAAATTCCATGATGTCCTGGAGTCCTTTATCCTGAGCGTAGATTCTAGGGTGAACAGGATTTTCATGTGGAGGAATCCTTCCTTGAGCAGGGGCGCACTTTCCTTAGGGTCCTGGAATGAAATTCCTTCCTGAGTTGGAATTCCCTGTCGTGGAATAGGATTCCCTGTCCTGGATTCCTAGGTTGGAATTCCATTCTTGGCGTGGATTCCCATTCTTCTCGATGGATGGTGAACTTGAAGTGCATCCTCCGGGTTGTCTAAGGATTGATCGTCTTGTCCGGAACCAGAATCCCTGATACTGGGCTTGGAGTGATTTCTCCCATTCCGCCATCCTTGATGCAAGCATTCCCTGTGTCATTTGAAATCCTTGGAAGGACATCTTGATCTTCCTTATCTCTTTGTGCAAAGTCTCCCTGTTGCCGAACTGGAATCTTTGATGTTGCCTTCCCTTCCCTCGGTATGCATGTGTAGTCTTCTTATTGTCGGAACTCCTGGATCCTTGAAATGGTCATCATTTCCGATGCTTGAACTCTCTGCATCCATCCTGCTTGCCCCAGATTATCCTTGTTCATCCTCCTCATGGAACTTATCCTCGTTTTGGATTCCTGCAAAACAAGGGAAACCTCGAATAGTCATGATGCACAAAATCCATAAATGCAAGTTTTGATCAATTTCACTTATAAATTCCTAAACAAAGGATTTCCCTCATTCTCTGGCATTCTTCATATTCGACTGACTTTTCCTTCATTCCAGGGTTATGAAATATACCAAGCCAATTTTTTTCACTTTTCCAATTACAACAAGCAGAGCAATACACAATCGTTGAAGTTAGCAATTAAACCAAACGATGCGGAATTCAACTCTAACCAAGAATGTACACCAGGATGGCGTGATCATATGGTCAGAGGATCTCTATGCAATGCTGATAAAGGAACTCTAACCAAGAATGCGCCGGATGTCGACAAGCATATGGTCAGAGGATCCCTACCAACTATTATGCTGAAATAACTCGACGTCAAGAATGTGCTTTCCAACCCGAAGTGGAATTGGAGCTACCATATGACGGAGATGCAAAGTATTATAAAGCAAATATGAGAAGAAGTATGAAGTGCTGACAGTACTACTGTTCAGCTTACAATAATTAGAGACTTCCAACCCAACTCAAATGATAGAAGTTAGCAAACTGAAATGACGGATCAGCAACTTTGAAAAACCAAACCAGCAACATAAAACCCTACAAAAATGCTCACACCTCACTCATTTCTCAACTAAATGACCTCAAATCTGATGCAATGCACTCCTATGACAATGGCAACCAAGCTACACACTATAGACCACTCTTAAACCCAAGTATTTATTTAGCATGCTTTCTAATGCACTCCAAAGAGGGGCGGCCAGCAAGAAGGGCGATTTCCTTCTAGAAAATCAAATTCTTCATAATAAATTCTGTAAATTGGCACAATGGGGCGCCCGACATAGACAAAGGGAAATATGAAATACCCAGAACAAATGCCTTTTTATTTTTAGATTTATGAATGAAACTACAGATTCAGCCCTGTTATCAGCAACTCCAAAAAATGACATAAAATGCAAATAACTGAACTACAACAAAACTCAAGCTACAATGCAAATCTCACTACAAAATCACTACTATCAGCAAACCTCTCCCTAGGTGCTATCTCTCAAGCACGAAGTGAGCCCAGGCTAGGAGGCATTCATTTCTCAAAGCAATCCCAAAACCATTACGGTAGCATAACATTATCAAGATTTCGGATCCCCAAATGAGAGCACTCTTCCTCCTTTTATACTTTTCCAACTGGGAGTCTCTAAAATCCTCTTGCATATGGGATAAAACATGAGAGGGAAAATAATATAATCCTCTTCAATTCTTTTTCAACCTCAACCTTAAAGTCCCCTCTTTTAAAACAATATTAATATTAAATAATAATATTTAATTTACGGACTTTAAAACGGAGGCCAAGATGATGTCGGAAATCAATGATCTATAGCTCGTTGGAAAGGTCTTGACAAGACGAATCCAACCCCACTCTCAAAATCCCGTTCTGGTGCCAATCCTGAACTTACTAAAAATAGCCGTAACCAACAGGGACTAAGGAGAACAAGCCCGGAAAGAAACTGCCAACCAAACCACAATCCACGAACAAAAGCAACCACCAAAACATGAAACCCCAATTTCAACCTCCGAGTAGCCTACGGGTCTCTGGAATAGGCCAACGGTCAACTGTAAAAGATCAATCTAGAAAACGGGACATTACAGTCCGCCCTTCCCAAGATTGCTTGTCCTCAAGCAATTGTAAGCCTGGATGCTGCAGAATCTCATCATTCTCCCAAGTAGCATCCTCCATAGGCAAGTTCTTCCACTTCACCAAATACTCTCTGATAGTTCTTTTCCTCAAGGAACGCTCCCTGGAATCAAGAATCTCTTCTGGAATCAAAACTAACTGTCCTTCTTCATCCAAGGGTGGCATCTGTGATGAAGCAACAACATTGTGTCCAAGTGCCTTCTTGAGGCAAGACACGTGGAATACATTGTGCACTCTGCTATCCGAAGGTAGCTCCAACTCATAAGCTACTGCCCCCACCTTCCTAGTGACCTTGAACGGCCCATAAAAACGTGGTTTGAGCTTCTCAGCTTCACTTTTCTTGAGAGTGGACTGTCTATAAGGCTGTAGTCGAAGATAAACCATATCTCCAACTTCAAAAGAGCGCTCAACACGCCGCTGATCAGCATACATCTTCTGCTGATTCTGTGCAATCTGTAGATTGTTCTTCAATGAGTTCAAGATATCTTAACTCTGCTGCAACAAATCTTTGGCCTGAGGGGCTTTGCTATCACCAAACACCAAATCAGCAAAGCTAGGAGCCTCATAACCGTAAAGAGCCATGAAAGGTGACATCCTTATTGACATGTGAAAAGTAGAATTATAACAATACTCGCCCATGTGAAGCCACTTCACCCAAGCTCTTTGCTGCTCCGAAACATAGTTTCTCAGGTAACCTTCCAACCACTTGTTCACTATCTCTGTCTGTCCATCAGTTTGAGGGTGATAACTAGTGCTTGGAGTAAGCACTGTACCACTCATTCTGAAAACCTCTTGCCAAAAAGTGCTTAGGAACTTGCTATCCCTATCACTCACAATGTTTTTTGGCAACCCATGTAATCTAAACACCTCATGTAAAAACAAATCTGCAACTTGGGTTGCTGAAAAAGAGCTGGCAATGGTGAAGAAGTGAGCAAATTTTGTTAATCTGTCCACTACAACATAGATACAGTCTTTACCTTGAACCTTGGGCAACCCTGTGATGAAGTCCATTGATATGCTTTCCCATTTTTGATTGGGAATGGAAAGAGGTTGCAGAAGACCCGCTGGTAAAGTATGCTCATTTTTGTTCATCTGACAAGTGGGACACTCCTGAATGTAACGTTGAACCTCCCCTTTCAGCCCTTTCCAAGAAAATCTTTCCCTGATCTGCCTATATGTCTTGAAGAACCCTTGATGACCAGCAAGTGGAATGTCATGAAAGGTCAACAAAATCTTCTTTTTGAGCTTAGAATTAGCCACCACAAAGATTCTACCCTTGTAGTGTATCAGCCCTTCGACCACTTTGTACCTTTCGTCAAGAAAAGTACCCTCCATGATGCTGGTTGCAAACTGATTTTTGGCATAATCAGCAAGCAACATGTCCCTCCAATCAGCTGTAAGCTCACACAATGAGCTCAAATGAGGTCTCCTAGAAAGAGCATCAGCCACAATATTGTTTTTTCCTTTGACATATTCGATGTCAAAATCGTAAGCTTGAAGCTTACTCACCCACTTTTGTTGCCTCTCGTTCAAATCTTTTTGATGCATGAAGTGCTTGAGGCTATTGTGATCAGTCTTGACCACAAACTTGCTCCCCACCAAGTACTGTCTGAACTTAGCTAACGCATGCATAATGGCAAGCATCTCCTTGTCGTAGATGGAGTAGGTCCTTTCAACACCTCTTAATTTTCTGCTTTCAAACACAATGGGATGTTTGTCTTGCATCAAAACAGCCCCAACTCCTTCACCGGATGCATCACACTGTAGCTCGAATGGCTTGGAGAAGTCTGGGATAGCTAAAACCGGACAAGAGCTCATGATCCCCTTAAATTTATCAAAAGTAGTTTGAGCCTTTTCTGACCAACAAAAAGCACCCTTTTTCGTGAGGTCAGTAAGAGGAGCAGCATTCTGAGAGTAGCCCTTCACAAATCTTTTGTAAAATCCACAAAGACCCAAAAATCCTTTCAGATGAGTCAAATTCTCAGGAGGTGGCCAATCAACAATTGCCTTGATCTTTTCAGGATCAACCTTCACTCCTTCAGCACTGATTATATGGCCAAGGTAAAGTAACTCCTTCATTCCAAATTCACATTTGGATTATTTGGCAAACAAACTCTCTGATTCTAGGATGCTAAGCACTTCCTCCAAGTGCTTGAGATGTTCTTCCCATGTCTTGCTGTAGATCAGGATATCATCAAAAAATATCAATACAAACTTCCTCAACTGCTTCTGAAAGATTTTGTTCATACATGACTGGAAGGTAGCAGGAGCATTAGTCAACCCAAATGGCATGACTAGAAACTCGAAGTGGCCATAGTGACATCTAAATGCTGTCTTCTCAACATCGGATCCTCTCATCCGAATCTGGTAATAACCCGATCTCAAATCGATCTTTGAAAAGAACTTGGCTCCATGTAGCTCATCAATGAGCTCATCTATCCTCAGGATGGGATATCGATTTTTGATAGTGCTTTGATTCAAAGCACGATAGTCCACACACATGTGGATGGTACCATCCTTCTTCTTCACCAGGACAACTGCCGAAGCAAAGGGGCTCTTGCTTGGACGAATGAAGCCCATCTCCAAGAGTTCCCGAATGTTTTTCTCAATCTCGTCCTTTTGCTTCTTAGGATACCGATAAGGAGTTGTAATAACTGGTTTAGCTCCTTCCTTGAGCTCTATGACATGCTCCGAACCTCGATCAGGAGGTGGTCCAGGAGGTAAATCAGCAAACACCTTGCTCTTCTTTTTGAGTAAAGACTGAATATCAGGAGGGTAGTCTCTCTTTGTTTCAACTGGACTAGCAGGAAGAATCATACACTCTGCAGCCCACTCAACTTGATCATGACGAATCAGCCTCGCCATCCTCTTGAATGACACAATCCGAGGACCACCATTGGACATTCCTCTTATCACTACATGCTCCATGGTTTGTAGATTTAGAGTGATCTCCCCGAGTGAACGCAGCCATTGAATGCCTAGGACAGCATCCGTATCTCCAATTTTGACTACATAGAAGTCGTCCTTGACTTCATAGTTTCCCACTTGCATGGTCATGTTTGAGATCTTCTTGGTGCAGGTGATGTGAAAACCATCAGCAACCATAACCTTGAAGCCTTCAAACTCTTCTGTTTGCAGCCCCTTCTTTGCCACCACAGCTTCGTCAATGAAGTTATGCGTTGCTCCAGTGTCAATCAAAGCAACTATGCGTTGCCCCTTAATCATCCCTCGAACTTTGAAGGATTCATTCCTTTGAAAGCTCGAAAGTTGAGCCAAAGTGCCTCCACTTCCCTTTTCATCTTCGGATTCCTCTGGGACCTTTTCCACTTCACTGTCTTCAGAATCAGACTGCTGGTCTGACAAATCAGAATTACTTTCTTCAGCTGAATAGTATTCAATTTGATAAAATTTGCCTCCTTTTGGGCAAACATGATCTTGGGACCATTTTTCTCTACACCGGAAACATAACCCTTTTCTTCTGAGTTCATTAAGTGTCTCGGGATCCAACCTTGTGACATGAGGTTGATGCTGTTTGAACTCCTTATGCTGAGGTCTTTTTCCTTTATCTCTTTTGTGAAATGATGGCTTGGGTTGAAACTTTGCTTTAGGAGCAGCCCACTCCATGTTTCTTGCCTTCTTCATTGCCTCTTGTAGAGAAGGTGGATCAAAAGCTTTGATCCAACCCTTGAGTGGCTCCGTCAATCCTTCACTGAATAGGATCACCAAGTGCCTCTCAGTGACTCCTGTGACCATGACTGAAAGCCTTTGAAACTCAGCTATGTAGCATCAACTGTACCATATTGCTTAAGTTGTGCCAATTCTCTGAAATGCACTTCTGGATCTTTTTTCTCAAATCTCTCTATGAGCTTATTGGTAAACTCATCATAGGTAGTGATAGACCGATGACCCAAGGTGACTAGACCATGGTACCACCACTCGTGCGCCACCCCATCCAGGTGTAGCGTAGCGAACTTAATCGCCTCCTCCTCCATGGGTCTAAGAGCTAGATAGTTGTCTAACTTCTGTATCCAAGCTCTGGCTGAACTATTGTCACTCCCATCAAAATGTGGAAGCATAACCTTGTTGATAGCTTGATGCAAATCCCCATGAACTATTGTCCTCCTTTGTTCATAATGTCTTCCTTGTCCTCTATCCTTCCTTTTATGATCCATAAAATCATTATAAGACATATCTGCCTTAATTTCATCAGGTAGAGAATCATACTTAGCGCGGCCGAGTCTCAACTGTTCAACAAATGACACATTTTCTTCTGGATCAAGAGGAGGTTTTACTGGTGCCAAGAAAGTGGGTTTGAATGGCCTGGAAGAAATGTTTGTGTTATTTGAAGCAGGCTGAGCAGCATGTCCATTATGCTGGTTGGTGGCACTGTGTTCTCCACCATGTCCTGAATTGTTCAGTAGAGGTTGGTTCTGACCCATTCTCCCCATCATGAGAGATATCATATCCATTAAAGTATCCATCTTCCTCTCAAACCTCTTTGCCGGACTTAATGATCTTTCTCTTCCTTTCCCATTATTATCTTTGTTACCTCCCGACGTCCCCTCATTATCCCCCATTTCTCCTTCAGGAGAAGACTCCCAATTGGCTCTTAATACCTCTGAAGCTATCTGACCTTCTGGGGCCTGATGCCAATGAAACTGACTGGTAGCCTTCTTGTATTCTCTTGCTAAGTACCTCTGTTCTCTGTCACTCATAGAAGGTTGTTTTCACAGGATGGCAGAATGCGTGGCTCTGATACCACTGAAATATACCAAGCCAATTTTTTTCACTTTTCCAATTACAAGCAGAGCAATACACAATCGTTGAAGTTAGCAATTAAACCAAACGATGCGGAATTCAACTCTAACCAAGAATGTACACCAGGATGGCGTGATCATATGGTCAGACGATCTCTATGCAATGCTGATAAAGGAACTCTAACCAAGAATGCGCCGGATGTCGACGACCATATGGTTAGAGGGTCTTGATGCAATGCTGATATAAATAACTCTAACCAAGAATGCGCCTGATGATGACGAGCATATGGTTAAAGGATCCCTACCAACTATTATGCTGAAATAACTCGACATCAAGAATGTGCTTTCCAACCCAAAGTGGAGTTGGAGCTACCATATGACGGAGATGCAAATTATTATAAAGCAAATATGAGAAGAAGTATGAAGTGCTGACAGTACTACTATTCAGCTTACAATAATTAGAGACTTCCAACCCAACTCAAATGATAGAAGTTAGCAAACTGATATGACGGATCAACAACTTTGAAAAACCAAACCAGCAACATAAAACCCTACAAAAATGCTCACACCTCACTCATTTCTCAACTAAATGACCTCAAATCTGATGCAATGCACTCCTATGACAATGGCAACCAAGCTACACACTATAGACCACTCTTAAACCCAAGTATTTATTTAGCATGCTTTCTAATGCACTCCAAAGAGGGGCGGCCAGCAAGAAGGGCGATTTCCTTCTAGAAAATCAAATTCTTCATAATAAATTCTGTAAATTGGCACAATGGGGCGCCCAACATAGACAAAGGGAAATATGAAATACCCAGAACAAATGCCTTTTTATTTTTAGATTTATGAATGAAACTACAGATTCAGCCCTGTTATCAACAACTCCAAAAAATGACATAAAATGCAAATAACTGAACTACAACAAAACTCAAGCTACAATGCAAATCTCACTACAAAATCACTACTATCAGCAAACCTCTCCCTAGGTGCTATCTCTCAAGCACGAAGTGAGCCCAGGCTAGGAGGCATTCATTCCTCGAAGCAATCCCAAAACCATTACGGCAGCATAACATTATCAAGATTTCGGATCCCCAAATGAGAGCACTCTTCCTCCTTTTATACTTTTCCAACTGGGAGTCTCTAAAATCCTCTTGCATATGGGATAAAACATGAGAGGGAAAATAATATAATCCTCTTCAATTCTTTTTCAACCTCAACCTTAAAGTCCCCTCTTTTAAAACAACATTAATATTAAATAATAATATTTAATTTACGGACTTTAAAACGGAGGCCAAGATGATGTCGGAAATCAATGATCTATAGCTCGTTGGAAAGGTCTTGACAAGACGAATCCAACCCCACTCTCAAAATCCCGTTCTGGTGCCAATCCTGAACTTACTAAAAATAGCTGTAACCAACAGGGACTAAGGAGAACAAGCCCGGAAAGAAACTGCCAACCAAACCACAATCCACGAACAAAAGCAA
Organism: Cunninghamia lanceolata; assembly: GCA_027924645.1. Lineage (NCBI taxonomy): Eukaryota > Viridiplantae > Streptophyta > Pinopsida > Cupressales > Cupressaceae > Cunninghamia > Cunninghamia lanceolata. The sequence goes on along the minus strand of BSBN01000908.1, from coordinate 3,120,916 downwards.
CCACCAAAATATGAAACCCCAATTTCAACCTCCGAGTAGCCTACGGGTCTCTGGAATAGGCCAACGGTCAACTGTAAAAGATCAATCTAGAAAACGGGACATTACAGGTTACCAGGCATGGACAAGAGGAATTTCAATTGATCAGGGATTCCTGGGAGTCAGGGATTCCTGCTCATCTTGGAATTCCACTTGTCCTGGAGGATGAATTTCTGCCCTTGGAAGGTTCAGAAATCTGCTTTAAGCCTACAAAAATTTCTGCCCTAATGAAGAATTTGGCTATGGAGATGGCAAAATCTGGAATTTTCCTTGGATAAATTTGTCCTCCACTTGATGAAATCTGCCGTTGGAATGTAATTTCTGCTCCTAAAATGTAGTTTTCTGCTCTGGATTTGGATTAGAATGATTGCAAATGACTTGGGCGCCCTCCTTTTATAGGTAAGTTGTCCTTCTTTGCCACTTGGCCGACCTAGGTTGGAGGAGGAGAAATTTAGCCGCCATACCTTATCATTGGCCGACTTAGCTTTTTGTCCTTTTCTCCCATGTCGGTGGTCGGGGATTTATGAATGTCGGGGAATTTGTAATGTCGGGGAATTCCTAATGTCGGGGAATTCCTGATGTCTGGGATTTTGTGATGTCAGGGATTTTGCAATGTCGGGGAATTCCTGATGTCTTGGATTATGCGACCTTGGACAAATTCTCCTTGAGTCAGGGATTCCTTCTGCTTGAATGATTTTGCAACTTATCTATTTGAAATTGGCTAAGTCTGGTAGCCTGAAATCCTGAAATCCTGAAAAATTGACTAAGTCTGAAATCTGGTGGATCCTCCAAATTCTAGATTTTGCATGTTAAATCCGGTGGATTCGAGACCTATCTCAAACATCTTGAAAGGTATATTGAAAAATATTTAAACTATAAGAAATTCTTATACTTAAATATATTTTTTAATATACCTTTACCCTAAGAGACACTGAAAAAAGGCCAAGTTCCTTAGGAGCGCAAATTTCCACTGGTGCAGGATTTTGCACCCAAGGACAAAAATTGTCCTGGAGCACACATTCCCAGCAGTCAAGGATTTTGCGCCCAAGGACAAAAATTGTCCTTGAGCACACATTTCCAGAGGCAAGGGATTTTGCGCCCAAGGACAAAAATTGTCCTGGAGCGCACATTTCCAGAGGTAAAGGATTTTGCGCCCAAGGACAAAAATTGTCCTAGAGCGCACATTTCAACAGGTAAAGGATTTTGCGCCTTTGACCCTACCTGTCCAGTTTCATGGATTTTGGCCTTGGAAAAAATCCCTTTTCTTCAATTTTGAGTGGGATTTCAGTTTTGCAGCAGGTACACTTTGAGCTGTTTTTACGGAGGTTCAGTTATCGATACGAGATCAGAAATACGGGGTTTTCGTTTCTTCCATCCTTCGTTTCTTCCATCCCTTCGAGGAATCTCTCATTTCCATGGCGAGATACGAAGTTCGTTTCTTCCATCCTTAGTTTCTTCCATCTTTCGTTTCTTCCATCCTTCGTTTCTTCCATCCCCTCAAGGAATCTCTCATTCTTATGGCAAAAGACAGTTTTCCAACCAAACTGTGAATTCCTTGGTTCAAGCATCCACAGAGGAGTCAGAGTATGATTTTCAAGTTAACTGCACTGACTGGACAGGGCTGAAGGCAGAACTGGACACTTCCAGTCTTAGGGCGCAAAATCCAGTAGGTACTGGATTTTGCGACCAAGACAAAAAACTATCCTGGGCACATAATCCAGCACCTGCTGGATTATGCGACCAGGGATAAATTTCCTCCCTGGGCGCATATTCCAGTAGGTACTGGAATATGCGACCAGGAATGTTCCTGTTTGCATTTCCAGCTTTGCGGAGGGGTACTCTGAATAGTGATCATTTTCTGAAATTACCCTAAGTCCTTGAAAAACCGTTAATTTGAGAATCTTTCGAGCTATGAAATGAGGTTGAGTGCCGGACTAGGTAGTAATTCCTTGAACAAGACTCCAGGATAGGCACTTCCGAACAAGACTTCGGATTGGACCTCCGAGCTGGATTCTTGGACTGGAGTCTGGGAATGATTTTCTGAGTGGGACATGAAGTCTTGGAACAAGATTAGAATTGAGTTCCATGCCGGGAATGGAGAGGGTTCTAAGGTGGAAAGATGGATTTTGACATGGAAATGACAAGCCTTGTTGAATTCAGGACCCTGGATTGGAACTTTTGGACAAGAATCCAGACAAGAACTTTGGAATAGGATTCCTGGATAGGACCTTTGGGACAAGATTCCCAGACAGGAACTTTTGGACAGGGACTTCCGGACTGGAGCCTTGGAACAAGATTCCCTACTCATCATGGAGTCTTATGTTGAGATCGAAGGATTTGGACTTCTTCTATGGGATGATGGATTCCTTCCATGGACTGAGTCACCCTTTTCTTCACTACTCCAAGCACTCCTAATGTTCCCTGTGAGCTAACTGCTTGGACATTCTTTCCTAGCTTCATGGATTTGGGCAAGAAACTGCAAGATCAAAGCAAAAATGACGGCGAAAGCGAGCAAAAGAGGGGGTCCCCATTTGCAATGGGGCGATGTGTGAAAATGTCACAACATCTAGCGCCACCTTTGAACAAATGTTCCCGAACATTCCAAGGATAAAAGGTCCACTCAGAACTCGAGATCAACAATACAACTTCCTTAAGGCCATCTATCAGTTAAGAAATATACTCAAAAGGAGAAGAGAGGCATAGGTTATATCAAGACATCCATCTTTGTTGTTGCATTAAAGAAACATTTTCTTTTAAAGTTCTTCAAGTGCTTCAATGATAAACATGAGTCACGACTTCAAACATCCCCATGCACACCCACACGTTAAGTCAGATAAACATGAAGACTTGGTCGAGGCTTCGAAATCAAAGGGTTAGTACAACCATTCGTATCCTAAAGATCTAGTGTGTGCGATTGCGTTCATTCCCATCTGTAAGCAACTAGGGTCATCAAAGTTCCTTTACATTAAGCTACGTGATTAGTACGCACCTCTTGAACTACCTGGACATTGCCCCGCTGCCAGCAAGCTTCTATAGCCCCGACGGGTTTGTTTCGTAATTCCACTCGAGTAGAGCCCCACTGCCAACGAGCGTCCATAGCCCCGGTGGAGATTGCTTGATTGTCCATCTAACTGAGTTATGGTGTGTGATCAAGTGCTTTTCTTTCTCTTTTTTTTTGTTCTCTTTTTTCTTTTTTTTGATTTTCAACTGATTAGAATTTTGGCAGAGTACAATGCAGTACTGCTACCCTTGCAACACATGCTTTTGACGGCATAGGTTACGTTGATAACTCAGCTGGCTGGGTGTGGAATTCCAATGGCGGCAAAGGTGGACCATGGATTTTTCACTTAATGTAAGATCACAAAGTCTCTCCTAGTGACTTCCAATTTTCTTAGTGTGTAAAGTATAAGATCTCAACATACTTCAAGCCATCCTAAACAGTCGATTTATCTTCCAAGAGCAAGCAGCATGTTATCCAAACATTAACAATGGAGCTCACAATGAATCTATCCGTTTGACACAAGTTTCTCAAAGGAAAACTAGGAAGTGTTCATTTAAAGATTTAAGCATTTTAAACATATAATCAAAGATATCCGTGTCGAGATGTAATATATGATTCTGCACTCGAGTCAAGTACCAATCTTAACAAATGATAAGCCAAAGAAAAGTTATCCTACAGATTCAAGCAATTTCATGAGCAATTTATCCAAGGAATGAGTCTCACAGTGGAAGTGCCAGATTGTGTTTTTAGAAGTTCAACACCTCCTTGCAAAAATCGGAATCCCCAGAAAAGGAAACCTAAAACTAAAGCAAACTACCAAACTAAGGAAAGCAAACTAACTGAGGAAAGCAAATCTAAACTAAAGCAAATAAAAAGAAACCTATCTAACTATGAACAAGACCCAAAAGACCTAAATATATACATGATCTAACATGATTTCTCAAGATGAATAGGAGCAATAATGCACAAGTGATTGTTCGGAGTGTAGCAAATTCGTCCTTGAATTCAGAGAAAACATCTTGCACACTACATTTCTCATATTCAAGCAAAATTTCATGCAGGATTATCAATTGTGGTAATTCAAAAGGACCATGATTAATCCAAACACAAGTTGTTTTTCCTAAGTTTCCATAATCAAATTCATAATTTTCACAACTAAAGGCAGGGAGAGAAACAACCTGGGATACTTCATCTTCCAGCGGAAATTGTTCAATCTTCATCAGCGTATCAAGAGGTCGCAGTTGATGATGGATCACTCCTCTTGCAGCAACCCATTCATCTTGGAATAACTTTGGCAAAAGCTGTTCAGGCACTTCCCTTCTTGGATCTTCCAGCGCCCCTTCGAACTGTTCTTCTTCCTTGGACTCAATAGCTGGTACTTTTTCATTCAGCATATCCATAAGGTTGTCTTCTTCTCCAAGGACGCTTGAAATTCCTTGTGATTTATTTTCAATGACTTCCTCTTGTAGCATGGACGAGTGTTCATCAAGGATTTCCTCCTCTTGCAATGGACTGAAGTCACCTTCATTTTTGATGGAGGAATCAACACCTAGATCGTCACTTGCATTTGTTTGGACGTCTCCTAATACTTTTCCAACTTCTCCTTCAGCAGGCTCTTTCTTTCTTGGAAGAAGATATGCAAATTTGTTCTCCTCAATAGCATTTTGATTATCAGAGCCATTTGTACTGTCTGCACTATTGGATGGAATGGGAAAGTCTTCTCCTTTGGATGGATAATTGATTTCTTGAAGACACTTGCTCCACAAGATGTCCAATCTCAATCGTGTCTTGGATTCCTCTTCCAACCTCAATTGTTCTTTGACTTGACGAATAGCTTCCTCACAAGATGAACATGTGAATTCTGAATGAGATGTGTTATGAATCCGGCACCAACCACTTGGAATCGAGAAGTCTTCTGCAGGCAAATCCTTCTCAATGCTTAATATCTTCTTGATCATTTCCTTGAAACTCTTGAAGAACTCCCTTTCATCAAATAGGGCGTCGGACACCACCTTCGTACGAACAATTGGCTCATGCACTTGTGAAAAGGAAATTTTCCCTTGCACTGCTAACTCCATCCTGGACAAAAATGTCAGACAATACATTTCATCGTGTCCATTGGTCTCGTGGATTCTACATCCCCTCCGTGACACAAAGTCTTTCAAACTCTTAGGGTGAAGTTGTGGATTCAGATTCCACCAGAGCTGGAGAAGGTTAACATCAGGATGATCCACATTGAATTGCCTTCTAGATCCTGAGAAATCCATGTCTACTTTTATTTTCTGAATTTTTTACTTTTCCACATATGATGAGATCTAGCAAATCTCAAATTCTTCCTTGAAAGCTCACTTTGGTTCCACATTCACAGTCCGGAGTTCATTCAACATTCCTTCCCGCTTCCGTTGGGCATTTGATGGAGAAATGGCTTGAAATAGATGCAACAATCCTTCCTTAAACCTCGAAATGAACAGGACAACTCGTAGTTCATGCCCAGAATGAATGGAGTAATTCCTTGAACGGCCCTCCTTCTAGTGCCAATTTATGTTGATGCGTTAGAAGAGAGGGGCGTGGTAATGAAATCAATGTCTTTGAACGGAGCAACGCCTTTGTTCTGCCCTCCTTCTAGTGCCAATTTATGTTGATGAGGTTTTTGTGACTACAACAACATTAGAATAAAATACTGGGTATCCTATCCTCTCTTGAATAAAGCTTCTTAGACGCTGAACTTCGTGATCGAATGAGATTGCTCCAAGGTTCCTTTTGTGTTAGGTTTTGACTGGTGTAGGATAGACTCAGTGAAATGATGTGATTTGCTGGTAATCACAAGGGGGACTTACGTAAGATTGCTCCTTTATGGCCATGGAATTCATTTCTGGGACTCAGACTTGGATTCGCGGGTGAATGGAATTCTTTCACAAATGGACAACTCGGAATTCTAAAGTTCCATTCTTGAAGAGGCGGATGATTTGGCAATGAGGCTCTGGAAAACTAATCCTAATGAAGAACTAAAAGAAAATGTAAAAGATAAAGTAAGGGTTCAGGAGTCTAACTAATCAAGGGAAATGACTGCTGTTGAAGATGAAACTGGAACCGGTCCTTTGCTTCGTCATGAGACAACAGCTAGGCAGGGATGGTGCAATCTTCTGGGGTAGAGGCAAGGATTTTCACACTGTCTTGTCATGGATCATGGAGCTGATCATACAGAAACAGCCGAAGTTAAGCATGGAGTACGTTCAGACTAACCATACAAAGTGATTTGCAAGCCATAGATCACAAATGGTATGAGCAAATCTACTTCAATCATTCAACAAGAACATTCCCATCGCATCTATCTAACAAAAGTAAGAAAATACAAGAGAGAACTTTAATATCTTTCAGATTTGCTCCAAGAAATCAATAAGACCATGCCAAAAGTCCAAAGAAATATATGAACACCATTCTTCAATGCATATATTATTGCTTTAGAAGTTTATATCACAACAATCCAACTGATTTTGGGAGTTTCAGCTCATAAAAAACTATACAGAAATAAAAGCTAGCTACTAAGGTGCTCTAGGAGGCATCAAAATGATAGAAATTAGAAAAGGAGAGAGATACAATGAGGCATCCCTCAGCCTTTATATAGGCTCTCAAAAATATCTTAGGGGCAAAAGGAAATCAGATTTCCTTGAAACATGTGCCCTAGGTCATAAACCCTAGAAAAGTAGGCGGGGTCGTCAGAATCCACATGTAGGTGACTGCCACTTGTCCTGGTTGTCAGAGTGTGTAAGGAAAACTTCCAGCTGTCCTAGTCGCCACCTGTCTAGGACTGTCCTGTCTGTTGGAACTTCCTCCTGTTCTTTAGTCTCAAATTCCATGATGTCCTGGAGTCCTTTATCCTGAGCGCAGATTCCAGGGTGAACAGGATTTTCATGTGGAGGAATCCTTCCTTGAGCAGGGGCGCACTTTCCTTAGGGTCCTGGAATGGAATTCCTTCCTGAGTTGGAATTCCCTGTCGTGGAATAGGATTCCCTGTCCTGGATTCCTGGGTTGGACTTCCATTCTTGGCATGGATTCCCATTCTTCTCGATGGATGGTGAACTTGAAGTGCATCCTCCGGGTTGTCCAAGGATTGATCCTCTTGTTTGGAACCGGAATCCCTGATACTGGGCTTGGAGTGATTTCTCCCATTCTGCCATCCTTGATGCAGACATTCCCTGTGTCATTTGAAATCCTTGGAAGGACATCTTGATCTTCCTTATCCCTTTGTGTGAAGTCTCCCTGTCGCTGAACTGGAATCTTTTATGTTGCCTTCCCTTCCCTCGGTATGCATGTGTAGTCTTCTTATTGTCGGAACTCCTGGATCCTTGAAATGGTCATCATTTCCGACGCTTGAACTCTCTGCATCCATCCTTCTTGCCCCGGATAATCCTTGTTCATCCTCCTCATGGAACTTATCCTCGTCTTTGATTCCTACAAAACAAGGGAAACCTCGAATAGTCATGATGCACAAAATCCATAAATGCAATGCAATATGAAATGAAACATGAATGGTTTTGCAAGTTTTGATCAATTTCACTTATAAATTCCTAAACAAACAAAGGATTTCCCTCATTCTCCGGCATTCTTCATATTCGACCGACTTTTCCTTCATTCCAGGGTTACCAGGCATGGACAGGAGGAGTTTCAATTGATCGTGGATTCCTGGGAGTCAGGGATTCCTGCTAATCCTGGAATTCCACTTGTCCTGGAGGATGAATTTCTTCCCTTGAAGGATGAATTTCTGCCCTTGGAAGGTTCAAAAATATGCTTTAAACCTACAGAAATTTCTGCCCTAATGAAGAATTTGGCTATGGAGGTGGCAAAATCCGGAATCTTCCTTGGATAAATTTGTCCTCCACTTGATGAAATCTGCCCTTGGAATGTAATTTCTGCTCCTAAAATGTAGTTTTCTGCTCTGGATTTGGATTAGAATGATTGCAAATGACTTGGGTGCCCTCCTTTTATAGGTAAATTGTCCTTCTTTGCCACTTGCCCGACTTACCTTATCACTGGCCGACTTAGCTTTTTGTCCTTTTCTCCCATGTCGGTGGTCGGGGATTTATGAATGTCGGGGAATTCCTGATGTCTGGGATTTTGCGACGTCGAGGATTTTGCAACGTCGGGGAATTCCTGATGTCTTGGATTATGCGACCTTGGACAAATTCTCCTTGAGTCAGGGATTCCTTCTGCTTGAATGATTTTGCAACTTATCTATTTGAAATTGGCTAAGTCTGGTAGCCTGAAATCCTGAAAAATTGACTAAGTCTGAAATCTGGTGGATCCTCCAAATTCTAGATTTTGCATGTTAAATCCGGTGGATTCGAGACCTATCTCAAACATCCTGAAAGGTATATTGAAAAATATTTAAAGTACAAGAAATTCTTATACTTAAATATATTTTTTAATATACCTTTACCCTAAGAGACACTGAAAAAAGGCCAAGTTCCTCAGGAGCGCAAATTTCCACCGGTGCAGGATTTTGCGCCCAAGGACAAAAATTGTCCTGGAGCGCACATTCCCAGCAGTCAAGGATTTTGCGCCCAAGGACAAAAATTGTCCTTGAGCGCACATTTCCAGAGGTGAGGGATTTTGCGCCCAAGGACAAAAATTGTCCTGGAGCGCACATTTCAACAGGTAAAGGATTTTGCGCCTTTGACCCTACCTATCCAGTTTCATGGATTTTGGCCTTGGAAAAAATCCCTTTTCTTCAATTTTGAGTGGGATTTCAGTTTTGCAGCAGGTACACTTTGAGCTGTTTTTACGGAGGTTCAGTTATCGATACGAGATCAGAAACATGGGGTTTTCATTTCTTCCATCCTTCGTTTCTTCCATCCCTTCGAGGAATCTCTCATTTCCATGGCGAGATACGAAGTTCGTTTCTTCCATCCTTTGTTTCTTCCATCCTTCGTTTCTTCCATCCCCTCGAGGAATCTCTCATTCTTATGGCAAAAGACAGTTTTCCAACCAGACTGTGAATTCCTTGGTTCAAGCATCCACAGAGGAGTCAGAGTATGATTTTCAAGTCAACTGCACTGACTGGACAGGGCTGAAGGCAGAACTGGACACTTCCAGTCCTAGGGCGCAAAATCCAGTAGGTATTGGATTTTGCGACCAGGACAAAAAACTGTCCTGGGCTCATAATCCAGCACTTGCTGGATTATGCGACCAGGGATAAATTTCCTCCCTGGGCGCATATTCCAGTAGGTACTGGAATATGCGACCAGGAATGTTCCTGTTTGCATTTCCAGCTTTGCAGAGGGGTACTCTGAATAGTGATCATTTTCTAAAATTACCCTAAGTCCTTGAAAAACCGTCAATTTGAGAATCTTTCGAGCTATGAAATGAGGTTGAGTGCCGGACTAGGCAGGAATTCCCTGAACAAGACTCCGGGATAGGCACTTCCGGACAAGACTTCGAATTGGACCTCCGGGCTGAATTCTTGGACTGGAGTCCGGGAATGATTTTCTGAGTGGGACATGGAGTCTTGGAACAAGATTAGAATTGAGTTCCATGCCGGGAATGGAGAGGGTTCTAAGGTAGAAAGATGGATTTTGACATGGAAATGACAAGCCTTGTTGAATTCAGGACCCTGGATTGGAACTTTTGGACAAAAATCCAGACAGGAACTTTGGAATAGGATTCTTGGATAGGACCTTCGGGACAAGATTCCCGGACAGGAACTTTTGGACAGGGACTTCTGGACTGGAGCCTTGGAACAAGATTCCCTACTCATCATGGAGTCTTATGTTGAGATCGAAGGATTTGGACTTCTTCTATGGGATGATGGATTCCTTCCATGGACTGGCTAGATTTAATCGAGGAATGATAGGTAGGGCATTATACATCCTCAAGAGAGTCACCCTTTTCTTCACTACTTCAAGCACTCCTAATGTTCCCTGTGAGCTAACTGCTTGGACATTCTTTCCTAGCTTCATGGATTTGGCCAAGAAACTGCAAGATCAAAGCAAAAACGACGGCGAAAGCGAGCAAAAGAGGGGGTCCCAATTTGCAATGGGGCGATGTGTGAAAACGTCACAACAGGTTGTATGCCATTGCTTATAAGTTTAAGAAACCTAGATAATGGAAGATGTGTACATTACATCAATAGTATCATCACAAAATTTAACAAGGGTTTGGAAAACATGCTTAAAAACGAATTACATATGCAATTATTTGATGCGCCTTTTGTATTGAGCGACAATTATGCCATTCTTTCTCAAGTGATCAACAATCTAGCTGCATTTGGTAGGTTGCCATTGTACTTACAAAAGTTTTGTTTATTATTATAAGGATAGATCATCCATGTTGATTAATTTAGGAAACATTTATGGATGCAGGATTCAAATATGCAAATGAGAGTTACTATGGAATAGGGCATCCGAGAACAGAGTTTCGTGCACTCCTATATCCAGGTTATGTTTCCATCGTGCAGATTACGTCTTTTGGGATGCCTTCCACATTAGTGATGCCCTTAATTCCATTCTGGACAACCTTCAATATGCAAGATCCCCGGACTTTGTAAGGCCTCTCAATTTGAAGGACATTCTTCTATCCATAATGGTGACTACACACTAAGCATGGTGCAAGCAGGCTTTTAGCCAAGAATTTTAATTGTAAGTAAGCTAGAACTATTCAGTTGGGCATTAGGCTTAACTATTTAAATTTTACACTTTAAAACTTTATCTACACCAAACCAAAGGCTTTATATTTTACATTTAAAATCATATAAAATCTATTGACACTCCATTCTCCCAGCCTGTTTCTTGCATGTCGTTTCAACAGCATTTGGCAGGGACTTAAGCTTCAGTGCAGCCCATGTTTTCATTGTTTTTTCAAGCGGCCTTCTTTTGAAGATATTGGTAATGACAAAGAGAGCAAGCAGAAACTCCCATAGAGCATGGCTGGCACAGCCCACCCGAGTGACAGGTAAGGATTTTTATGAATCCTTGCTTAGGCAATGAAATGTGCCGGTGTCTAAACAAATTCATCCACTTTTCCACTCATTATTCATACCATGCATCTATCATAATTTATTTTCTCAACAAATCTCATATCTGTAATGAGGATTGCAATCCATTTATGCATTTGAATTCAGAATAAGTTAGCACATTAATGCCTGCTTAATTTCTTGCTTCATTGGCATTGCTTGGTTGCTTGGTTTCTTGGCATTGCTTGGTTGCTTGGCATTGCTTGCTTGCTTGGCCTTGCTTGCTTGCTTGGCCTTGCTTGCTTCATTGCTTGCTTGCTTAATTTCTTGCTTCATTGGCATTGCTTACTTTCTTGTTTGTTTCTTACTTGCTTCATTGTTTGCTTGTTTGTTTCTTGCTTGCTTGCTTCATTGGGATTGCTTGCTTGGCATTGGCAGCTGGCTTGCTTGCTTGGCATTGCATACACTAAAGGAAATATCATACATTATATATATATATATATATCATACTTTGCACTAAACAAGAAAATAGCATACACTAGATATATATACATACATAATACTTCACACTTCGCACTTGCTTGCTTGCTCGCTCACTTCGCACTTGCTTGCTTGCTCGCTCACTTCACACTTGCTTGCTTTCTCGCACACTTCGCACTTACGCACTTGCTTGCATGGCATTGCTTGGTTGCTTGGTTACTTCATTGCTTGGCATTGCTTGCTTGCTTGCTTGGGATTGGTCGCTTGCTTGCCTTATTGGCATTGCTTGCTTGCTGGGCATTGCTTGGTTGCTTGGTTGCTTGCTTGATTGCTTGGCATTGCTTGCTTGCTGGGCATTGCTTTGTTGGTTGGTTGCTTGCTTCATTGCTTGGCATTACTTGCTTGCTTGCTTCATTGCTTGCTTGCTTGCTTGGGATTGGTCGCTTGCTTGCTTCTTGCTTGCTTTATTGGCATTGCTTGCTTGCTTCATTGCTTTCTTGCTTGGCCTTGTTTGCTTCATTGCTTGCTCGCTTGGCATTGCTTGCTTGCTTGCTTGGGATTGGTCACTTGCTTAATTTCTTGCTTCATTGGGATTGCTTGCTTGCTTAATTTCTTGCTTCATTGGCATTGCTTGCTTGTTGCTTGGCATTGCTTGTTGCTTGGCACTTCGCACTTCTTGCTTGCTTGCTCGCTCACTTCACACTTACGCACTTGCTTGCTTGCTCACTCACTTTGCACTTACGCACTTGGTTGCTTGCTTGGCATTGCTTGGTTGCTTGGTTGCTTGCTTGGCATTGCTTGGTTGCTTGGTTGCTTGCTTCATTGCTTGGCATTGCTTGCTTGCTTGCTTAGGATCTTGCTTGCTTAATTTCTTGCTTCATTGGCATTGCTTGCTTGTGTGCTTAGGATCTTGCTTGCTTAATTTCTTGCTTCATTGGCATTGCTTGCTTGCTTGCTCACTACGCACTTGCTTGCTTACTTCGCACTTGCTTGCTCACTTTGCACTTGCTTGCTCGCTTTCTCACTTCGCACTTGCTTTCTCGCTCGCTTGCTTGCTCACTTCACACTTGCTTGCTTGCTCACTTTGCACTTACGCACTTGCCTGCTTAGGATTGGTTGCTTGTGTGCTTGGCATTGCTTGCTTAGGATTGGTTGCTTGCTTGCTTCTTGCTTGCTTCATTTCTTGCTTGCTTGGCCTTGCTTGCTTCATTGCTTGCTCGGCATTGCTTGCTTGCTTAATTTCTTGCTTCATTGGCATTGCTTGCTTGCTTACTTGGGATTGGTCACTTGCTTGCTTGCTTCATTGCTTGCTCGCTTGCTTGCTTAGCATTGCTTGCTCGCTTCATTGCTTGGCATTGGTCGCTTGCTTGCTATTAGCTTGGATGACAGTATGATATATGTATATATATCTAGTGTATGATATTTCCTTCTTTAGTGTTTGATATTTCCTTTTTTAACCTTAGCATTTGAAGGGCAAGTTTGAATGGATAACTTTCAAAGAGATAAAAGTGCATGTCTTACATTATTGTAGCACTTGATTTGAGGGAACTGACTCCCACCCAGCAGCCATCAACCATTTTCTATTCCCGATCACAACCTTCCCATTAACTTATGCACAATTATCTCTTGAATGATTTCAAATTGTGATTAATTTTCAATCACCACAACCTTCATAAAAACTTATGCACAAAATTCAATAAAGAAGAATTTATGCATAAATTCTCTCTTGAATGATTTCAAATTGTGATATTTTTTTTGTAGTTTATATTGTGTGGATGAAATTTGAAGTCCCTTGTAGTTTCCTATTGCATCATGGTATGGGGTAGGTGTGGCTCTGCTAGCTCACTCATATACATTCAGATTCATGTTCATTGATCATTGATAAAAATTCTGTTGAAATATGCATACAAAATGAATGTCTGGTTTTATGTGCTTTTTCTTCTTAGGACTTTTTCTTTCTCTGCATGGATTGAATGATTTTGTGGAAGGAAGCTTTGGTTTGGACACTGTCAAAGCGAGCCTAACACCCTTATCATTTTGTCATATTTTGCAGGTTACTTAACCTTATGAAGCGAATTGGCCTAGGTAGGTACGTTATCTTATGATGAAAATTAGTCCAGCTTCTATACTGAATTGCTCACATAGTGGGTTGAGTCTTACACTGTTGTATTTTGTAGGTTCCTTGAACATCTGAAGAAAATTGTTAAGGGTATCTTTATCTTTTGAAGAAAATTGGTCCATCTATTACATTGGATTGCCTACAGCTTGGTTTGTTGTCAAATTAATTGCTGTATTATAGAGTGCATGCTTATATACACTGGACCAGTGGAGTGAATGGCCCTGAATGCCCCTACTTTTCACAATACTTGCAACTGCATTCCCCATCCTTAGTTCCAGCATTGCTGTTACTATAACTATGAAGTCTGCTTTAACACGTGAAAGGAAATGCAAGGTCTGTCCTAGGTATATTACCTTGTTTTAGATTTAAGCTCTCTATGACTAGTTTGGGGTATCCCGTATCTCTGTAGACATTTTTCCCAAGGAAAGGACTGGATGGATTGGTATGCCATCCAAGTTAATTGGACGGGTTGTACACTCTACTAAACTTGATGGGTTTCCAATAGAAACAAATTTCAAAAAACCTTGTAGTTTCAGAAGTATCTCATGGCATGGCATTTTATCTCTTTCTTGCTTTTGTAACATGGCATGAGTATTAATTCTGTATTTTCTGCAGGTAATTCTAAAGCATGAACTTTATGGATGGCTTTGAAGAAAGTTCTGGAGGACACCTAATGGTGAATATTACTAGGTTAATGTTGTTTGCTATTGTATAACATTAATTTAGTATTTTTTTAAGCTAACTTTAATCTTTCATTTTGAGAGTCATTTTTTTTTGTAGAGGACACCTAATGATGTATATTAGGTTAATGTTGCTTGCTGTTGTATAACATTAGTTTAGTATTCTTTTAGCTAACTATAATCTTTCATTCTGGGAGTCTTCTTCTTTGTCTTTTGAAACAAACTTGTTTTCTCATTCAGTTTTAATAACTATTTAGCTAACTATAATCTTTCATTCTGGGAGTCATCTTTTGTAATCTTTGAAACAAACTTGTTTTCTCATTCAATTTCAGTAACCATTTGTTTTCTCCATCATCTGGTGGAGTTTAGATAATAAAATATGGGAAGAATGGTTTCTACAAAATCCCTGAATTGCAGGGGAGGATATTCTTGAGTTTTTTTTAGGATATGCACTTTGTTATTGTTCAAGCAAATTTTCATATTCTCACTTATTATTTATGCCAAGTGGCTATCAAAATTCAAATTTATTAAATGAACGATTTTTAAAAAGAATAAAAAATAATACCATGTAGAAATTAGAATATACCAATGTAGGGATTAATTCTTGTGTTTGTGTTTGCGTAGAATGCATGCAATTCTGTAACGTTACAATTAAACCCACAAATTTTGTTAGAGGTTATCCACGCATCTTGGATGCAATTTTCTTTTTATGTCAAACCCTCTTTGAAGACCATTGAGTCACTTAGTTCTATAGTTCTATACACATATGGGTTCTCCTTCTATATATAATGCAACTAAACATTGTTGTCTATGAATATAATGCATATTACCAGATATATAATGCTTACTACCAGACTACGAAATATAAATATATAACGCTTTCATCATTTTTAGGTCAACATTGATAATGCTTGGGCAATACATTTTATTTTTCACTTACATATGATGTAATATGTTATGTTCATTTGGCAATGATGTATTAATAGCTTCATGCGGATGACAGCATTGCAAGCTAATTGGTTGAAAATTAGTTGTCCTTTTATAAATCTTTGGGACAATAACATTGTGCAATGTGACCGAAAAGATTTGGCTTTTTTTATATAACATCTTAGGTTGAATCATATCGTGTCTTAGATTTTTTGGGAGGAAAACACCATGACTAAGTATAATTATTTTTAGGTGTATGCCATGTCTCATAATCTAGTAAGTTATGATTAATACAATAAACTGCACGTTCTTTGCTATTTTCAATGTTCTATGCAAAAAGACCTCCAAAATCAAATTAGTGGCCTATACATATAGTAGCAAAGGTTTTACATGAATAACAAGCACAAGTATTGGTGCATTTAGCAAGTATTGTTTTATGCCATCAAATGCCTTTTAACAATATGTGTTCCATTCAAATTTGGTGCCTCCTTTTAAAAGTTCAGCTAATGGTAATTTGATTTTGAACTCTTGGAATTTGTGAGCTTATGTTAAGGTTATTTAACATAGAAACAAGTCATTTGTATGCTAGCTAGTCATTGCACTTAGAACAAAGGGTCAAAGTGGGTACAAATTGAAGAGGAAAAACTCAAGTTATACAATTTTCACCATTACAAATGCATATTATCAAAAGCAGTTGATGTGTATTATATAATACAAATGTATTGTTCCCTATTATATAATAGGGATGTATTGTTCCCTATCATCAAACAACTTATGACAATGTGCATTTCATTCAAATTTGGTGCCCTTTATCTTTAAAAGTTTAGTGGATGGTAATTTGATTTTGAATACATCTATAATAATAATATTGTAATGGTGAAAATTGCATGCCTTGAAATTTTTGCTTCATTTTGTACTCCCTTTAATTCATTTGTCACGAGTGCAATTATATATATATATATATATATATTCTTCCTCTTTGATTGTGGACTCACTTGAGACAAGTGTGAGGACACGTGTGTATAAGAGGTAAGGCAAAATTCTAAATAACTTCTAAAGTGAGCTTAAGTGTAGTGTGAATAAGACATAGTCAAGGTAGATAGGTAAAAGTACTTTCCACACTAAGACCACCCCTTAAGTGATACTTGGGAGAAAAATAAGCACTAGTGATGGGTCCTAGCTATTAGGTCATGTTAGGTACCAATGTACGACAAATTTCTCATAAATGAAGTAAATGAGAAAACCCAATGGGAAATAAAACTCTTCCCGAAAATAGTAATGATACATGATAAAATTGTACAAGTGAAGGAGGACTCATCAAGACCCCCCAAGGACTACTTCTAATACTAATGTATAATAGATGTCCCCCCCATAGGAAAGAAAAAGAGGTCTATGTGACCCCCCCATAGAGTGAGAAGGAAAGAACTCCATGTGAAGAAATGCTCACTCCTAAAACTGAGATGACAAGATAAACCATGTAGCCTCCCCTCAAAATGGCTCTCGTAGTGTTGGTAGATGTTCAACTTTGGATGTTGAAGATGATCCATGATTGTTGAACAACATTTCTTCCCATTGGAAGAAATAGAACCATAAAAGTGTGCAAGTGATATTTCCATTCCAGATAGGAATATGCAAAACGAAGGATGAAAGTCTTTGAATTTTGCACACGATTCAAAGATGAAGATGATGCCCATGATGATGTCTTCTCATGTTGCTCAAGGATCTCCAAGGCAATGCTAATGTGTGACATGCTGATAGGATGAATCGGGTACCATCAAATATTTAAGAACATGAACCATGTGTGAATGGCGACAACTAGACTAATGAGAATCTAATACTAATGTAGAGGATGTCAAAATGGATGATTGGTGCAGGAGCTTCAGTTTTAGTCATTTTTTTTTACTATATCATTTTGTGATCTTGGTATTTTGATTTTTCCTAAGGCTTTGAAAGCCATTTTCATGTTTGTAATAAGGACTTAGTCCATTTTAATTGACTAGTCCACTAGAGTGTTTATTAAGACCTATTTTCTAGGTTTTCTTCTTTAGAAACTTAGTTTTTTGAAGAAAATGCTATTTTCCCAATGATTCACTGCCTTCATGGGCAGTTGTACGGGCTGTAGGGAAGTGGAAAGGTTAGGAAAAGTTTCTATAAACATCATATTGTATAAACATGCCAAAAAAAAAATGAAAGAGAGGAGTTTTTGGATTGAAAAAATAGTAATTTTCTGTATTCTGCGAGAAACAACCTTCTTGTACGGTTTGGTACAGACAGTAAGAGGTCCATGGTTTGGAAAATGTGGTTGTAGGTTGAATCATCTTTCATTTGCATTTATTTAGAGCCCTTGAAACGTTTTTACTGCTTTGTTTGAACCCATTGTGTGTAAACTGGTTTTTAACCCTCCATAGCTAGGGTTTTGGACAAAATGCATCATTCTTCCTCTGTCCTCTGAAGGTGGTCGCCCATTTCTTGGTGGGATGGAGGAAGGTAGAGTATATTTAGTGTTTTGTATAGTTGGCAGGTTAAACTCCTCTCTGCAAGGCATATGGCATGCATCTAGCTAGTCTTATTAGTGACTAGTTGAGAAATGGATGGTGGACTGTATCATGACAGTAAGGACAGTCAATTTGTTTTGATAAATATAAGGTGGAGTCTGTGTTTGATGGTGGAGACTGACTAGTGCAGGACTTGGTGGACCTTGTGCATGCATGTTGGATGCTTTTTCTTTCACATTGCTTTCAATTTAGGCCTTTGTTTTTAAGGAAAAGACAATTTGCTGTTGCTAAACACCTACAATACAGTACGATTCTACATGTGTGGGTGGAAGTACATATTCATGATGTGTATTCGGATATGCATTTAGAGGTGAAGACCATTTCGAGTTATGAGCATTTAATGTGGTGTTAAACATTCTCTTGGCTACAAGGTTTAATCTTCATTAAATACTGTTTCTTTAAGACAGTCATAAGACAGTTATTGTTCTCTGTCAGAGCAAGTATAGAAGTGAGGTGCTAGTTTGTGATTGCATGTTGATCTTGCCTTGGTAGGTGTATGATGTTTGAAGATCCATGCTTGTAGAAAGGAGTTAATGCTAGTTTAGTCATTCAAAAAAAGGCTACAAGGTATAAGCTATCATTTTAACACTGTCATAGGACAGTCAAGCTGCAATTTACTGTTCTCTGTCTTTGCAAGTGTAACACTTAGTTTTTTGGTCAGTGACCTGATGTTAGTTATGTCCTAAACAAGCATATGTTGATGGTAGTATGAAGACCTTGATTGGTAGAGTTGATTGGTAGTAGTTGAGAGCTTTTGAAGGTAGATTGTGTTGGCAAGAGACACTATATGGATTCATGGTTGTTGTCATTGATGGCAACAAAGGTCATTCCACATATCCGCAAGTCATACCGGAAGTCAGATTGAAGATTGTTGTGGTCCGGTGAACAAGAACAGAGCATGTGGCAAGGTCCGACAGATTGGTCCGGATCTCTCAGAGGAAGTGTCTTGGCACAGTGCGGATCTGGGGAAGTCAAGAGGACTATCTTGAGTAGTATATTCCAAGGATTTAGCCTCCGGAGATGGACAAAGAAAAAGATATGAATAGTTGAGTACCGGATTCCTGAGAGACAGTGAAAACAGAGGAAGAACTGACTGATAGAGTATCAGACTACTTTCCGGATGTGTTACAGATGATGATAAAGGTTGCGGAGGCATGAATCATGTTTGGCCGACATAATTAATGATATCTACAAGTATATGCTTGATCTGCATTGCTTGGTGAGCAAGGATTCAGCCGACAGAACTAAGTTTGTAAGAAAATAGACTGTTCCGGATGCCGACTAGAAAGGTGATGAAATTACTTGTGCGGATATATATAGAGGATGGATTTAGTTGTAAAGTGTGGGAAGAATGTGAAATGATATGCGAACAAGTCCAGAGTAGAGCAGAAGTAGCAAGAAAGATCCGGTATGTGAAAGGATAGCAGACTAAAGAACAGAGGAAAGATGAAGTGCAGCAGATCAGTATACTGAACTTAACCGGAACTGAACTCCAGCATATGCAGATGCTTCCAATCAGTTCAAGACTGTGATTCTTATCACTTTGTAAGACAGTGTGTCTTCTTGTAGGCAGTGAGCCTCTTGTGAGCAGTGTGCTCGGGCAGTGAGCCCTAATTGGCAAGTGCCATTTTTGTAATTTCCTATTCTTCTAACAGAGAATAATTCTTGGGTTAATCACCCCGTGGTTTTCTCCCTTAACAGGGTTTCCACGTCAAAAATACTGTGTCATGTGTTTCTTATTTCATGGTTAATGTTTTGTGTTTGATTTTATTAAAAGGAAAGTTCAATAAGGGAAATAATTAGGATAACTGATTCACCCCCCCCCCTCTCAGTTATCAACAATTGGTATCAGAGCTAAGTTCCTCCTAATAGAGCCTAACAGCTTGAGGAAGATCTGGGATTTCAAATGGATGCATATGGTTTAAGGGAGCAACTCAAGACTGCCCTTGAGGATCTTGAACAGTCAAATTCTGAAGTCAGTGAATTAAAGGAAAGACTCAAACAGGCTGATGAATTCATGAGAGAATTAAAAGACAAATTAAGTCTCTCTATGAAAAAGAGAAAGGAGCTGCTTCAACAGTTGGCAAGACAAAGTGAAGAAAGCAATACAAGTGAGGAATTGACTGAGCAAACCAAGTTATGTGAAAAGTTATCAAAAGAAGTCATTATGTTAAGACATGAAATGGAATCAGGAACTATAAAGTTTACTCAAGAGATTGAAGAAAAAAGAAAGGCTGAAGACAATCTAAGACAATCTCTTAAAGAAAAATCAGAAGAATGCCACCAGATGGACAGGATTATCAGACACCTTGAATCTGATCTTGAAGATTCCAAAGATAATGAAGGAAAACTTGAGGATCAAATTGCCTCTCTCAAAAGAGACCTTCAAACAGCAAATGAATATAAAGAGAAATTCAAGATAAGTTCTGCTCAACTTGAAGTTCTTCTTGGAAGTCAAAAGAGGACAGATGACAAGTATGGCTTGGGATATGAGAAAGGAGAAAGCTCCGGATCCGGTCAGAAGAATCTTGGATCAGAAAATCCAAGGAGCAGGCCTAGAAGACCTCCGGTAAGACAGCCAAATGCTCAAAGATATCCATCCTTCAATGGATACTGCCACAGCTGCAACCACTTTGGTCACAAAGCTAATCAGTGCAGAATGAGAATGAATCAGATTAATTCATCCTTCTCCGGACAGTGCTTCAACTGCAAAAGGTATGGACACAAATCCCATGAATGCAGAATTATGCAAGTAAACAAATCATTCAAAGGTAGATGCTTTACATGCAATAGAATAGGTCATATGGCTAATCAATGCAGATCAAGGGGATATCAGTTAAATATGCAAAGAAATGTTATTTGCCAAATCTGCAATAGGTCCGGTCATAATGCTAAAGTCTGCAGAAACAAGAATCAGGACAAAAGAGGTCCGGTGTATAATCAGAATCAAGACAGGGGTAAACAAAAGATGAATGCGGATGAAGTTAGGAATCAGATGAGCAAGATTTGGGTGAAGAAAAGCTCAGAGAATGTAGAGGTTGGATCCGCACCAGATTCTGGTGCTGATATTTCTTCCGGAAATTAAAAAGTGAGCTCAGGCTCAGGGGGAGACTCAAAGAAGATTCTGTTCCCCCAGCCAAACAAGTTGTGCCGGATGTGGCACAAGATGCGGATTAAAGGGTTTGTAGATATAAGTCCTGAGATGCTTCAGTCAAGTTTTCAGAGGTCCGCATGGAGTTATGAAGAAGCTGTGTTCGATTAAGTTAGACCTGTTCAGGGAGGTCCTCCGGTATGATAAAGGATTACAAAAAAGTCCGGAGAGATCCGGAAGTGCACGATCTTGTCTTGCGGATTGGACAGAGTGTTTGGGATGTTCTTGTAATATGTTACCTAGATTTATTGATGATTTAAAGATCCGGATGATATTCAGTGATCAGGACTGATCCGGGATACTCCAAGCTGTCCAGACATGGTAAACCGGAATAATGCAGGTGAAGCATTTATTGCAGACAGATATTAGGGTTTGCGGAGCAATATAAAGATTTCTCAAAAGTTATCTGCTCATTCTACACTTGAGAAGAAGCAGATAGTGGAGCTCTGCAACAAGGTTCATCAAGCACACCAAGGATCTCTTGCCGAAGCTATTGCATAAAGAAATCAATCCAACCACTCCGTGCAAACCGAAGGCGCATAAGGTATTCTTCGTTTTCATTGTCTCACTGCAAATCTTTGAAGAATGGCTACTCCAAACATAGTTAAGATCTCTGATAGACCTCGCCCCTCATTCAAGAAACATCCCTACAAATCATTGGAGGTAGATCCACTAGGAGCCTTCTCTAGTGTTCCCCACGGAGTCTTACATACTGAAGATATTAGGGTTTACATACACGCAAACATTGAGGAATTTGGGGAATTCAAATTGAGAGACCTCTATCACAAGCAACTGATAGACAATGCTTTTGAGCTCAAACCAGAGTATAAGGGTATCCAGAAGAAACAATTTGAGCAATTCATTCATTTCCCTAGCTTTGAAGAAGATGAATGGGTCCGGTATGTACTGAGCAGGATGCATGACAACTTCCTTTGGCTAGATAGACCCTGTAAGATCACAAAAGAAGCAATTAGAGCAGTAACAGGTCTATACTCTTCCGGGGGGGTACCTATCCTCAAATCTGTCAAGAACAACGTTGTAACTGAGGCCACCGGATCAAAATATGATAAGAGGGCAATGACCATTGAAGATATTTCGGACCCGGATATCAAATATGCATCAATGATAATAGGATATAAGATCTATCACTCCAGCAGGGAGAATTCTGTATCCGGAACTGCAATATACACAGCATATGAAATGCTAAGAAAGAATGCAGATTATGATCTTTGTGAACTACTACTAAGCCAATTGATGGAAAATGTACAGAAAATCAAGAAAGACAAGAAGAACTCCTTTAAGTATGGTACTCTCATTGTATGTCTATTCTTTTACTTCATGAATGAGCTACCC
Source organism: Cunninghamia lanceolata (assembly GCA_027924645.1). NCBI lineage: Eukaryota > Viridiplantae > Streptophyta > Pinopsida > Cupressales > Cupressaceae > Cunninghamia > Cunninghamia lanceolata. The sequence continues at coordinate 3,098,666 of BSBN01000908.1, read as the reverse complement.
GGAACAAGTGGATGGGTATGGCAGAATGACAAACCTGTTGCAGTCCAGATAAGAGACTATCTGCATGGACTTGGGGATGCAAAAGCGAGGAATACAGCTCTATGGGGATACTTCAAAAACTTTCAGAGCATGATGCAAGCAAGAGAGAGAATTCCCCAGTCTCTCATTGAGAAATACAAGGACTCAGTATGCTTTATGGTTGACACTGATCAGTGCCTAATGGAGGCAGTGGAGCCAAGGACTGTCTGGATCATGCCCATGGGGTATGAAGTTGATGAACAGATAGTAGAGCTGCATGTTCAACACATGCTAAGTCAGCCCAAAGATCCTAAGGCAGAAAGGTTTGGAACCTTTGAGGAGCTGAGTGTGAAATTACATGTAGAACTCAGGGAACCTGAGATTAAGAGAAAAGTGAGAAAAGAAGTAGAGCACATTGCTCAAGGCCTGGGCATCTCAAAAGAGGCACTTGATGCCAGCCGGGAAAAGAGGAGAAAGGCTGAGGAAGAAGAGAAAAGCAAAGAAAGTGCTCCGGTTGAAACCCCCACCCGGACCAGATCATCAAAGAGATCTGCACCTTCCACAACCAAAAGCTCAAAACCGGAAGTCCAGGCATCCGGTAAAAGATCCAAGACAAAAGCATCAAGGGCTTATGGAAGCCAAAAGGATGAAGAGGAGACAGAATCAGATGAAGGAGTAAGAGAAGTAAAGAAACAGAAAAAGAAAGGATCCGGTAAGCCCTCCACAGGCCAAGACAAGGAGGAAATGGCAGAGGTAACTGTTGAAAAGCCCACTCTGTCTCTAGAGAGCATAATCAAGTCGGTCACGGTGGATGGAAACCTTCAACCAATGACTGAATCCTATGATGACTTCAGTGAGGCAGACCAAAAGACTCTGCAGGAAGCCACAGTTAAATATCTGAACACATACAATAAGGCTTTCATTGAGATCATATCTCTCATTCCTAAAAGCCTAGAGAAGGAAATGGAGGTAAGAAAGAATAATGCTCATGCCAAAGATCTTGAGATCCGGGAGCAGATAGCTATTCAGCTATATCCTCAAATTGATCCCAAGACAATGAACATGATCTTCAAGGACTGCAGAGATGAGTTCAGAAGTAAAGCCAGGATGAATCAGCTCATGCTTGGTGAGACTGACAAAGTGGCACAAGAGACAGAAGAGATCCTCCGGAAGGCCTTCAAAAGGTTCAATCTTCCTGTTGTAGAGGACTTAGGTGCAGAAACAGCTGCTGATTTGGAATCTTCTGTTCCGGAAGAAGTGAGCCATGAACAGACAAGTGAGGACTTGGGACCCTCTGCTCCAGAAGAAGTGGCCCATGAACAAGCAAGCATCTCTCCTCCGGTTTCCCCTACAGTCTCCGGATCCAAAGAAGAAAAGCAATTGCAGGAGAAGGAAGCAGTGGTGACAGACAAAGAGGTTGACAGTTCTAAGACTGCAGAAGAAAAGAAACATCTGTCTCCGGCAAGAGACACTGCACAAACTGTTCAACAATTTTTGAGCAAAGAAACTCTAGAGATTGATGAACCGGAGCTTCTAAAAGGTCCATTTGATTTTGACTCTCTCTCTCCGGTACAAACAATGAAGATAGCTTCATTTGCAAATGCCAAGGCAAATGAAAAACTCCTGAAGTCTCATATGGAAGACTGTGAGTTGATAGAGGCTGCTTCCGGAGTACTTGTAAAGATCATGCCATCAATCCAGATAGATCCGACAGCCTCCACTTCCGGTAATCTAAAAACCTTAGTCAGCAGTATTGATACACATTTTAATTCTCTAGAAAAATCAGCTGAAGAAAAGGTCCGGAAGGAATTTTTGGATAAGAGATTTTCTGAAATATTAGAATTAATCTCTAAGGATAGGAAGATTGTAAGCATTGGAATAAAGAGCTTAGAAAATGCTCTTAAGGATGGCGGTGACATCTACAAATTTTGTATATCTTGGTCAAAGGCAACAGCAGCAATTGACAAGAAAATAAAAGAGGAACAGGACAAGCTTCAAAGCTTATCTCAAAATTTTGATCCTCTCTCTTCCTCTATAATAAATCAAGAATGTCAGACTATTGCAGTCTTGAATGAAATAAAGAATCTTGAGAAGGAGAGGAAGAACATTACCAACCGGATGGGAGAACTTAGAAGGATTATAGTCCCTAAGTTGGAAACTATGCATGAGGCCATCAGTGATGCCCAGACCACCGCCCATACAAAAGATCCGACAGATCTCAGGCGGGCAGAAGCTTTTGCATTTTTGTTGAGTGGTCACATTTCAATCTTGGACAGAATGAAGCTAAGTTGGGCTACTGAAATGGTTCAACTGCAGACATCCTTTGCAGACATTCTGCAGTATATGTGAGTATGTAAATATGCGGCTATATATAGAAAATTTTTGAAAATTTTGGTGTGCGGACCCTACCCTTTGCCATTGATGTCAAAGGGGGAGTGAGGAGCAGTGAAAAATGAGGAATCCAACTCAGGGGGAGTTCCGGAAATTGTATATAAAGACAGAGCATCAGCAAAGGGGGAGCATAGTGTAAACACTTAGTCATTTTTCACTAAGTGTTGCCATCAATGCCAAAGGGGGAGATTGTTGGCAAGAGACACTATATGGATTCATGGTTGTTGTCATTGATGGCAACAAAGGTCATTCCACATATCCGCAAGTCATACCGGAAGTCAGATTGAAGATTGTTGTGGTCCGGTGAACAAGAACAGAGCATGTGGCAAGGTCCGACAGATTGGTCCGGATCTCTCAGAGGAAGTGTCTTGGCACAGTGCGGATCTGGGGAAGTCAAGAGGACTATCTTGAGTAGTATATTCCAAGGATTTAGCCTCCGGAGATGGACAAAGAAAAAGATATGAATAGTTGAGTACCGGATTCCTGAGAGACAGTGAAAACAGAGGAAGAACTGACTGATAGAGTATCAGACTACTTTCCGGATGTGTTACAGATGATGATAAAGGTTGCGGAGGCATGAATCATGTTTGGCCGACATAATTAATGATATCTACAAGTATATGCTTGATCTGCATTGCTTGGTGAGCAAGGATTCAGCCGACAGAACTAAGTTTGTAAGAAAATAGACTGTTCCGGATGCCGACTAGAAAGGTGATGAAATTACTTGTGCGGATATATATAGAGGATGGATTTAGTTGTAAAGTGTGGGAAGAATGTGAAATGATATGCGAACAAGTCCAGAGTAGAGCAGAAGTAGCAAGAAAGATCCGGTATGTGAAAGGATAGCAGACTAAAGAACAGAGGAAAGATGAAGTGCAGCAGATCAGTATACTGAACTTAACCGGAACTGAACTCCAGCATATGCAGATGCTTCCAATCAGTTCAAGACTGTGATTCTTATCACTTTGTAAGACAGTGTGTCTTCTTGTAGGCAGTGAGCCTCTTGTGAGCAGTGTGCTCGGGCAGTGAGCCCTAATTGGCAAGTGCCATTTTTGTAATTTCCTATTCTTCTAACAGAGAATAATTCTTGGGTTAATCACCCCGTGGTTTTCTCCCTTAACAGGGTTTCCACGTCAAAAATACTGTGTCATGTGTTTCTTATTTCATGGTTAATGTTTTGTGTTTGATTTTATTAAAAGGAAAGTTCAATAAGGGAAATAATTAGGATAACTGATTCACCCCCCCCCTCTCAGTTATCAACAGATTGCTGTCCTTGGAGGTGGACTGTGTATAAGGGCTGGTTAGAGCAGTGACTCACCTGTGAGAAGTTGAATAACCTGTGTGGGTGGACACCAGTGTGTGGACCAAGGTTATGTCAGTTCCTTGAGAAGCCTTGTGTAGGCTTATAATAAGAAACACCTTTGTATACCTCTTAAGGGAAGCTTTGAGATCTAGTGAACTTCAACAACTATTACCATTAGAACTCTGCATCATATTGGTATCAGAGCCAATATTCTGATTGGAAGCAAGTGTATGTCAGAAGAGGAAATTGAAACAGAGGCTAGTACAATGCCTCCCAAGACAATGAGTTAAGATGCCATCAAGAAGTTGGTGGAAGAGATGGTTGAAGCAAGATTGCAAGAAGCAAAATTGCAAGAAGAGAAGAAGTCTAAGGGCAAGACCATAGAAGAGGGAAGCTCTTCTGACACAAATGAAGAAATAGAGGCAGAAGAGGATCCTCTAGAGCAGGATATGTATGCAGATCAGAAAGCCTTCTTGAATGCACTTAAGGGTGCTCATGGAGACAATGGTGATCCCAAGATGGATGTGCCTACCTTTCATGGCAAGTTGGATGGAGATGCTCTCACCGACTGGATAGAAGCTATGTGCAACTTCTTTGATTACAAGGAGTTCAATGACAGCAAAAAGGTCAAGTTTGCCAAGACAAGGCTAAGAGGTTCTGCACTTGTATGGTGGAACTATATGTAGAGTGAGAGGGAGAAGATTGGGAAGAGTCCCATCACTAAATGGAGCAGAATGGTGGCTATGCTCAGAAGCAAGTTCATGCCACTTGACTATGAGATTCAAATCATAAGGAGGTTTCAGAATTTGAGACAAAAAGACTTGGATGTGGCTGCCTACACAGAAGAATTTCATAGACTCAGTATGAGGGCCAATCATAATGAAGATGAAAAAGGGATGGTGGCTAGGTACTTGAATGGACTGAAATACAATTTGCAAGATGAGATAAGTTTAGTGTTACCAAAGACAGTGGATGAATGTTTCTTATTGGCCTCCAGAGCAGAGGAAAAGTTGAGAAGGAAGGGTGAACAAAGTGCCAGAGGTAGAGGTGGCAGAAACCTAAGAGGAAGAGGCAATTTTGGCCGTGGACAGTTCAACAAAACTGAAAATAACAGTCAACAAGAAACACAATCAGAAACAAGGCATAGAGGAGGCTTCAGAGGACAGAAAAGTCATAATGTCAGGGGCAGAAATGGTGGAGGAGGTAGAGGACCAGGAGTCTTCACTGGAAGATGTTATGGCTGCAACCAAGTTGGCCATACAATGAACAAATGTCCAGGGAAAGTCAGCAACTCTCATGACAATGGGAAGAGAAATCAGTTAGTGAAAGATGATGACTGTGAAAGTGTGAATTCACCAATGGGAAGTGCTGCACCTGTTCTAGATGGAGAAAGTATGATGATCAAAAGGGCCATGTTGAAGATGCCATTGAAGCAAGAGCCCCCTTAGAGAAAGAATCTTTTTAGAACCCAAGGCCTAGCCTATGGGAAACTTTGCAAAATCATAGTGGATTCAGGGTCTACTGAGAATGTGGTATCCACTGAGATGGTTGAGAAGTGCAAGTTGAAAAGGCTGCCTCATACCAGTCCTCACAAGATTTCTTGGTTGAACAAGAACCAAAGTTTCATGGTGGAAGAACAAACTTGGGTTGAATTTACAATTGGTGACTACAAGGACAAAGTGTTATGTGAAATCATCCCTATGGATGCATGTCACCTGCTTCTTGGACGCCCATGGCAGTATGATGTTAAATCTCAGCATGATGGTGAGAAGAACACTTATGTCATCACTAAGAATGGAAGAGCATTCAAAATGGATCCTTTGTTGGAGCAGCCCAGGGAGAAGGAAAATAACAACAGTGTCATGTTGGTGAATGGCAAAGAGTTCCTAAACCTCTTGAAGGAGAATGATAACTAGGGGTATGCTTTGGTCATGAAGCCCAAGAGTGGAACAGATCAGCAAGAACAAAAATAAAAGGAGATTCCATTGGAAGTACAACAACTTCTAGATAAGTATCATGACCTTGTGGTAGAGGAAGTTCCCAACTCCTTACCACCCATGAGGGATATTAGTCATCAAATTGACTTAATACCTGGTGCTACATTGCCTAACAAGGCTGCATACAAGCTGACTCCACAGCAAAATGAAGAGGTGGCAAGGCAAATTCAAGATCTCCTGGAAAAAAGGTTGATTAGGAAGAGTCTAAGTCCTTGTGCAGTTCCAAGTGTGCTTGCTCCTAAGAAGGATGGAAAGTGGAGGCTATGCACAGATTCCAGGGCCATAAACAAGATCACCATAAGGTATAGATTCCCAATGCCAAGGATTGAAGATCTATTGGATTATCTTGGAGGATCATGCTATTACTCAAAGATTGATTTGAAATCTGGATATCATCAAATCCGGATCAGACAGGGAGATGAATGGAAGACTGCTTTCAAGACCAATGAAGGTCTTTATGAATGGCTTGTTATGCCATTTGGTCTTAGCAATGCGCCAAGTACATTTATGCGCATGATGAATGAGGTATTAGTTGAATTCATTGGTAAATTTGTTATTGTTTATCTTGATGACATACTAATCTTCAGTAGGACAAGGGAAGAGCATGTGAAGCATGTTGGTCAGGTGTTGGAGAAGCTGCATGAGCACAAGTTGATGATCAACCTAGACAAATGTGAGTTCATGAAAACTGAACTTGTATACCTGGGATTTGTCATTTCTAATGGCTGTTTGAAGATGGATCCCTCTAAGGTTGAGGCCATTCTCAGTTGGCCTACCCCAAAAACAGTGGGAGATGTGAGAAGTTTCCATGGATTGGCGACTTTCTATAAGAAGTTTATCAGAGGTTTCAGTCACATTAGTGCTCCCATCCTCAACACCATCAAAGGTGGAGTCAAATGTAGATTCCAGTGGACAAAGGAAGCTGATGATAGTTTTGAGTTGTTGAAAACAAAGGTGGCTGAGTTACCTACCTTAGTACTCCCTGATTTTGATAAGGTGTTTGTTGTTGAGTGTGATGCAAGTCAGCAAGCTATTGGTGTTGTTCTCAGCCAAGAAGGACATCTAGTGGCATTCTTTTCAGAAAAGTTGAATAAAGCCAAGCAAAGGTATTCTACCTATGACTTAGAACTCTATGCAATGGTGCAAGCTCTTAAGAAATGGAGACATTATTTGCTGCCCAAAGAATTTATTGTGTTTACTGACAATCATGCTTTAAGCTTTCTTAACAGTCAAGAAAAATTGAACCATAGACATGTTAAAAGGATAGAACAGTTATAAGTTTATACCTTCACAATTAAGCACAAAAGAGGTGTCTCTAACAAGGTGGCTGATGCATTGAGTAGGAGGTTGCTTCTTATTCATGAAATTCACTTAGAAAGCATGGGTATTGACTGTTTAAAGGAGCTGTATAAAGAAGATTTTGATTTCAAAGAGGCTTATGATGTTTGTATGAACTTGGCTAACACATTCCATGGAGAGTATGCATATTTTGTTTTGCAGGAAGGCCTCTTGTTTAAAGGCAATTTGTTGTGTGTCCCTAAGTGCTCCATGTGGGACAACATCATCAAGGAGAAGCATAATGGTTCCTTAGGAGGACATTTTGGCTTAGACAAGACACTAGAACAAGTCACAAGGTTCTATTTTTGGCCAAAGGTGCAATCAGATGTAAGGAAGTATGTAGCTAGTTGTGCAATCTGTCAAAGAGCTAAAGGTGTGTCTTCAAATGCAGGACTATACCAGCCCCTTCCTATTCCCAACAGACCTTGGGAAAGTATCAGCATGGATTTTGTGCTTGGGTTACCCAGGACAGCCAGAGGGGTGGATAGTGCGTTTGTTATTGTTGATAGGTTCAGCAAGATGGCTCATTTTGTGCCATGTAAATGCACAAATGATGCATCTCATGTTGCAGGTCTATTTTTCAGAGAGGTAGTAAGGATACATGGTTTACCATTGTCCATTGTAGCTAACAGAGATTCTAAGTTTGTAGGTCACTTCTGGAGGACCTTGTGGAAGAAGCTGGGCACACAGTTGTCCTTTTCATCAGCCTACCATCCACAAATTGATGGTCAGACTGAGGTGGTTAATAGATCACTTGGAAACCTTTTAAGATGTCTTACAAAGCAGCATGGTTTGGCATGGGACTTGGTTATCAGTCAGGCTGAATATGCCTACAATGATTCAAGGAATAGGAGCACTGGTAAAAGTCCTTTTGAGATAGTTTATGGTTTTCATCCAAGAGGGCCACTTGAGCTAAAGGATCTCCAAGGTTGGGATAGAAGGAGTGCACTTGGCGAAGAGTTTGCTGCCTCCATGAAAACAGTCCATGATCAAGTCAAGTTGTAACTAGAAAAATCAGTCACAAAGTACAAAGAAAAGACAGATTTGAAGAAAAGAGAAGTATAGTTCAAAGTTGGTGACTTAGTTATGGCACATCTGAGGAAAGAAAGGTTGCCAAAGGGTCAACGAACTAAACTCCTGATGAAGAAGATTGGGCCATGCAAAATAGTGCACAAATTTGGTCCAAATGCATATGAGATTGAGCTACCAGTTGGCCTTGGTATCTCTCCAATTTTCAATGTTTGTGATCCTTTTCCTTTTAGACCTCCATTGCCTGATGAAAGTGGATCAGATGTGGTGGCTGAAGATGCTGAGTGGATCAAGGATTTGCCTCCAAGCAAACCTTTATAGTTGGAGTGCATTCTGGACTCCAAAGTTATCAAGAAGACTTGGAGAGGTGTCTATAAGGACTACTTGGTGAAATGGAAGGATCTCCCTGACTCAGAGGCCACTTGGATGACTAAAGCAGATATCTTGAAGCATGGCATGACACTTCAACAATTGGCAACTCAAGGGGCTTGAGTTTTTCCCACAGGGGGAGTATGGTGCAGGATCTTCAGTTTTAGTCATTTTTTTTTACTATATCATTTTGTGATCTTGGTATTTTGTTTTTTCCTAAGGCTTTGAAAGCCATTTTCATGTTTGTAATAAGGACTTAGTCCATTTTAATTGACTAGTCCACTAGAGTGTTTATTAAGACCTATTTTCTAGGTTTTCTCCTTTAGAAACTTAGTTTTTTGAAGAAAATGCTATTTTCCCAACAATTCACTGCCTTCATGGGCAATTGTATGGGCTGTAGGGAAGTGGAAAGGTTAAGAAAAATTTCTATAAACATCATATTGTATAAACATGCCAAAAAAAAAATGAAAGAGAGGAGTTTTTGGATTGAAAAAATAGTAATTTTTTGTATTCTGCGAGAAACAACCTTCTTGTACAGTCTGGTACGGACAGTAAGAGGTCCATGGTCTGGAAAATGTGGTTGTAGGTTGAATCACCTTTCATTTGCATTTATTTAGAGCCCTTGAAACATTTTTACTGCTTTGTTTGAACCCATTGTGTGTAAACTAGTTTTTAACCCTCCATAGCTAGGGTTTTGGACGAAATGCATCATTCTTCCTCTGTCCTCTGAAGGTGGTCGCCCATTTCTTGGTGGGATGGAGGAAGGTAGAGTATATTTAGTGTTTTGTATGGTTGGCAAGTTAAACTCCTCTCTGCAAGGCATATGGCATGCATCTAGCTAGTCTTATTAGTGACTAGTTGAGAAATGGATGGTGGACTGTATCATGACAGTAAGGATAGTCAATTTGTTTTGATAAATATAAGGTGGAGTCTGTGTTTGATGGTGGAGATTGACTAGTGCAGGACTTGGTGGACCTTGTGCATGCATGTTGGATGCCTTTTCTTTCACATTGCTTTCAATTTAGGCCTTTGTTTTCAAGGAAAAGACAATTTGCTATTGCTAAACACTATAGTACAATACGGTTCTGCATGTGTGGGTGGAAGTACATATTCATGATGTGTATTCGGATATGCATTTAGAGGTGAAGACCATTTCGAGTTATGAGCATTTAATGTGGTGTTAAACATTCTCTTGGCTACAAGGTTTAATCTTCATTAAATATTGTTTCTTTAAGACAGTCATAAGACAGTTATTGTTCTCTGTCAGAGCAAGTACAGAAGTGAGGTGCTGGTCTATGATTGCATGTTGATCCTACCTTGGTAGGTGTATGATGTGTGAAGATCCATGCTTGTAGAAAGGAGTTAATGCTAGTTTAGTCATTCAAAAAAAGGCTACAAGGTATAAGCTGTCATTTTAGCACTGTCATAGGACAATCAAGCTGCAATTTATTGTTCTCTGTCTTTGCAAGTGTAACACTTAGTTTTTTGGTCAGTGACCTGATGTTAGTTATGTCCTAAACAAGCATATGTTGATGGTAGTATGAAGACCTTGATTGGTAGAGTTGATTGGTAGTAGTTGAGAGCTTTTAAAGGTAGATTGCTGTCCTTGGAGGTGGACTATGTATAAGGGCTGGTTAGAGCAGTGACTCACCAGTGAGAAGTTGAATAACCTGTGTGGGTGGACACCAGTGTGTGGACCAAGGTTATGTCAGTTCCTTGAGAAGCCTTGTGTAGGCTTATAATAATAAACACCTTTGTATACCTCTTAAGGGAAGCTTTGATATCTAGTGAACTTCAACAGCTATTACCATTAGAACTCTGCATCAATGATGACCGAGTCGAATATATGAACCCATAAATATCTACAGAATCTATCACTATAGAAGTTGATGTAGGCAAAGCAATAATAACAATATCCAAACAAGATAATGGTGATGCAATTTCATCGAAGCTGTCATCAAATAGAAGACAAGACCTCAATCGTGTCTTCCAAATTTGCAATGCGATACTCTACGAACAAAGATTATGTCTGGTATATATGTACCCAATGTGGCGGATTTGGAAAGACAATATCAATATCTTGGTGCAAGAAATCATTGGAAGCCATAGATGAGTCAACATTGGGTTTGGATGTAGCAACAGGTGATGGACGAGATGAGATCTCGATGATGAGAACTTGGAGTAGATGATGTAAGACATGACATAGTTCATCTCCATGCTTATTGTTCCTACAATATGTACATTTGATTTTGTAGTTTTTAGACATGATCAAATTATGAGCAAATATCAATGTAAAACTACAAAATTGCCCCCCCCCCCGGAAATGATTATCAATGAAGATTAGGCCCCCAGGAAAAATAGATAAGGAAAAGTACAATGTTGTTGAGTTTGGATGTTTAAATCGATTATTTATAGCACACGATGATTTTACAAATGGGCTATCCAAAATTTAAAATTACATTTCTAGATGAATTCCTTGAAAAGAAGTTTGTGAAATTTTGATATTGGGGTGAAAATTACACCTCGTTGAAATTTGATACAAAATGTCACTTTAGAGGCCAAAAAAGCATGAGAAATGTTACAATTTTACAATTTTAATGACACCATTGTGTCAATGACCTTACCTTTCCATCAACTACAAGTTTGCTAAATTTCTCCTAGTGGGCAAAAGTTGTAGCAAATGAAAAAAAAACCCTATTTTGGCACTTCGAAGGGCCTAGGGGGCTTGATGGACACACCGTCCTGTTTTGAGACACGCCGTCCTGTTTTGAGGACTCGGCAACTTGGGTGCGGTTGAGTCGAACAAGAAGTCTGCTTGGAGTCTTGTGGAGTAGCTAGAAGAGTTGGATCTGGAGAATATGGCGGATAAGGTGTTCATGTTTGAGGCCGAATGGACTAGTGAAAGCAGCTAGAGGGGTCAAGTCTAGGTTGTGGAACAGGTTAGTGGGGTGGTCAAAGTAGCTAGGTGGGCCAATCGAACAACTTAGGAGTTGGGTTTGCCAAGTTCGTCCAATTGGATCCAAGGCCTCTAAATGAAGCCGAAGGTGGACAGAGAAAGAAGCTTGAATGTCAAAAATGGGGACGCAAAGCAGACTAGAGGTCTAGATTTACGAATAGGTCGATTGGAAAGGGAGCAGTTGAGATGCAATGTTCAGAGTGCCCAAGTGAAGCCAAAATAGAGCTGACAGGATGAGATCGTGGTTGCAAAGAAGTCCAAAAGGGACCGTGGAACAGAGGGTCGGGGTCCAAAGCCGAAATTACTACAATAAGAATTATTGGTGTAATTAGCCGATAGGCTTTTATATGTGAGCATTATAGTGCTCGGAATTGTCTCACGCCGTAAAAAATTTCACGCCGGGAAATTTTCTAAACTCGTCGGTTGATCTCCCAAAATCGTTTCATGTCGTTTAAATGTCCCCTGCCGGATGCTGTGGGATAATCTGCGAAAATGCTTTAAAGCAAATAACTCAGGCGAGCATATCAAATTGCAAGGTTTGAGGTGAGGTGAAGGGGAATGCGAACAGAAAACAAAAGAATCGCCTTCCGAGGAATCGATCGAATACCGTGGAGGAAATCTGCTTTTTTAAAAAGAGGTATTTTCATCAGTTCTTTGTTTTTCTAGCACAAAAAATAAAATCTGTTTGCTGCAATTTCATTACGCACCTAAAAACTGAAACCCCATTACACTCGCCTGCGTCCCACTCGCACATCACTTCATGAGGGCCGCCTGTGTACAGATTATCTGGGTAGATTTGTATCCACTCAATCTCGGAATTTATGGCCTCTGGCACCTTGTATGCTGCTTCCTGCTCTATGCTGTCCAACGCTGATTTTGCGTAATCATCTGGTTCTGCATTAATTGACAGAAATAGGAGCCGGACAACCACAACAAAACAAAGCTCTGACCATAGAACATTATGAATCTCACAGAGACATAAATGCTCAGATCCTCGGTATTGCCTGTTAAGTCGACGAAAGGCAAATGCGAATGCTATTTGTAGGGAGCGAAACTCCATTATATACAAAAATATCATCACTTTCTATAAGAGATTGAATATAATTTTCCATCCCCATCTGTTGTCATTTGAGATCACTAAAGCTTCATAGAGACCATATTCATACTATCTCCCAGCAGGCCTATAGAGCCTCTTATATCCATCATCCCAAACAAACTCCTACCATCTCCTGACAGGCCTATAGAGCTTCTTATGTCCATCATCCTAAACGAACTCCTGATCTTCAGTAGCCCTCTTCCTTCCATTGCAGTTCCCAGACAATCCCATATTTATGCCCTCTTCTTTCCATTGCAGTTCCCAGACAATCCCATATTTATGCCTGCAGACAAAAGGACAATATCATGCATAAATAGAAATAGAACCGGTCAATTCTCAGAATAATACTCAAGAAATCCAATATAATACAGGTCAGAGCTCTCCCCTCATAAGAGGTGTCCTATTGAACAGCAGACTTCACCTTGTGATTTAATGACAAAATGGCTTGTCTGGCTATTGCATCTGGTTTGAGTGTATAAACAGGTAACAACTAGCCCCTTCTTTGTGATTCAATTGCTCTTAAATCTCTCTTTGGAGCCTCACTCTCGCATGTTGGCATACAAACACTAAAATCAAAGTACATCAGAAGAGCAGTAGTCAACAAGGGCACAACCCCGTGCCACATACCCTACATGCCTTCACCTTGATATTTTCCTTAAAAAAACAAAAGAAAATTTGATACTTCTCTTATTTTCCTTTCTTTTTCTTTAAAGTTTAGGAAAGATCACTTTGAATTATTTGAGCCCACAAATGCAAAGTTCCTATTCATGCAAGTATGATATTTTCCTTTAAAAAAAAAAAAAAGAAAATTTGATACTTTTCTTATTTTCCTTTCTTTTTCTTTAAAGTTTAGGAAAAATCACTTTGAATTATTTGAGTCTTATGTGGAACTAATGATAGAATCAACTTTGTTTTCATCATTACTATTTTTCTATTTTCAAAGCACATATAAATATATTTTTATATGACTAATTATACAATTAAATGTTACATTCAATTTTCTATCGACACATCCCTTGAACCTCCTATGGGTGCAAGTGCTAGTCTGTATAGGTATGGTACAAGTCGTACGTTCGTATTATGCAAGGACAAAGGGGGGAACTTGTGAAAAAATGAAGTCATCAAAAAACATCAAACAAAAGGCTATTACTCATTTCTCGAGGCTTCTGGACTCAATGGTGAGGTCCATTTGGTTCTATGATGCTCTGATGATAAGGCTAAGTGTTGGAGTCACTGTGATTTAGGGAGGGATGTGCATTCATGGCTCTAGTACCATGTTGGAGCAACCAAGATCTAAATGTGACATCATAACAACCTTCCACTAGTGAACAATAAAGTACAATAGTATGTCTATCATATAAAATGAGAGTGTAAAATGTAAAAAGAAGCCTTGCATAAATAGGTAATGATGAAAATGCGAGATAGTAGTACTGAAAGTCTGACTACCCCTCCAAAGGTGTGATACATGTGGAGTCACTTGAGACAAGTGTGAGGACACACGTTGTGTGCATAAGAGGTGAAACGAAAGTCTAAGTAACCTCTAAGTGAGCTTAAGCGTAGTGTGAATAGGATCTAGTCAAGCCAGATAGGTAAAAACACTTCACACTAATAGTGACTAGCATACAATGTTTTGTCTATTAGTCACTGCATTTGGGACAAGCAAGTCAAAGTGAATGACTAATATACACCATTTTGTATGTTGGTCAATGCACTTGGGACAAGCGAGTTAAAGTGAATCCAAAATGAAGAGGAAAAATACAAGGTATGCAATTTTTACCACTACAATTTTATATATGCATTTATGTGTCATGCATATTTGCATATACAAATATGTGCATATGGACACAAATGCATGTGTGCACACACATATCAAATCGAGTCCCAAATAGAGAGCAAGAGGTATGGAATTTTAACCATTACAATTACACACACAGAGAGAGATGTATACACACATATGTAGAAATATATATACATACCAAAAGTAGTGGCTCAAATAACTTGTATATGATGATATATTTGCACTACAAGCTCTTGGGAATACACTCAAATTCCTTTGGAATGATACACTATCTGGTTTTGAGTTCTTTTTGTGAACACCTCCATACACATAAATGCATATAAATACACACAAACACAGACATATCAAAGTCATGTGCACACATATGGATATATTTACATATGCATATTTGTAAGGGAAAATAAACTACTTACATAAAATATATGCTAAATAAATAAAAAAGTATTTAATAAATATTCTAGATAATTGAATTGTGATTGGAATAATCAAATGCTATATACGTTTAATTGGATTAATTTATAATTTATTTTCTTGCACACACAAGCATGCAATTTACTCCACTACAATTATGTGTTTTATTTTCCTTCAATTTAATCTAGGTTAATCCAATCAAATGAATACAAGTATAATTAACTTGGACTAATTAATGATGATAAGCATTGATAATTTAGACAACTGTAATGATTGTTTTAGGGAAGTTTGTAATAGGAGGAGAAATAAACAATTGTCCTTAGCTCTGATTGATGAATGCATAGAGATTGATGTAGATTCTAAATTTGATATGCCTCTAAATTTGGAACTCTGATTGATGAATGCATAGAGATTGATATAGATTCTAAATGTGATATGCCTTTAAATTTGGAGCTCTGATTGATGAATGCATAGAGATTGATGTAGATTCTAAATCTAATATGCCTCTAAATTTGGAGCACAATATCTTTGTTAGATATTTGCATAAAAATCAAAGGGTCAGTGCAAGAAGTTGGGTCCACTTTTTGGCCAAAAAGTGGAAGTGTTTTCCCTAATTTTCAGAATTTGTCACATTTGACCTTAAAATTTGAAACACTTAGAGATGGAATCTTTAAAAAAGTCACTTAAATATAAATGTAGTACTCGGAGTCTAGTTTCTAAATATGTAATTTTTTTCAATATTCAGATGATACAAATTAATTTTCAATAGGCATTTCTAAAAACCACTATTTAAAAGTCACTTTTTTTTTACCATACCATGCACGTGTACGGCCAACATAATTTGACCTAAATAAAACTATTTTTCAAAATCCTTTTGGGGAAACATGTGTAGTACAGTGAAGTTTGATGAGGATTTTTTTTATAATTTTTTTTCAAATAATTTTTTTTTAATTAATTTTTTATTAGGCCTAATTGGTACTTTTGAAAACCCTTCGTGTACGACCAACATAATTTGAGCAAAAAAAATCATAAAATTATTATTATTTTTTATTGTGTAAAGAATGATGTGTAGATTGATGACATAATTTTTAAAAAAAAAATTTAAAAATTAAAAGTTATTAAAAAAATACAAACACCTGTCATTTCAAGTTTTTGGACTAGTTTGCTTATAAATTAAATAATAAATAGAAGAACATGTCCAAAAACAAAAAAAATTATATATTTGAAAACTAGACAATGTCATTTGTAATGGGTTTTCATTTCGTAAAAAAATTTAAAAAAAAAGCCTTCAGCCATACAGGTAAACTCAGTGTTTCTTCTTGTTTTGTACTTAGAAAAAAACTTGCAGGTCCAAGGCTCAAGGTTGGTCAACCATGCCTATCCTGAGCCTAAAACCTAAGCAAAGGTAAGGGAAAAAGCGGGCGGAGATTTCTAATTTCAAATAACGGGTACCCATTATAAAACGGGTACGCGTTAAATAATGGGTACCCATTATAAAATGAGTACCCGTTATGTTTTCAATAACGGGTACCCATTTTATAATGGGTACTTGTTTCTATTATACCCGTTATTTCCCATATTAGGGAAAAAAGTACTGTCATTGTATCCCTGCAACTTGCAAGTCTGATTAGTACAGTGCGACAGCAATAATTTATGCATTTTTTTACTTACAATTGTTTTGTGGAATCTCTTGACAGGTCATATTCTATTCATATTTTGAAAGGAGCCAATCATATGAACAATTCTGAAGTGAAATCAAGTGCATGAGCTATTTGCAAGAGGAATAAAGAAAGAGGGTTTTTGTTTTTACATCTACCTTTTACTTCAAAATCTATGGAACAAAGCATCTACATCTAATTCTACTTCAAAAGTTTAAATAAGGACATCAATTATGAAATTGGATTAAGTATCAATTGTTATTTTATCAAGAGGGTTTGGTAATTATGGGATCAAATCAACGTAAAAAAAAAAACAAAGGAAGGTAATGACACCTCAAGAAATTGAAGCAAATAGAGAGAAGGAAGCCAAAAGGCAAAGAGATAGAAGAGCAAGGATTCAAGAGATGAAGAATATTGAAGCATCTAGTTCCATGAGTATTGAAGAGAAAGACATTCAAGAGAGTAAAAATGATGGGATGAATGTAGATGATGCAAATGCAAAAATGGTGAATTTGGAAGAAAATGTGTCTATAGAAACAAATGCATGTATGTCTTCAAACCCAACTTTCGAAGATATAGAAAATGCGACTATACAAACAAATCCAGGTATGTCTTCACAGCCAACTTTCAATGTTATGGAAAACAGGACTATAGAAACAAATCCAGGTGTGTCTTTGGAGCCAACTTTCAATGATATAGAACACACGACTATAGAAACAAATCCAGGTGTGTCTTCAGAGCCAACTTTCAATGATATGGAAAACACGACTATAGAAACAAATCCAGGTATGTCTTTAAACCCACCTATTGATGATATGAATGAGAATGATATCCCTTTTAGGAGTGAAAATGAAAATGTTTTATTTGAGATTGAAAGAAATGTCTTAGATAATCTTCCTGGTAAGATTTCTTGGAGGCAAATGAGAACTCATGCAAATAGATTATATAAAGATTTTTTTATAGAAAAAGTCTTGGATTTCAATGTCAACTTATGATACAATTGATGAAGATGTGGAAATTGTGAAAAGTAATGAAAAAGTTAGGCATATTTGTAAAACCTAAAAAAAAAGATGAATCAATGAAAAAAGTTTTATCTAGTGTTGCTAATGCTATTGATTCTATTGGTAAAAAGAGTCGATCTAAAGATAGCAATGCAGCACAAAGAGCTATAACAACTGCTTTAGTCAATAAATCGTCTTCTAATAAAAGAATGATAAGTAAGACAAGTGAAATTCTAAAGATAAATTCTAAAACTTTGAGAAGAGCAGCAAAGAGAAGAGAATCTATTGAAAAAGATCCAATTAATCAATGTTGGAGTTTTAGTGGTAGACTCCCAAGGTATGACATGAAATTAAATAGTGAAATCAAATCTTTAATTGAAAAATATTGGCATGATAATACAAGGGTATCATCTAATGTTAGAGATGTTTTAAAATTACGAGTGGAGTCTAAAATTCGTGATCCTCATCCAAAACATCTATTAGACATGACTCAAACTAAATTATATAAAAAATTCTTAGATGATTTAGTGTTAGAACCTTTTAATATTACCATAAGCCAAAGATCTTTTGAGAAATGTAAACCTTGGTATGTGAAAATTAATAAATAGCGAATCTCTTGTTGTAAAACTCATGTGCAATTTCGTTATTATTATGATCTTTTTCGATATATACGTTCTACTTTGCATACTGACGAAATTATGCAGGAATGTGGTATTAATATGCCACCTCAAACAATTAAGGAGTTTGTAGCAGGTTTGTTTTGTGAAACATCTACTGGATACTTATTTTATTCAAAAGCATGTATTTCTGGACAATGCAATAGATGTGGCAACTTCTCATTGTTAGGAGAATGTATGCATGAAAATATTTCACATGAATTTGGACAACAATTAGTGGATGTGAAAAGATTCAAAAATGTTGAATATTCTTTAAAAGATGGAAAAACTGGAAAGCGTTGTGAGTTAGTCACTGAAAAAATTTGTGTGCATGCATTCATCAAATATTTTAAAGATAATATTGTATCCAAATATGTCAAACACTCCCAATATGCTCGGTGGCTTGATGGACAATTCCGTTCATGTAAAAACACCTTTCCAATTGGAACTATCCTATCAGTGGTTGACTTTGCAGAAAACTATACTCTTGCTCCACAAGAGGAAATTCAATCTCAGTATTATAATTCAGTGCAGGTGGCCATATTTGTTCATATTGTATACAGACATGTAGATGATAGTACAGAAGATAATAGAAAATTTTTGAGGGAGTATCATTTCTATTTGAGTGATAACCGGTTACACTCTTCAGAGTTTGTGCAATATTGTTTCACAAAATTTTATGAAAGTTTAAAAGAAAGAGGAATCCAGATGACACAACATTTCATATGGTCAGATAATTGTACAGGGCAATTCAAAAATGTAAGAATGTTTTATTGGCTATGTAGGGCTCACAAAGAAATCAATATCCAACATATGTGGAGTTTTTTTGAAGCTGGACATGGTAAAGGAGAACATGATGGAGTTGGAGCATGTGTGAAAAGAGCTCTTGCTAGAGAGCAACTAAAATTTGAGAATACAACCAAATTTAGAGATGCACGTGCAATTGTGGATTGGTGTAATGAAAAGTTATCTACGGGATCAAGTCAGAACTCTACAATTCGACGATTCTTTTGGTTAGTTGAAGAAGAGAATATTCTTACTCGACTTGATTGTGAAACAATAACTGGATCAACAAAATGGCATTCATTTAAGAGTTCAAATGCAAGCACATGGACTATATGGACTAGGGAGCTTGCATGTTTTTGTCAATTTTGTATTACAGGTGATTGGGGAACATGTGAAAATACAGAATGGGTTGAAGAATGGAAACAAAGATCCTTGACACCTATAGAAACATAAGATCAACTTGAAACAACAATTGAAGATGATAATCAAATGTTTGCATCAGATGACTATGATCGTGTTTCAAACCTTGTACAAGAAGGTACTTTTGTTTTCAATTTTTTTATTGTCATTTTTTTGTACATCCTGTATATAATTAATTATATATGTATGCATCCACAAATTTATGTGATTTAGATACATGTCACACTTTATTGAATTACATAATTTTTTTGTAGGACATGTCTATGCTGTTATTGCACCTGAGGACAATGAAGAGGAAACCGAGTATTGGTTGGCTCGATGTGTTGAGACAAAACAAAAGTTGTTACATCCTAGAGTAGATGATGATAACATGGAGTATCCAATAGGTTCTGTGGTTGTTGGCACTTGGCTACGAAAATATCTAATAAGAAGGAATGGTGTGCCTGCATTTGAAGATTATGAAACACATAAGAAGATCATACACTACTCACATTTGGTTGTGGCAACAAATAAAACTAGTCAGATATCAAGGCAAACCTTCTAATAAACAGTTATAGACACTTTCGATGGAAGAACATGAGTCAATTATAGATGCATTACAAAAAAATGAGGATGCAGATGGTACAATGGAATAAATTTTCAGGTAAGTAAACCATACTCTTACATCCCCAAGTTAAATTCTTTTATTCTCATTTCAACTTCTATATTATTCCCCTTGTCTTAAATTTTGTATCAACTCATGGAAATATATAGTTAATTTACTTGTACATTTGAACATTACTTTTTGCAGGTGTACCCTAGACAAGTAGTCAAATTTGCATGATTGTCAATAGAAGTTATCACCATACAAGTATGTGAGGTCAATTTTGTAGTCTTCAACTAAAAGTGAACGCAAATTAGGTAATTACATATATATATTCAAATATTTATCATCCATCCTCTAAAGACACCCGCTTGTACATCCCCTTAATTTAGATGTCATCTTAGCTCCCCTTAAGCCATCCTCTTACATCCCCTTAAGCCATCAAGTTTTATTTTATACTTTGTAAATTGATTAGTGTACATCTCTCCAAGTAAGCTATC
Organism: Cunninghamia lanceolata; assembly: GCA_027924645.1. NCBI lineage: Eukaryota > Viridiplantae > Streptophyta > Pinopsida > Cupressales > Cupressaceae > Cunninghamia > Cunninghamia lanceolata. The sequence continues at coordinate 3,078,356 of BSBN01000908.1, read as the reverse complement.
CTCTTTTGTATCCCCTTAAGACATCCTCTTCTAGCTCCCCTTTTAATTAATCCTCTTATACATCCCCTAAAGCCATCCTCTTATGTATTCCCTTAAGACATCCTCTTAGCTCCCCTTAAGCCATCGTCAAGTCGTATCCTCTTTTTTGTTATTTAGTACATATTGCATTAATATTTTGTGTTTTTGGTACATATCCTTTCATTCTCATTTACATTCATTATTTCTTGCAGGTGTATCCTACAAGTAGATTTTTCCATGATTGCCACTACAAGATTTGATCATAATGTAAATTGTAGATCAATTTTGTAGTCATGTCAAACTAATAACATGGACCTATAAGCTAATTGTATAGATATACTCATATGTTTAATAATGGACCTATTTTTTGTTTTGAGACTCTTTTTATGATCTATGCATTTAATTTTCATGGATTGAATATTATTTTATGATCTATGCTATTAGTGTAGAGGTTTAACAAGTATATATAGTTTGTATTTTTCGTATCATTTTTGTACCCACTTTAGCTATGTTTTGAGATGTGTTGATTTAGCATTTATTTTAAATATTATTTAAATGCACAAATGTTGAAAAGTAGTGTCATGATAACTTTAAAGGTCCAAATAGTCCTAGGATAGTTTGCATATTTGAAACATGGTTTAATATCACCTCTATGAATGCCTAGGTGTAATCATTGGTGTTGTAGAACTCTATTTACGACTGCTAAGGTAATAATGAGGGTTATCATGCATAGGTAAGGTATTAAATAGTCATGCATGAAGATTATTGCCATGTATCCAATCTAGACTGTCATAAATCATTGAGATGTTCTCACAAGAGCAATTCAAATCTAAAAATCAGTCATAATGAGGTTATATCATCTAAATTCCATTGCAATAATAAAACAAATTTAGGATAGTCATGAAACAAATAGGACACTCATGACACAAATAGGACAATCATGTTAGTCAAGAGGTTTTCACAGTAATTGATGATCAAGTATATTGTGTGGATAAGATTCAAATGAATTTCCTTAGATAGTTTCTTCTTTAAAAGAGTTCTAGTTTCTCTACAAGAATTGTTCATGCTACTTCTTGAATAATTTCAAATTGTGATAAATTTTTTTGTATCTTATATTGTGTGGATAAGAAATTTGAATTTCCTTGTAGTTTCTTCTTTAAAAGAGTTAGTTTCTCTACAAGAATTGAATACTACTTGAATAATTAAATCCAAATGTGATAATTTTTTTTGTAGCTTATATTGTGTGGATAAGATTCAAATGAATTTCCTTAGATAGTTTCTTCTTTAAAAGATTTAGTTTCTCTACAAGAATTGAATGCTACTTCTTGAATAATTTCAAATTGTGATAATTTTTTTTGTAGCTTATATTGTGTGGATACTTGATTTGAATTGAACCTTCTAGTTTCTTCTTGATTTGAATTGTTTGAGATTTGTGACGGAGGCTTGCAAAGAGCCATTCATGGTTGAACTTTGTTGAACATGCTTGGGCAGAGCTTAGAGACTTAATATAGGTATTGGTTGGTTGTTGCACAGAACTAGCTATGTGATTAGTATAGTGTTGGAGTCATTTAAAGTAGGTTGTATTAGACAGAGCCATACATGGTTGAAGTCCACAAAGAATGATGTCTTTTGGAGACAAAGCTTAGAAAAGTTGGTGGCATCTTGAAAGCAAAAGTGTTGATTGTATGTAGGTTGATACAGTTATTGAGAGTCCTTGATAGAGGTATAGATTGCAAATAGACTAGAGCCATGTTGTAAGTTTATAGTAGAGCTTGTGAAGCCAGTTGGTTGATAAAGATTCAAAGCCTTATGACTAACTAGATAGTTGATTATGGTTGGAAGAGAGGTTGCATGCAAAGTCAATTGGGATTGTTGCAATAAAATTTTGGACTACTATTTAAGTGGACTTTGGAACCCATGCATGGAGCTCTCATCCTTCATTCTCCACCATTGCAAGAGGAGTTGTAGGTCATGATCCATTTTAGAGAATTGTGCATTTGGATAATTTAAGTCATGTTAAGGCTATGTAAAAGCCATTATATATTATGAATTAGTGTCATTAGAAGCATTGTTCACTCTTTTGAGAATTTTATGCCTAGTTGAGAGTTTCTCCCAAGTTTGAATTCTTGTGTTGTATACTATTTATTTATGTGTGATGCAAGTTTAAATGTTCCACATTTGAGAAGTTGTCTTAGTCTTTTAATACACATTTTAGATAGCCATTAGAGGTGGTTGATTGAAGGTAAAGGAAGTTGGAAGTATCTCATTTTTAAATCCATATGTGATGTATCGAAGTAAGGCATCTAGCTACCCCGAGTTTATGGATTAATTGTCATTTGTTCTATACAATGTGTAGAGGTCTAGAAATGTGTCAAGTTTCATGGACTAGAGAATGCAAAGTGTCCAAAGGTTCTTTTGGTGGAGCTTGTAAGTGTGTTGGAATTTTGTGCTTGCTATATGTATTGGGGTATTGATATAGTTGCATATGGGTAGTTTAGAAACCTTTATGGGATGTTGTGCTTTCTACTGCTATGCCTAGTCTTGGGTTGTTAGCACACTCATTTATATATGTTTTCTAAACTATTTAGTAAGGATGGGTCCCCTAAGTAGAACACCTATATTATAATTCAAAAAAATTAAACCAAACAAATATGAAATCCACACTAGGAACTAGGTATGTTGAAGATGTAAAGTAATTTTGACTTGGGAAAATATTCATAGGAATCTCTTCTTTAATTCCTTTCCTTTATGAGAAACTATATGTGATTCAACTTCCAAAGGCCAAGGAAGTTTTGGCTATTATAGTGGTTAAGTAAGAAAGATGATAACAAAGTCTCGGTTAAGTAAGAAAGATGATAACAAAGTCTCGGTTGAAAATTAATAAAATTTTAAGGACTATACAAATGATATATATTGAAAGTTTTGTAATCAAAGGATGACCACAACCATTTAAAGGAACATGTATCTCAATTGAGGCTAACTAGGTGAGTCTAACATCCTTATCATTTTATCGTGATTTTGTAGGTTTATCCTAGGTAAATTACCTTGTTATAAAGTGCCCTAAATTTATCTATTAGATAATTGCAACACCAAACTTATCTATTAGATAATTGTTTAACACCATTACCTATCTATTCCACTATGTAAATTAACTTAATTTAGGTTTGTGAGGTAGTTAATAGATTGTTCACTATTTCAAGAAAAACTATTGAACCATAATGCATTTAATCACTTCTTAAAAATTTAAAAATGTAGTAGAGAGAAATCTTCTAACATACATCTCAATTAAATAATTTATAATCTAGAAGTGAACAATGAAACATATTTAACATATTTAACAATGAAGCATATTTAACATACTAAACTACATTCAAGCATATATACTCAATAATATATACATGTAGGTCTAGATCTAGATAAGTCCATGAAATACTATAAAATATCTAGGTAGGACCCATGAAATGTGTACTTTAAAACATCTACTCATCATCAACATATAAATAAATACAAATCACAGTTCATGAAATACTGAAATATATCTAGAAGAACATGTAATAGCAAGTTCGACATATATAGTCAAAGTCCTGGAATGGCATATATAAAAAATAATGTGCACATTATACAGTTTAGTCTATGAAATAAAACTCTATGTCAGGGATGATCATCACTCAAGTTCAAATTTGAAAGAGGCCTCTTTCTTCCTCGTGAAATGGATGGATCTACCTCATGCTGTACACACAAGAGAAAGAACTTGCAATCAAATTTAAAAATTTTAAAAATGACATGAAATTAAATATTTAAATGTAGGCTTTAAAGTGTGCATTTAAATTACTGTCTCACTTCCCACATTTTGTTGTGCAGGTGATATAACTGTTTCATCTTCGTGACCAAAAGTTTGACTTGCTAATTGCTAGAATTTCAAATAAAGCAAGTTTGAAATAAGTTACAATTTAAAATTAACATATAAAGGCCTAGAAATTGCACATATAGAAAATTTTAAAGTAAAGTTTAGGACCTGAAAATGTGTAGATGGCTCATGAATTTGTCCCTGAGTACCAACCTGACCAATAGTCTCACTCCTATCATCCTGCACTTACATATATATGGGTGCATATATAAATTTATATAAACTCAAAAAAAGACCTAGAAATTGCTCATAGAAAATTTTAAAGTAAAGTTTAGGACCTGAAAATGTGTAGATGGCTCATGAATTTGTCCCTGAGTACCAACCTGACCAATAGTCTCACTCCTATCATCCTGCACTTACATATATATGGGTGCATATATAAATTTATATAAACTCAGAAAAAGAAACTTAGTACAAATTTAGTACAATTTTTTAAAACACACACCAGGGAATACTCAGGCATAATAGCTGACGATGGAGGATCAATGGAAGAAACACCTGAGCCAGGTGGTCGGTCAGACATGGGAACTGCCACATGACCTGAGCCTCGCTGCAATAGTAGTGTTTCACATACATATATGTATATAGTTATTTATTTAATTATACACAGTTTGTTAATTTAAAATATAATATTGATAAGTTTCAAAAGAAAAATTAAACTAGAATTAGATACATATGGTTTTAGGGTTAAGATATATTGGTTTACCCCGTAAGGTGTGCCAATCTCTATAGCTGTCGATGCAAAACTCAATGTATCAAATCGTGATGTGGCCCTAAAGTGACTTGAGATCTGTACAACAAATAGTTTACAATTATATAAATTAATTCATTAAATTATTTATAAAAAAATTGATCTATGTTCAAATTATACACTTGAAATATTTAATAAAATGTGGTCAATGTACCTGTGTAGGATTATCATCCGAATATAGTAGATCCAAGTATGACTCCACTCCGGCTGTAGCTGCATCTGATGTGGATGTAGGAGCAGGACCATAACACGGTTGATTGCAATTTGTACACAAATGTGCCCCTGACATGCCTGGGGCTCTATGCTGAGATGCATCGACTCCTCCATGATGCTCTCCACCATTGAATTCAGCTGCCATGTGGGCAGCTTGTTCAGTGAGATTGCCTGAGAGTCTACTCAATGCTCCTAATGTTGATAAAATTGGCTGCTGCTGAATAGGTGCAGGAATCGTGGGCAAAACAGGAGCAACCATAGGAGCAGGAGGAACAGGTCAATTAGGGTCAACTCGTGCCCCTGGTCTGTGTTGTGGCATGCCACGACCAACACCCTGAAAATCTCTCATATCAAAATAATTGGGTTTTTGACCCAATTGAAACTCCACCCATAATTTTCTCAAAAAATATAGCGGCACCTCACAATTAGCATGTGGTGGGTGATCAAACACCATCCACCACCGATCCCAAAAATGTCTCGAAATCCCCTCATGCGTACACCACTTAATTGATATTCTTTTTTTTGTTGCAGCTATAGGTTGATTAGTTTTTGGGTGACGAAAAAATGGGGCTAATGTTTGTTTTGTAATGTGGAGGTCATGGATGTCTTTATATGAAAGACCATCCACATAGAATTGCCTCCTCTCCTCCCGCTAAAGCTGAAATCTATTTAGGTCTGCATCGATAGACCTAACAGAATCAATAATGGTTTGCATCGAAGATGCAAACCGAGCCACATGAGGAGGCATCAAGTGAGGTTGATTAGTAATCAAATTAATGTTCTCCTCAATTGTATTAATATTTTCATTAATGTTTTGCCGCAATCGGGCCTCATCAAATGGAGGGGGTGGGGGGTTTTGAGGTGGAGGGGATGGGGGGTTTTGAGGTGGAGAGGGTGGGGGGTTTTCATACAGAATGTCATCTATTAAAAATTCATCTAGACTCTGGTCATCCATTAGATATGTCTCCTGCAAATTTCCAAATATGTAAATTCATATAAAAAACTTACAAATGTATAATTTCACAATATATATATATATATTGAAAACTTACAAACAAATATCTATAAATTTAAACTTAATCTAGAATAGATCTATAAATGATTTAGTTTAAAATATCCATGAATTTAGAGAGCACGTAATACTTGAAAATTAAACACGTGCACAAGTTCATCATATAATATGATCAAATGATGATGCCTCATACCAATGTCTCCTTAAATTAATCCAACATTTCCCTAAAATATTATATTCTCCTTCCTACTTCATTCCTCTTTAACCATTTTTTAGAGGGTTTTTGAACTATAGAATTGGTATTTATAGATAAAATATGGAATAATTAGAAAAAAGATCTCACAAAAATTACCAAGAGGAAGTTATGTAAAAAATTACAACATAAAGCTATGTATAAATTTTTAGATCATTTTCACATAGTGGACAAGGTTGCAGGTTCTAGGTCCTAGTCATACACCAAGGTGTCACTCTACCTAACAACCTTGTCGTATCATCATTTTTCTCAAAATTATAATGGAAGTTACATTTTGACACCTTATATAGTCCAAATTTAAAAGTGCATGCCAAGTGTATTAGATTCCCATTTCTCTATTAATCAGGCTACTTCTAGCTTCTAAGTTAAGCTCAATTGTGACGGTGTGACATGAAGATGTCTACGTGATGCCTTGACATTATAGGTTCTAAGTTAAGCTCAATTTTGTAAATAGTATTTCATTTCTATTCATTTATTGCTCTTAACTTAGAAAAGTTATATTTTCTAATTAATAGCATTATACTCAATTTGCTAGAGCTATCACATCTAATACACCTAAGACTCTTCTTAATTATCACGTAGTACCTCCTCCTGACTATCAAGTGGTAGCTCATGTACCTATAATACCTATGGGAATAGGCAACAAAAATTCATTCCTATTTCTCTTCCTATATTAACTCCAATTTTACTATAGGCTTCTCATGTGTCTCAAAAGAGCGGTACAGATTATGACTTAATTGTACATTGCATGCTACTTTTATACTACATTTATTACCAATACTACATTTATAACAATAGTGACCTTGTTAAAGACTACATTTATACCAATACTACAACATTGTATTCCAACAATATGAGTTACCTTCTGCTGAAGTGTAAAAACCCTAAAATATCATTTTGAAACCTTATTATGTTAATTTCCAAACCCTAATATGAGAATTTGAAACCCTAAAATGTCATTTTAAAACTCTATTACGTGAATTTTCAAACCCTAATACATCATTTTGATACCCTAAAAGGTGAAAAGTGAAGCCGTAAACATCTACTTTAGAACCCTAAAATTTATATTTGAAACCCTAAATTGTGGATGTCAAGTTCCCTAAGTTGTAAATTTGAAACTATAAAATGTGGATCACGTCAAGGGTAGAAGAATGTTTTCCTCAATATTTTTATGAACTAAGGGTAGGTGAAGGATCAAGGAATGATCCCAACTTCATATAAGATTGCACACCGTATGTTGATATGCAACTATATTAATCCATCTACTAGAATGGACCCAAAACTAAATGAGAATTAGCATAGGTATAGAAATGTCACCATTGCACTAGTTAATACATTGATGTTATCTAAATCATCTTTAATTGTGAAACTAAAACAAGAGGAGAGAAAATTATTTATTGAAGTAAAATATAGATGCAAATTTGTTATTCCAAGTTTAAAGTTGTGGTGAATTTTTTTCAAACCATAGTGGACTATAAATTTATTTTTCATTTCTTACATGAAACTTATGGATAAGTTTACCACAACTGATAAAATGTACATTTAAATCCATGCATAAAATCTTATGGCCATAGTGCATCAAACGTGTTGGATAAACACTATCCTCAAGGGAAGCAGGTAAAACAAGTATATAACTAGAACAACACAGGCTATAGAAAACACATCCTCATTGGTCCATCATTTAAATGTATCATGAAGGTATCAAGGATGGAAGGATCACATGTCACAAAAGATTATCCAAGCTTCTAGATAGGTTGAATCAAAAAGGTATATATCACTATTTACATGCTCAAACCCTAATCAAGATATGATAGGAAAAGATAAACAAGGATGAATGCAAACCGTAGGTAAATCTATTTAAGAAAAAGATAAAAGTGAGAAATTAGATCTAAGAACTGTAATTAAAAAAAGGCCAAACCAGTACTATAAAATCCTAGGTGATGGAATGTCAAGTTCACTAATAAATATAAAGGAAATCCATTTGACTATTACTGGATACAATTTCAATACATCTAACAGTTGTGTTACACAAAATGAACCCCTAGTCAATGATCATAGTGCCTTACACTTGAAGATGATTAGGGTCCATTAGAATTTATATCTTATAGTTTTGGTGAGTATCATGTGGATCTTAAAAGGCTTATGGTAGTCCATTATTATATATATGACCAAATATCGTTCTATTTTAATATGGACCCTTAAATAATGTGCTATTTCATAGAATGGAAAGAGTCTAGGAGTTTAATATGGTTCATATGTACACTCAGGTGAAAACTTGCTTTATATATTCCTTGGTTTTTCATATTTATTAGATATCTATTATGTGGAAAACTATGTAGCATTATTAGTGACAACATGCAATGGAACTTTACAAAATTTCAACTTAGTTATGCTTTCAATATGTTTAAAAAGATTAAATTTACTAGTTGATCACACTCATAATTTGTAAGTTCTCAAATTCTGTGTAGTCACTATCTAATATATCATTGTCTAGTAAAATGATTTTCCTATTGCTTTCCTCACATCCTTGTCAACGTGTGGATAAATAATTTAAATATCCATTAGTACATAAAAGGCCACTAAAATGGTTCAACCTGAACCTAAATAGGAAGAGAAAGCTTCCACTTAAAATATTGGACTTCAATTTCATTAAATGAAATAGCCATGATAATAGATTATCCAAGGTTGGATAGGTGGAATAAAATAGGTATATGACTATTTACATGCTCAAACCCTAATCAAGATATGATAGGGAAAGATAAATAAGAATAAATACAAACCCTAGGTAAATCTATTTAAGAAAAAGATAAAAGTGAGAAATTACATCTAAGAACCGCAATTAAAATAAAGGCCAAACCCTACTATAAAATTTACTAGGTCATGATGGAATGTTAGGTTCACAAATAAATGTAAAGGAATATCATTTGACTATTATTGGATACAATTTCGATATATCTAACAATTAAGTGACACAAAATTAACCCCTAATCAATGATCATAATGTTTTACAAGAAGATGATTTGGGTCCATTAGACTTTATGTCTTATATTTTTGGTAATAGCAACCTTACTGGCATATCCCAGACAGGAACTTCTAATAGCCAACAATGACAGATATCAAAGATAGGGTATAGTCTTATAGCCAACAATGACATAAATAAAAAACAGGGTATATAGTTTTATATGATTCCTCAATATTCCTCTTGATACATTTAGTGTACCCTAAGTTAATCATCAACACTGAAGCATCCTACATGCCTCCTCTTGATACATTTTCATCTTCAAACTTATCCCTTTTATCATTATTACATATACTAATTTGGTTTTTTATGGTTTAGGGTTTAGGTTTTTAGGGTTTGCAGGACAACATGGTTTTAGGGTTTATAGTTTGATTTTTTAGGGTTTATAGTTTACGGTTTTAGAGTTTGTAGTACAACATGGTTTCAGGGTTTATAATTTGGTTTTTTAGGGTTTATAGTTTAGATTTTTAGGGTTTGTAGTAGATGGTTTTAGGGTTTATAGTTTAAGTTTTTTAGGGTTTATAGTTTAAGTTTTTTAGGGTTTGCAGTAACATGGTTTTAGGGTTTGCAATAACATACAATCACAAAATTCTAATAACAAGTAAAACCCTTAAATAACAATTAAAACCCTAATTTTCATTTTAACCCTACAATTAGGAAAAAAAATATTTAAAACAAGCTAAAGATAGGCAGAGAACCAACCTGGAAGAGCTCAGTGGTGACAAGGTGGCGGGAGGAGGTGAGAGGGCAAAAAAAACTCTGTTGTTTTCCTTGTCTGGTCTTTGGCAATGCATACCCATTTTTAGCAGTCTGCTGTTGCTGTCGGTGTTGGCCTCTGTGGGAGAAAATGAGCCTGCAGAGCTCTTTTTTTAAAATATATAATTTTTTGAAAATGGGTACCCGTTTAGGCTCGGGTGCCTGTTACTAAACGGGTACCCGTTACCAAACGGGTACCTGTTTAGGCTCAGGCGCCCGTTACTGGCGGCATTTTTTTTGCCCGCGCGACTTCCCCTATATGTGGACCTAGTTTCTTGCGGGTACCCCAAAATATGCTTTTTTATTGTGTAGGGTGGAGTTTGGGGATTAGGGTTGATTCCATGATCGTGGATCTATCCTACACCTGTGGACTTGATCTGACAATTGGTAGACTTATTCTCTTTACATTCTTTGATGTGCTTCACTGTTACTTCCTTTATATGGAACTTATGGCATTGAAAAATATTTAGATAGTGTTGTCATTATGTCACATAGGGACAATGTTCTAGGTCAACCTGTGGAAAATAGAGTGACGATTGATGAAAAGCACTTTTGAAGCACCCATATGCTTCTAGGGATGCTCATGCAAAATTAGATTCCCTTTATTGCACTGATTTAAGTGTAAAAATGCAAATAATATGATTTTGAGTGCATAGAGATATCAAATGAGTAAATGGATGCTTTTAGATGCAAGAGCATAGCACTAAAAAAGGAAAAAAATGTACTTAGTTGGCCATTAGAGAGAAATTATTGGTGGGAGTTGACATAAATTTGAATTTAAAGGGATCAAGTCTAGTGGTTAGAGATTGACCTTGTGACCATAGACTTGACCCAAGATCAAAAAGCATGTGGATTAAGATGTGAAACATGTGCATTAACCTTGTGACCATAGACTTGACCTAGGACCAAATGTAGGTGGATCAATATGGGAAACATGTGCATTGATATATGCATATAGGTAAATGTAATTGAAATATAGACACGATGAATATATGGAAATATGTGAGCATAGGATAAGGTAAGAGACATAAGTGCATAGGAGTATGTGTGATTAGCACGTGGGTAGCATAGGCCAAGGGATTACACATTACACAAAATTATGCCATTTATTAAATGTTTATGTATCAAAGTACCTTATAAAAACAAGTATAAAACTAAAATGACATGGGTATGCAAATTTCACCATTACATTTTTTCCTCTTCTTTGAGATGTTTGTGAGTCCTAAAATGATCATGCATTTAAAAGTATGCAGCACTCCCAAACATGCACACAAAGTAAATATTTAGACATTAAAGGATATCACCATGGGTTATAAGGAAATAGACCTTGCAAGGTATCATTGTGTAGGTGTGTCATCTTAATGCATGAGCATCCTTGGGTTGGCACAAGCTTCCATCCAAAAATAGACGTTTAGTTCTTGAATGTAGGCTTAATTTGTGCACACCCTCTATTGCGGTAGTTTCTTGTACATTGGCTTAACTATGGGTGTGTTGTGTTGTGTTGGGTGGTTTGTGTCTCACATGTGTTGTAGTTTGGTGCATGCCCCCATGCTTGTCTGATGAGCATTGTGAGGCCTATACTTTTTCAATACTGTTCATAAGACTATTTGAAGTGATATTGCTATTATTTTTATGTTGAGAGACTATTGATCTTGAATCTTGTTTGTTAAACCTAATTGATAATTGTGCAATGATAATTAGATGTTGCTTTTAAAAAAATGATGAATGAATATGGAACTTTATTATAATTTCAGTATGATTATATGGTAGGATATTTAGGTATGCTTGTATTAAAGTTGCTTCGGCTATGATATCTTTATGTGTAATTGACTTCGAGTTTGAGTGTGCAGGTATTGCTAATGAAACCACAAATACAGGAGATCATCGCGTACCCTATGTTGTATCCCTTGTGAGCCGATCTAGTTCCACGAGGAACTAAGATGAACCTTGTGTTTAGAGGAATGTTGTAATGTTGTAATTTGTTAATGTTGCATGAGGTCAAGGGAATAAGGGCTATCTTCTGATTTACTTTTATTATGATAAGTGTTGTAAGAAATGTTGTTTTTAATCTTGTTTAAACTTTATTTCTTTTAGACCCTTTTCTTGTGTTTTTATTTGACTCTAGGAGTCCTAACTAGGTTTAAATCAATCCTAGGTTATACCCTATGGGTCTATGGACCTTTTTGACTAGAATAACCTTGGGATAACCTCCATATGGTCACTTCAACTTCAGGGTGAAGTTAAGTGACGAATTTGGAAGTTTGGGGACAATGGGATGAGTGGAATCCACACTCAGGCCTAATTCTAAGCTATGGAGCAACTCCATGATCCCCTACTAATGGAGTGCTTGTCTCCTTGTGCCTCTCTTTTGGTGGGGTTCCCCTTAATGAGGGTGGTGTGTCACCCACTCTCTCTTATTTTAGTTTACTTATTGTATTTTATTTCTATATATGGGCTATAATGGGGGACCTCTTGAGTGGGGTTAATTGTTTTAAGTCCATTAGGGATAATGTATAATGAGTGAGTTTATTTTATTAATTCCACTTGGGATAGTGGGGTTATTTAAATATTACAATCTTTAAAAAAATAAATTTTTAATTCATCCACTATGAATTTAAAATTCACAAATAATGTGAGCCCTTGATCTCAACTCTTCATCCTCACCTTCCATTCCCTTCTCAAAAAATCTATAAATGAGACCCTTCTCTAAGCAATTGGTAACATAGGATTTTTGCAGGGGAACTTGATTCTTGCAGGGGAACTTCATTATTGCACGGGGACTTCATTCTTGCATTCTTATCATGCCTAATTTCCTCTAGGCAATCTTCTTCTGACATCCTCATAATGCCTAATTCCTTCTTTATTCTCCTCTTCATAGCCTCATAATGCCGAAATTATTCTAGCCATCCTATATCCTCCATTCATTATCCCTTGCTTGTGATTATAGAGAGATTATTTTTGGGGTTGGATTATTGTGGAAAGGAGAATTTTGGAGATGGAGGCTAGAGTGGAGCTCTTCATCAACTTTCATTCCATAATTGGGCTTTGGAAGGTTGGTGAATCAAGTCTACTCTCTTGTGTATCTGTTGTTTTATATGTATGTTTGTTTCTTGCTTGTTGAATGAGTTTGCAAATGTCTTCTATGAGTATTCTGTTATTGTTTTGGGGTTTTGTGTGCTGGGTGTAGAAAGAGCTCCTTCTAGTTGGAAGGCAATGCTCATCTTGTATAGGGAAGGGGAGGTGTGACCCTCCTCAGGTGTTATCTTGGTTCTTGTTGTAAGAAATGCCTTGAGGGCATGTTGGTATTTTTTTTTAGCCTAGAGGGTTTATGGCTTTGAGAGCCTATTGGGAAATCCTAGGTAATTTGATTAATTGGAAGGATTGAGGCCTTGTGGAAAGATGAATTGTTGGCTTGAGGCCTTGTGATAAAATGTGATAAAATGTGTAAAGGATGACACCTAGAGGTAGAGATTGTCTACTCACCTACCCTCCTGAACTCACCTAAGCTGGTTCATTGTAATGTGAGTATACCATGGGTGTGTGTGTGTGTTATTTGAATTGTTATTGTTGTTTAATGTTGTGATGTGTTTGGTATAATGTACCCTAGGTATGTGGATAGTCTCCCTAGCTCGGGGGTGACCCTCTTGTGGGTCTACGGTAGGGAGGAGAGTAGCTTGTGTGGTGTTTCTTTCCTTGTGTGTTATGCAGGTATTCTTGGAGCTTATTGTGAAGCTTGGAGAAGATTATTGGATCTTAGAAAATATTTTATTTTCCTTAAGTCTTAAGGAGAGTCTAATCTTTTAATAGCTCCTTCCTTGTCAATTTTTCAAAAGGAGAAAATTATCTCCCTATTGTTATATAAATTGTTATTTTTGGAGTTGTGAGGAAATCCTCTCTGTTCTTGGGTTGATAGTTGTAATTTTCTTGTTCATTAAGTTTTACCATTTAGAAATAAGAAAAGGAAAAGAAAATTTATTTTTAAAAGGATATTAAAATTATCTAGTTCCTTCTTCTTCTACTTGTAACGTTGTGAGTTAGTTGATGTTTTAATTAAGTTTGTAAAAGTATTAAAAAATATCCCCACCATGAAATAAATGAAATTTGGATTGCAGTATTGCTTTTGAAATTACTGCCACCTTGAGGGTCTCTTCCTAGGATGGGGACCTTTTCACTTTTACTATGCACTTTTACTATTCACTATTTATTATTCACTGTCACTATTCACTTTTACTATTCACTTTTCACTATTTACTATTCACTTTTCACTATTCACTGTTCACTTTTACTATTCACTATTTACTTTTATTATTCACTTTTCACTATTCATTTGAAGGCAAACTATATGTAGTTTAAAACATTTGACTTGAAATAGCAATCTTAAATCAAGGAAAGTGGGATTTATTTATGCATAATGTATAATACGAATTGAATAGATGCTTAAACTCAGAGTTGCAATTCAGAAATACATTGTTTATACAATTACAATTTAAAAAGAGCATAGGTAAATATATTTTAATTTTAAGGAAGAGTTTCTCGGAAGGTTTAACAATTATCCCAAATTAAATGACAGGAAAATGAAGAGGAAAGTATGATCTCTTCATTTACAAAGGACACTGAAAATAAACGGAAACAAGCCATCACAGGCATTCCATGAGTGGCCATTTTAAACTCAACTGTAGATTTAGAGAATAAACATCTAATTATAAAAAAAAGACAGAGAAAGAACAGCTAACCTTGGAAAACAAAGAGGAGAAAATGTGCAGCATTTCTGAATAGGGCTAAGAGAACTAAGTAAGTTTAACCTACCATTAATCCTATTTAGGAACGGGTTGATTATTAAAATTAATTCAAACGTTGAACTAAAACCTAGAACAGAACCCTAGGGGCACTGAGTCAAGTGAAGTTAGCCAACCCTGTGTAAGTGATCTGGTTTACCAAGAAATTAGGAATAATGTAAAGGATGTAGTGATATTGCTGTTAGATAAAGAACGTGAAGAAAAACAATAGGATAATATAAAAAGATCTTGCACAATGGGAAGGGAAATGAAATAGAAATACAATCAAAATTAAATTTCAGAGAAACGGTAAAATGAACGTGATAGAAATGCAATCAAAACTAAATTCCAAGAAAAGGAAGAGAGGGCAAATGAACGGGCTTGGTTGAAAATGCTAAGTCTGAAGGAGGAGAAATTAATATTAAATTCTAGAAAATGGAAAGAAGAATTAGAAGATCGTGCTTTGCTGAAAAATAATCTATCACTTAAAACAACTGTTGTTCAAATATAATTCATGAGATTAACCTAAGTCAGGGAACCACGCGTTTCCTTGTCTAGGGTGTGCGCACATGTATTTGGTACGCCACCGTCAACTGTATTGTTTTCGCCTTAAGCGTACGCCGCCGAGCACGCTTACGCGTATGAGGGGGTTTACAGGGTTCGTATCATGACTACATGTCGCATGTGCACATGACATGCGTGGATGCGTGTTGTAACCGCATGGGAAATGTGGGCATGACAAGCACAAGTCTCTTTTGTGTTGAAGACTTGCTGATGGTTGAATCTTGTTCCTTGTGTGCACTTCATGATCATATGATGTTAGGTGTTAGGTGGTTTGTCATTCCATCAAACTATCAGACAACATGATTATATTTTTGATATCATGTGAGTTTTGGAAAGTTAACAGAATGTCACTTCGGATTTATCGAGGGATGGTTGGATTGTTCTCCATTAGATGACACCTTGTTGGTGGAGCTACTTGTTTAGTTTTTATTTATTTTAGCAACCAACTTTCATCCTACATGGTATATAAAATGGCATGCATTGTATGTAGTGGCGCTCTAAACCTTTGAAAGGGTTTAGAAGGTTGGTGGATTGAGAATTGAAAGAACATAGTGAATGATTGGCAATTGGGTAGTTTTTGAGATTGTTTCTAGCTATAGAGAATCTTTGCATATATCTTTGAGGGGTTGGGTAGCATAGCACAAGGTTTCACATATTGCTTGTCCTTTGTAATCTTTCATTTTTTTGTAGTTTTCCTTTTTACAATCATTGTTCCCTTTGTTTTCTTCCTTGTCTTACTTCTATTGTGTGCTTTTTTCTTGCCCATTTGTTGATTTTTAATTCACGTAACATCATTGTAGCAGTTTGGTATCAAAGCTTTGTTTTTTTGAGTCTTAGAGGTAAGCTCATGAGAGTTCCATTAATGAAGCATTTGCACATAATGTGTTGTAGTGCAAGTGAGTTGAAGGAGACGGTTCACAAAGTAGGAAGAAGAGGTGCAAGGAACTAGTTAGTAGCCAGTGGTGTAGACCTAGTCAATGTGTTATGAGTCATTCAAGCATGGATTGTGGCCATTGATACTTTATAGAGAAGAGGTCTTGTGGCAATGGAGGACATTGATAATGATGGAGGTTGCAACATGTAAAGAGGTTTTGTGAAAGTAGAGGATGTTGAGGACATCACAATGGAGGAAATATTTACCAATGCCTTGCTAAAGGCTTGGAGCAAGCCAAGGATTGATCTCCCATGCTACTTAGGAAGCTTACATGTAGAAGAGTTGATTGATTGGATTAGAGTATGAGAGATACTTGGAGTTCAAAGACATCAAGGACCCAAAGAGAGTTAAGCACATTACCATGAAGTTGAAAGGGCATGTTGCCTTGTGGTGGGACTTAGTGCAGAAAAGTTATGTGCAAGAGATACACAAGATCTCACAATGGGATCAGATGATGGCTAAGATTAAGAGGAAGTTTTTACTAACCAACTATGCATTGGATCTACACAAAATCTCCAAAACTTATGCCAATGAGACATTTTTGAAGGAGTACATGGAGGAGCTCTACAAATTATGTGTTCACATTGGTCATGTAGAGGATGACGCTGAGAAAGTGCCATGTAAATGGATTGCACATCTCAATCTAGGATGAGATGCGCTCGCCAATCATTCAATCCATTGACATGGCCTACCAACTCAGACTCAAGGTGGAAGAGAAGTTACCCATAGACAATAGAGTGTATGCACTAGTAGTAAGGGAAAGGATGGGAAGAGAAAGTATAGTACAAGAATACATACCTCCACTTGTAGAAACTAGTGGCACTACACCGAGCACAAAGCACAAACATATATCATTCATTGAGGTGGAGATAGAAGGAAAAGTCAAGGAAAAGGATTCAAAGAAACTTTCTCAAGATGTGCACAAGTAAATTAGCACATGTTTGAGTGTCCATATGCTATGTGAGAGAAGATCTACACAAAGAAGTGTGTGCATGTTTCATGGAGTGGAGTATAAAGTGCTAGCCTCAAGGCTAGTGAGGACTTGATGATGCACAAGGTTCTATTAAAACCCACATGTAGAGACAATGAGACATGGTTAAGGAAAAGCCTATCTTGAACTAAGTGTAAGTTGGGAGGAAAGTGCTACAAGTTGATAATTGATGGAATCAACATTGAGAATTTAGTGTCCACAAAGATGGTGTAGAAGTTGGGTTTAAAAATGATTGCCCACCTAATGCCATATTGGTTCTCTTGGTTGTAGGAGGGACAACTACTCATTATGATAGATTAATGCCAAGTTACATTCCACATAAGAGGATACATGGATGAGGTATGGTGCACTTTACTTATGACGCTACCCGTGCTCCTATCCTCTCTGCAGCCTCTACCTTAAGGGTGTTGTACTGAGTCCACTGGCACGGGATATAGATCAGGGACTCATTATGAAACTATATCAACTAGAACTGAGATTGATGAATCGACTGGTTCAACTCAGTGGACTGAATAAACAACTATGGAGCCGTAAAAAGCCGGATCCTTAGGAATTGGACCAACATGGGTTGACAGGACACTGGAAAAAAAGCTGGAATTGGCTATGATGCTTACACACTCCTACTATCAGAGCTACTTCCACTCCATCTCCACCTTGATTTGCTGCGGGTAGTGCCCCCGTCCCTGCTCCAAGTGGATAAACTACCTCTATTGCTGGTGGTTCAAATTGGGTGAACTTGCTACGTATATCTCCCTCCCCATACTGGGTGGGGGGGAATTAGTTGCAGGTGGATCAACAAGATCAATGGCTACTGGACTAGCAGGCTCTACCTTTGCTTCTGGCTCTCAAAATGGCAGAATGGATCCGAGCGGCTCGTTGGGTCTCCTAGTGATGGTTTTGGGTCAACAAGGCATGGAATCGAGTGAAGGAATGCTTTAGGTGAAATGGAACTACTAGTGCTGCCCCCTCCCTGTCCCTCCCTCCATGAACACTCCTGATTCGGAACTGGGTACCGAATTTGACCTACTGCTACTAGATATGCTTTTCATTCCATTGCTCAGAGCCGGGTTGAGATAAGATAGAAAGGTCCTTAGTCTGCCGAATCCATGATTGGAGGATATGGATCTAGGTATTAAATGAATAGGGGCCCCTCTACCATTGCTCCTGCCACCCTGGCTCTTGTCCCTGTTTCCCCCACGGTCTCTATGCCTGCTATTTGGATGGATTCCAATCTCGATCGCTGATATATCTCTAACCACTAGATAGTCAACTAACATATCAATGGGTCAGGGTGCTTGAACAAGATCGACTGAGTCAATGAAGTCACTTGGATATGGACCTAGAATTTGATATAGAACTATGCGAAGAGAAGCTGCGATAGGAAGGGGTGTTGGTGGATATACTACGACGCCCTAGTCATCCATCTCAATTGATCCCAACCATCTGCTTCGCTTTTGCTGGAATGGGTTGTTCTCCCACCACGAGATCTGGAACAGGAGAATCTCAAATCAGGGCTGCCTGGAACAACTTAACCCCCTACCCAGCGGGGTGGGTGGGCCCCCTTGAGAGGTATATTATTGTGGTTTGGCCCCCCCTGGGAGGTAGACTAGTTGTGTGTGTGGGGTTGGGTGGGGGGCATGGGCCTCCCACCCTACAAATTGGGGGGCATATTATCGCCCCCCCGCTGAAGTAGATGCCTAAGGATGGGTGGGTGGGTGCCCAACCCTACCTTCCTCCCACCCTATATCTCCCCCCATAGGCCTCCCACCCTGCAGGCCCCCAAGAATCAATAGTTGCATATTATTATGGGAGGGAGAACTATATAGGGGGAGGGGGGTGGGGGGCTAATGTTCCTCGGGGTTGGGTGGGCTCCCTAGTAGATGCTGTTAGCATGGAGGTTTCTTCGTGTTGTTGTTGGGGTGGGTGGGTGGCCCGGGTTGGGGAAGGAAGGGCCATTGTTGGGGGGGGGCCTCCCAAGAACCATGCTTATTGCCTATCCCAGCCTACCCGAGCCATAGTGGACCACTGCGTATTGAGACGCATTTCCATAACACCTATGTCCCTGTTACGAGTGAGGCATGAATCTGATTTGCCCACCATTGTTGGTAGCTATCGATAGATAGTACGCCTGACTGGGTCCCAAACAACTCAGACATAGAGGGTCATTCGACAATTCATTTAACCCTCTGACTATACCTCTCCTCCTCCCACCCACCAACTAAATTGGAGGGGGGCCCCTATCTCCTATCACATATCCAGGTGGCTTCATCAGTGTTACTCACTGCGCCTTCCACTTATTGACTAGGGAGTCTGATTCTCTGGAATCATTTGACTCTAATTGTTTATGTGAGACCGACCTGGGTGGTGGATACCTCTGCTACGGGACAAAGTTCAATCTTTCTTGAATATAAATAAGAGAGAGGGTCCCCCTCGTCCAGTCCAAGAATAGCTATAATGTCTTGGAGTTTCCTATCCATAATGTTGTAGGGTTCACTCCCGCACGATTCTTCACCCACAATCAGGAAGCCGATGTTGGATCTAAATGATCTACTATCCTATCCAAACTCTACATACTTGGAGATCGACATCTTGATACTCCTCCATCACTACCCCCCCACATTTTATAGAGAGTGGAGAGTAGGGGGTGGGAGTTCTAGTTCCCGCTACTATAGTAGTTATGGTAGGTCACCCGAAGATATTACCATCACCACTACTCCCTCAATCTACCCTATGGATAGTAGGGGCCCCTCGACCAGGGATAGGGATAGGGCACCCTCCCTTTTTTCTATAGTTAGGTAGGGACTCCAGTCTAGGTCATTGGTCTAGTTCTGAGATAAGGTAGGGCTCCATAGGTCAGTCTAGTTCTACTTACTCACTCGATCCTATACTCTATTCATGTGGATGATTTCTTAATAGCTTTGACAAGAAAGGGAGATACCATCTGTGATCCATGCATCTCCGATCAGGAAACCGTATCCACAGATCTGGAGTGGAGGGATTTGAATGCATGTCACCCCAGGACTTGATTGTTCAAAGGATAAGAAAGGTGCTGAGAATGAGAAGAATCCAACTATTTCTATTTCTTGGGGGGTGGCGTTGGCCACCTTTCTTAACAACTATAGTCTATAGTTTTCTAGGCCCTATCCTAGGGTGGGTGGGGGTAGATAGAGAGGGGCGACCAACTCACTAACTGGAGAGGATCCCTATCCCTACCATTCCCCCCACCCTAGTGGGTCAAGAGTTTATGGCTTGAGGCTGCTCCTTAGTCTAGATCCCCTACTATCTATAGGCCCATCCATCCCACCGTTAGAATCCCAACATCAGTCATATCGCCCCGCATTCGTTTCGACCATTATAGAGAGGGGGGCCAGCTTTAATTGTGAGTCTAGTTTAGCTAGTCTAGTCAAGATCGAATCCTTTTCGATTGGAACTCAGTAGTACAACAGTCCCACTATAAAGTCCCCAACCTGAGGGGGCCTCCTCGGGTCAATGTGTCACATTGGCGGATCGAATCCCAATCCATCCCTGATCAAAAGATTCTATAGTGTGACCGGCTATGAAGAAGAATAAGAGGTCAGATCTCCATAGGGCTATCCATTGACTTCCCCCGATAGGGGCCCTCCAACCGCCCCTATAGATAGTACCTGATCAAGGTGGGCACCGAATCACTATGTTATGTATATAGTCTGGACTGCATCACTATAGGACTAGGCATATTAGTCAGTCAAGAATGGATTGCATCACTATAGTCTCAATCGGGAATGGACTACATCACTATAGGACCAGACCCCCCTACTATATAGAACTTGCATAGCATCACCCCAATATTCATAGTAGGGGGGCAACTCATGTTACGTACATAGTATGGACCTTAAGCCATTATAGCTATTAGAGTAGCAGGGCCTACCTGAGTGACTCCTCGGCCAGAAGGACAACAAATGAAGCATTCACTCTAGCCAACCAAGCATGGAGCAATGGAACCCCCTGGCGGCCCCCCCTATCGGTGAATTTGGGGGTTTCTTTGGACATTGGGGTGGGTGGGAGGCTATAGTTGACCCCCCCTTTCCAGTAGTTTAGTTTTTGGCAGGCACAAATAGGCTGGGTAGGGGACCGAAGGAATGGAAAGACAAACCCAGCTAAAGACTTGCCAAAGCAACTATATTCTCTTGGGGGCGGGTGGGAGATATAGTTCATAACTATTTGCTCCCACAATTTCATCTGGGGGGGATCTACCACTATAGGACTCCATTCACTAGATGGATACATGGAAGGTAGGGCCCAACTATAGCTATAGCTATAGCTATAGAAGGCTACAAAGGGCTGGACAAAATCAAGCAATGAACAAACCGATTCACTTGATGGAAGCGAGCAACCAACCAAAGAAGGCAGCCAGGGACCGAGGGTAGCTCACTACAAGAGATAACAGGAATAACCCTTACCTCAAGCACTTATAGAGAGAGCTAGGGACAACCCCTTTAACAACAACCCTCCTCTACTCTATACACCCTCAACCCCAACCTACCTCTACTAGTAGAGTAAAGACACTCAAACACCCGGGGTGGGTTGGGAAGAAGAACGACAGAGGAGAGGGACTACCCCACAACTACAAAGCATAATTCTAAAGGGGGTGGGGGGGGCAATATAGTCTCCCACCCACCTCGATTAGTGATAGCAGGTAGATTATATTGTTGCAGCTGGGGCCCCACCCTTTCTATTCTGGTTGAGCTCGCCCTTATATTGAGGGTAGGGTAGGGTAGGGCTATATTGATTCTCCCCACCCCAGGAGCCCCCTCACATTCTATTGTTGCGGATGATCGATCTTCATAATAGCCCTTCCTTTGAATCCTATCTACCCCCAGGGTTCTAGGTAAACCCTCGGATGAAGTTGGGCTCCACAAACCCTACGGCCTAAACCAGGTGATCAATCTATAGAATAGAAGCGGCCTATAGTTGAAACCAGTTGATCGATCTGGTAGGCCTATAGTTTTTCTTATGGCGATCTCTACAGAGATGGGGGAAATGCTACTCCTCGCTTATAGTTTAGTTTTCTTTGACCAGATTGATTCTATACGTAACATGCTCACCTAATGGAGGAGGAGGGAGTTTAATATTTATTTCTACGATAGATGGCATCTACGATG
The DNA here is from genome assembly GCA_027924645.1 of Cunninghamia lanceolata. NCBI lineage: Eukaryota > Viridiplantae > Streptophyta > Pinopsida > Cupressales > Cupressaceae > Cunninghamia > Cunninghamia lanceolata. The sequence goes on along the minus strand of BSBN01000908.1, from coordinate 3,056,022 downwards.
GATGCCAGCCCGATAGAGATAGGGGCAACTTAAAGCAGCTCAACTCAACTCAGCTTATGGGATGGAGGAAGATGGATTCCCCAGTTGGAGTGGAGATCCATAGATCAGATCAAGGGCTCTATAATCCCCTCCCACCTAAGCCCCTACTATTCTAAGGGGTGGAGCACCCCAATAGTTAGTTAGTTGGACAGAGACCGTATGGACAACTATATAGATTGGGCGCCTTACTCCATGATACCCTATCCATATATGGGGTGGGGGGGCAAGTAAAGCTATAAATAAAAACTGTCTCTTGTCTGTCCTTTCCTTCTCTTAATCCATCCACCAACCGGCTACCCCTAAACTAGTTCCTTTAACCTGACAACTAGTTCCATCCAACCAACTAACCTGACAACTATGTTGTTCCAATCGGCTAACCTTTAACCCCACACCACCGGCTAACCCGACAACTATGTTGTTCCACCCCACCAGCTAACCTTATCTCCTTCCCCTCCTCCCTGTGAAACAAACTGAAACCCACCCCCTAGCCTATATCCAAGGGTTCTAGGCAAACCCTCAGAGATAATCTCAGGTGGGAGGGCCTGTGTGTGAGGCTGGGTGGGGGGTTAAGTTATCAGCATGGCCGCCTGCTATAATATAATTCCCCCCCATTTGGCCCGGGAGGCCCCATCTCTCCTCCCACCCACCCCAACCAATTTTTGAATGGGGGGTTATATTGCCTCCCACCCTTAACCTTCTATTACCACCCAACCCAACTATAAATAAAAGCCTCCCACCCTAACTTTAGCCCCTAGGAACCCTATGATTCCCTCCCACCCAAACTGTAATAATTCCCCCCTCCCAGCACTATCACCCCCCAAGGGTTCTAAGCTTTCCCTCGGACCATTTTGGGTTGCTCAAGGGGTCTAGACTTTCCCTCAAACTAACCACCCACCCACCAACACCATAATTGGAGAAACCTCCTTATAGTTCCCACCCAACCCACTCTCCTGAACGAAGTGAAAGAGAGGATTAACCACCCACCCACCCCCATTTAGGGAGGTTTCTTCAATTATTATTGTTGCTAGGCAACTATGCCCCCCAGGGTGGGTGGGAGGCTATAGATTGCCCCACAGTCGTATAGAATCTGCCTTCAGAATTACTAAACTAGCAGCCAAGCTGATTAACTATTGTTAGGGCTTTGAGAAGCGTGATAGGTGGGGTGGCCCCATCTTTGTAAAGAAATGCCCCCCCCCGCACCCCCGAACTATAATTGTCTTTAGCAAAGGTGCACTTCCAATTACATTATCCGCAGCACTGCCAACATTTTATACGTTACATACCTACTCTACTGCCCCCCCCACCCAGATAGCCAAATTCTATACGTAACATGCCCAACTATCATCCATAAGCGGGGGTGGGTGGGAGGCCCTATCTACCTATCTAGCCTGAGCCCCAAGACTCCTACCAGGAATTGGAATACTAGAAATGGACTGATTCAATGGAATAGATTCTTATGGAACTAGATGTTTGAACTGGTTGCCCACTGGAGGGGAGGTAGAGATAATTGGCATGCAGAATGAGCTGTGGGATGTGCTGCATTAGGAATCGGAATAGGATGCGCTACAGTGATGGTTAGATGTGCATGCACTGCATGTGTTTGAAGATGCGTTGTTGATGGTGCTGAATAAAACCATTGATTTGTTTGGCCAGGTGGATGGAGTCTCTTGTCTTCTATCCCTTGGCATAAGAGTTCATTCAAATCCACAAATAGGAGGAGTTTCAAAACTATGTTAGCAACTGGGCCCCCCATAATGAATCTACAATATTGAAGCCCCCCCCTCCCAACAACTATGGGAAGGGGGGAAGAAACTAATAGAGGGGCCTAAGGGTTTGCCGACAAACCCTCGAAACTAATTGGAGAAATCTCCCGTCACAATAATATACCCCGGGGGGTTTGAGGGTTCACTAACAAATCCCCAGACTTCACCTATAGGGGGGCCCACCCAACCCCACCATAGCCTCCCACCCATCCCAGCTGGCAAACCCTCAGAACTAATTGGAGAAATCAGGTAGGTGGGAGGCAATAGTTGCAGCTATAATAGTTCTTGGGGGTAGGTGGGAGATATAGTTCCCAAGGGTTCTAGGCTTTCCCTTAGAACTAATTGGAGAAACCTCCCTTGCTATAATGGTTTCTTGGGGGCCCAGCTGCTAGTATAGTTTGGCATCTATCGCCCCCCCAACTATTGCCTCCCACCGACCCCTAATTAGTTGGGGGCCGGGGGTTTTCCTTAACTAATCTACCTCCCTTGCTATAATGGTTCTTGGGGGCCCCCCCACCCGGGTGGGGGGGAGAACTCTATAGAGGGGGGGGCTGGGGGGCTAATGTTCCTCGGTCTTAACCTCCCACCCACCCAAATTAATTGGGGGGGCCACGCATGTGTAGATATCCAATTAAGAGGTTGGCTCTGTCGAGGGAACGCGAAGAACTAGGACCGGGAGTGTCCAACCCTAATGTCAAATTAGGGGGGAGAAATTATTGATTGATCGACCGTTGGGTGGGAGGGTGAAATCTCTGTTCTTCCCCATCGATCGATGTGCCAGAGTGGGGTTGGCAGAAGTGGACAATAATAATATAAAGAAGGGAGGCCTCAACCAGAGCCGTAATGGAAGAAGGGCATTTACTATGGTCGAACCAACTCGGCTGCTAATATAGTTGGGAACTACTCCCAGGGGTGGGTGGGAGGGCTTTTAACCCCCCACCCATCCCCACACACGTTGCCTAGAAGATAGGGCATGGATAGGTAGCAACTGCTTTCTATAGTTGGGATGTGGCATTCCACGTCATCATGCCCTGACCCCAGCCTGGGGAGATTCACTAGCAAAAATATGAGTCGACTCTCTAATCAAAGTTAACCCCATTCCTCCATCCCAGTTCCATGCCTCGCTTGGTCCAGGCCCCTTACCAAGATGAAATCTAAATTCATCGAGGCCATCCCAATCCTCTTCATCACATCTGTTCAACCATGCGTTTCTCCCATCTGCTCCTAGTGGCTCCCATCCACTACCTGTCACGATTTGCCACAAGCCCAAGCATCTCCCCTCTCTAGTGATTCTGTTTGGTGAGCCTGTATTCTAGAATGACAATTGAAGAAAACACCTTATGCACCGCAACAGAAAACACGTTGTAGTCACTACCCGAGAGGGACGAACAACTCCTTGTCTCGAGATAGAAACTACCATGGAGACAAGAATAAAATTGCTTGGGCCCTATTATTCCCTCCCACCTAAGCTATAGGTCAGGATTGGCTACAGTAACCTACTGTATCACCTTCAACAGGGGTAGGCTATCTATTGACTGGGGTAGCAGGTACCATACCATATAATCACTCCAGCCCCCCTCTAGTTCAGAGTGATAGCCAAATAGAAGTAAGGTGCTTCCTTTGCCCAACTAGCCATTTCATAGTTATTTGTTCATAGTGAGCCATTAGTATGAGAGCTAATTCATCTTCCCATCTAGATCCTCCTAGGCATTCGTAGGAGCTCCTCCATCCATCTATCAACCCCAGATCCATCGGTTAGAATAAGGGGTTTACTTTCACTGGATTTTTTTTAATAGACTTTTGTTCTGCATACCTCGACCATACAAGAGGGAGGGATTCGACCCTTTGGCAATGCTTGAGGCCCGAAATAAGAAGTTCGGATCACTCCCTACCCAGAGGCAAGGGAATTGATTGAAGGCGGTAAGGTCCTCATCCCCAAATCCTTATCCCAATTAAGGAGATGATTGAACGAGCCATTGAGTTGGGTGGGATGGTATAGTTGGGTAGAAATGTACTGATCCGCCCCGAAAAAGAATATTATTAGGATAGGCAGGATCAGCTCAGCGATTGAAGCATCTCATTCCCAACCGCCTATTGTTTCGTTAGGTGAGAAGGAAGGCCGGGGGTCGAGTGGATTTTATCTCCTCTACAACCCCAACAATAGAACCTAGCCCCCCACAATAGCTATCCCCTCCCACCAACAAACAAGGAACCCCGACTACTAGTAATGTTTTCCCACCTACCCTTAGGCTATTCTCCCACCCACAATAGTATAAAAGAGGGGCGCCCAGCCCGAATTATTTTGAATTAATGGATTTCAAACTATAATGGGGGATAGTTCCCCCCCGCACTTGATGGGAGATGGATGGGGAGAGAAGTAACTAGGAATGGAAGAGAGAGGAGTTGCCAACTCGCTCTCATTGACTAGCCCTGCGTGCTAGCTAGTGGTTGAATCTAGAATAGGCAGGAAGTTTACCTATCCAAAAACCAGACAACTCTAGAGAGAACCAACCAACTAATAAAGTTCTTGTTCTGTGAGACCCCTACCATCTATAGTTCTCAATTCTAGAAAAAATGAACATAACATCACAGGGAAACCCTTAATCTTCACGAAGTTCAAACTACAGTTCAATCTTATTGCGTATATGATAGTTCGAACAACCTATCTCTATTGAGAAAACCCCGAGTGCCTAAGTACTCAAAACTCGAGAATCATTTCTAGATTGAACAAAGAACTCTAGCTCTAGCTCTGCTACATACCTTCAAGTTCAGGCACCCCCATCAGTGCACTCGACCTATTGATTGGGTTGGGAGATCAGGAGGTCATTTATGTATGTGCCACTTCTAATTTGAAAGCTCGACCCAACCCATAGGTCATTTATGGGCCCCTACTATCTATAGGCCCCCCTATTATATAAAGGGCCCTACTCTAGACTATAATGGGGGGCTGGGGCTTAGGGGCTCTCTATCTATAATCAAGCCCATTCACATTTATAGGTGAACTGAGAATTCATTGACACTCGACCGATATTCTATATGCAATATGATCGGTTGAGTGCTTATCTAAGCTAGGAGGGAGAGGAGGGACACTCGACCCAGAGGTTCACTGCTTATGTATATGCCTAAAAATGACACGACTCTGTCTAAATTATTTGAATTCTCTCAATCTCTAAAAATAAAATATAATCAAATATTTTATTTATTCTTCTATCTTGCACAAACAATTAAATAAATTTATTTATTTAATTTGCTTTCTTATCTTCCAAATCTTCTAAAAATAAATCTTCTTCATGCACACAAAATTAAATAATTTATTATTTAATTTCTCTCAAATCATGCAAAACCAAATCACTAGTTGAGTTATCTGATTCAATCAACCTTGTTTTTATCAATAACTCTTAAATTAGAAAAAAACATTCTAATTTATGAAAGTCAATCTTATCTTTATAAAAGAAAGTAGTTAATTCAAACAAAATAACTTTTTGTGTGACACTTGTCTTCTTTCTATTCACACACATTCCTCAACCATTTTATACCGTTGATTTTCTCATTCTTTCTATTCCATTGATCTTCTCTCTCCCAAGTCTATAAGTACAACCCTATTCCTCTATTTCATTCATCTAAGCTTTTAGTATTGTTACTCTGCAAGAATTACAGTGCGCCTTTGGCACCATTGCTTGCGATCAACTTGTTACCATATCATTACCATTGTTGTGAAGCTCATCTTCATTACAAAGCACAATCATGGCCATTCTCCATTGACAATCTTGGAATAGCAAGAAAATGCACTCTTTGAGGGCCTTATTCATACATGCAAGATCGATTGAGATAGGCAACCAACGGAAGCTATGAAATATTGAGGTTTGCAAAGGTTTGAGTTCTTTGTTTGTTTAATCTTCTTTGTTTCTTATTTCTTTGAGTTATTGGGTATTATTGATATTATTGATATTCATTACACAATTTCCCATAACATTTTTGGCACCCACCATGGGGCCTTGACCCAATTTAACTTCAAATTTGAGTTTTTGTGTGTTAGAGTCCGTACACAGGATGTTTCTGTGCATTCATCATGTTTCTGTGCATCCATCACATTCTGCTGCACATTAACTCCATTCTGCTGTGCATTTGATTTTACCAAAACTGTGCATTTACCCCATTCTGCTACGCATTTACTCCATTCTATTGTGCATTTGATTTTACCAGAACTACGCATTTACTCTATTCTGTTGTGCATTTTCTTTTACTTGCTGCGCATTTACTCCATTCTACTGTGAATTTACTCCATTCTTCTACACATCCATTCTGCTAGGTTTTTAAGTTGTTTCTTGAGAAATCTCTAACGCTAACACCATTTGCAGGAATATTCTCTAATCTACTTGTAGGTTAGGGGTTGGTTTAGTTATATAGCTGCATTTGTTAACTCATCTCTTGATCTAAAGGAAAGTAAATGGATGTTCATGCAAATCTCGTTTAGCTCTAACTAGGATGGATTGTAATTTGATCTTGTTGCATCAACAAATTCAAACATAGTCCCAATGCTAGGAGGATAAAATTGAACCATTGCTATCTTGCTTTCAAAGTAAACAACTCGCGTGTGTGCCCAAGTAGCATAGCTCATTTAGTCTTTTTCATTTTAAATAGGGGAAAAGAACCACTGTCTTTCATGTTTTTGGAATGATACTAGGCCTATGTTCTCCCCTATCTTAGGTGACAAAAATGCCAGACATATCATTTCAGATGTGTTAAACCCTTAAAGAGGCCTGCCCTTGGATATCCTTCTGTCCAAGTGAGAACGACCTTAAGTGGTAACAAGCTAAAGCTAAGCTCTACCAAGCCACACTAAATAAATTGTGTTTGGAGTGAAAGCTTCAAACAATGAGTGTTGTTAAGTTATACCGACAACCAACCTCCCCCAAAACCCTCTAAGGCGTAACCCTTGCAGGATGGGAGACTCCATAACAGAGAGTAGTGTTGCTACATGTATAACAATTCGAATGGTTGCACTTACTAATCATCCTTTATTTTTAGTAGCCCAAAACCCCTATAAGGCCATGAAGGGAAGGGTGATTATCACCTCCCGAAGATGCCTCAACTAGAAATAGTGAGAATTCAGTTTATATTGTCCCAGCCAACCTAGGATTTGTACTTGCTTTTTAGTAAAAAAAAAGTCCAAAAATTACAAAAAAAGATCAAAAACCATGAAAATATTATGTGTTTGTTGTGTCTTCTTGCCATAATTGAGAAATCAGATAAAAAAGACCAACTTGCAGCCAAGAAACCAAAAACATCGAAAAGCGTGCCAAAAATATTGCAAAATCATTAAAAAAACTAGAGTTGCGCATCCATTTCGACCTGCTGCGTATTTATTGTGACTTTCTGTGCATTTGTGGCTTGTTACTGCATTTTTAACATTTACCAGAGCTGCGCATATGCTTTGACTTGTTGCGCATTTACCTCGACTTTCAGCGCATCCAAACAGTGAGCTTTTCCACATCTTTTGAGAGAACATTTTTAACCTTTATGAGTACCCATTTTGGCCTTGTGTTAGTTTCTATAGATATGATAACCCAATTAGAAGCAATCGAATAAGAACTCCAATCCATACAACGACAAATTACAATCTTACAAGCTAAACATGCCAGTACTAGCTACACCTCACCCCAAAATTGTAATCCTTTCTCATCTTAATGATACTCTTGACAAGGCAAGCATCGCCTCAAGTTGGAAATCATATACCACTCCATCTACTAGTCCTCCTTCACCATCTCCTAGAACACATATCCCGAAGCATACCAGTTCTACACCAACACCACCATCAAGTTCCCCAAGCTCTAATCTGAAAACCAAGGAGTCCTTCAATTATATGATGGAAAGACCCTTTGCAAAATATAAAAGCAAAGGAAAAGCTATGGAGAACTCCAAATCCACTCATCCATTACCTCATTCATGTACCCATACACCTACAAAGGATGTGATCCAAGGGCTACTAGTAGAGAGTCAACCATGTCCCCAAATTCTGGTCCTTGACCTTACCAAAAATTCTTCCAATAACGTATCAAATCCTCCTACCCCTTAATGTAATCCACAACCCCTTGAGCTTATTGAAGAACCTCCTACTATGAACCAAAGTCAAGGTCCATCGTACCTTCATGTTGTTGACCAAGAGCCTATCCAAGAATCCTCTACCTCCTCTTCAATTCAAGCACATCAAAAGTTATATCAAGAGCACACTTTAGAATATGTGGAAACATCCAACCTTTGTGTAAATCAAGATCAAAGCACACCCATTCAATCCATTCATAGTCTATATCTTTTCCATGATCAAGATACCATCTTTGATGAAGAAGCTATCCATGAGCAACTTGGTCCTATACATGAGCAAGAAATCCAATTCCAATCCATTCATAACCTATATCTTTTCCATGATTAAGATACTATCTTTGATGAAGAAGCTATCCATGAGCAACTTGATCCTATACATGAGAAAGAAAATCCCATCCAACCCGTCCATAATCTATATCTTTTCTATGGTCAAGATATTCCCTATGAAGAAAATGTCCATGAACAACTTGATCCCATACCCATCCATGAGCAAGAAACCTCCATTACTCCTATCCATCCTCCATCTAGTCCTATCTATGATCCGATAACTTCCACTTCTCTTGAAGAGAAACTTGCCTCCCAAGCAAGCATAGAAGATCAAACCAATAATAATCCTCTGCCATCCATTATCAACCATGTTGCAAATCCCCCACCATATATCCTTGGTCTTATCGCCTTCGTTCATGAGTGTTCCTCCTTAGAACACCAACAACCATTATCCTCTATCTCACCTTTTCCATCCAATAAAGAACTTGTGTCTAGTGTTCCACCTATACATAATCCCACTGTCCACTGCATACTCCAACATATGAACTATCAAGGTAAAGGCTTAGGCCTTCATGAACAAGGTATTTTGGAGCCCATCCATGTCAATGTTCCTCCTCGCTCTTATGGCCTTGGATACACACCCCAAGGTGAACAGTCTCAAGATGTTGGTACTTCCTCCATGCCTTCTAAATCCACTCATTCCCATTGTAGATCCTATCATATCACCAAAACATATGTCGCCATTCCACCTCCCTTATCATAAACATCCCAAAAGCATGTGACCATACATCTTCCACCATCCAATCTACCTCCGCTACTTGCAATTCCCACCATCCCTCCATGCACATTACCTCCGCTACTTCCAACTCCTAAAATCCCTCATGCATTTTACCACCACTTCTTCCAACACCTTATCCATCCATCTATAAATCCTCTAAAAATCTCAATCATGGCCAACAAATGCACATGTTGTCTAAACAAAGAGCTTCCACCACCCTCACTTCCACCATACCCAGGGGGTTCAATGGCAAGAACTTGGATGCCTCTACCTATCAAGTCAAAAATCCTAAGAGTCCTCATGACCTAGGATACAAAAGCCAAGAATCAAAGAATTATCCATCTCAAAAGCTACATACACCCACACACCTCAAAGCCAAACTAAAGAAGGTGCGGGTCCCCAAGCATCAAGTAATTACCACAGAAGCTGCACATACCCAATCTCATACCTTCACAGATAAAATCTAAAAGCAAAATGGTTTGGGTACCTAAGAAAAAAGCCCTCAAGTTACATGAGGCATCCACCTTTCAAAAATCCCAACCATCCACTTTCTCCTTCACCATCCAAAAATCTCAAATTCATCCATACCACACGACAAGCAAAAATCAGAAAAATACGTAGTCTATGCGGTCCCTAAATTCCTAAATCATTCATCCACTATGTAAAAGTCTCCATTGATTCCTATACCACCTTCCTATCATCAACTTCAATGTTTATCATAGTATGTGCAACCGTTGGCCATGGTTCCCTTCCATTCCACAACATTTCCATATACCTCCATCTCCCCTTCCTTCCACTATTATCCTACATATCTTCCTCATCCTATTCCTATGGTCCATGCTTTTGCATAAGTCTCCCCTCAATCCTTGCATAAGTCCTCTGTATTCCACATCATTATCCACTACCACACCTTCCATAATCCACTATCTACCATTCTCCATCTCACTTTCATGCAATTCCCTACCAACATCTGTGAGAACACTTAACATAGTTCGTGCAACATCATTCATCTAGCGGGACTATCACCTTTCAGGAAACTAGATACTTGAGTCTCTCCCTGCCATATCCATCTTCTCCTATCCAAAAAATTAAAAAGAAAAGAAAAATAAAAATAAAAAATAAAAAGAACAAAGTAAAGAAAAATCCTTTCGTCCAATGGGGAAACCCTGGCAAACAGGTGCCTTGGATAAGTACCATGATGAAAACCTAGCAAACAGGCGCTATGTGTAGATCAATCTTCTATGGCACTTACACTTGGGGGCACGTTGTCTCATGCAACCTATCATTCCCATCCTATCCTATCCTTCTATCCATTACATACCTATACTGTCGAATCCATCCATCCTAATCTTCCATTCCTCTATTTTTTGAACTTGATAAAGATTGGGGGCACAATGTTGACAAATGTTTTAGATGTTTCTTGACATACCTTATCCCTCCAAGTCATGCCAATCCTCCATTATCCTCTCATCCTCCTATCGTCATAAGCGTTGCCATAAAAAATCCTAAGTATTTTACCTACATTGGGGCACGTTATTCCTATGTGACATAGGCCTTGGATATCACATCCTTGATTCCTTCTGCCTAACCATCTGTATCCACTATCACCCATCCATCTACCTATCCATGGTGTTTCCTTGTCATCAGTATCTAGCATTCAGGCTATCCATAATGTCATCTTATCCTATCATGGCTTGATACTCTATCTCCTTTTGTCACCTTATCAACTAAGGTCTTATCCAGTAGCCTATCCATAGTGTCAGTCTAGCATAGCGTCTGTCGTCAATATCATAGGGTCAACCTCGAACTACGTTGCCTCTGCATCATCACGTAGGCAAGGCCATTATCAATGTGCCCCCAAGGCTTCCTGTCCATCCCATATCTTATCATCTATCCTCTAGTCCATCCGTATCCATGGTCCAAGTCCCAAACTACGCTGCCTCTGCGCTGTCACATAGGCAAGGCCATTATCAATGAGCCCTGAGGCACTAGATCAGTCCCTTAGGGTCTGTTTCCTCAATAAGGATTGTGGTACCTTTCACCAGACGCAATTGCGCGCAACAAAGCCTATTTCCAAACAAGAAGTTTTGACACAAGACATCAACCTATCCAAAGCAAAACAAAAACAAGAGCAAATGATCCAAACGATTCTATCTAAAATTATAGCAAGGAAGATACACCTAATATAAGAATGTTTGGTTTCGATTAGTTGCGTCTTAAAGTCTTCACTTTTGTTATCATGTTTCCTATGCTACTCAAGGATGCCAAATGCTAGAGATGCTATGATGGGGGCATGATTATTTTCTTTATTTGTTGCTTGTGGATTTATCTTTAGTAATGTGAAGCTTTGTCTAAGGACATAATCAACACAATGATCATCAAGGACCTCAGGGGTCTAACATTAAATAGGTATAATCCTTGTCTGTTGATGCACAAGAAATACTCAGGTCATCTCGGTTCAATCATACCTAGATGCTTGTATTAACTTGCTAAATCAAAATCCATGTAAGCAATGCTCAAGTCATCATGGTTTAATTATACCTAGATTCTTGTATTTTGCCTACAACATTTTAAAAACACAAAAAAAACTAAAAAGCCCGATGATGAAATAAGCACTTCAAAATACTTGCAATATCAAGATGGCAAAACCATTCGCATCCAGAAAGCATCCATATCCCATGCAATAAAAATTATATGCAGAGTATCAATGTTTACAAATAAAAGCTTGTGATTCCTTCGTTCACATTTCCTCTATCAATCAACTTTTTATCTATCATTGTATCTCTCGTCAACAGTTCTAGCTGTCAATCCGAGCAATGATCCAAATGCAAGTCCATCCTTAATCCATACCAATCGAGTCAAGTCAATCTTGTCAAATTATCCAATCACAATCAGTGGTCTTGATCCTTGTCTGGTCGTAAACCAACTCAATCGGTAATAATTTTCAGTGGGATGTATCTTTCCCAAGCCTATCGTGTTGCTCTAGGGATCTATCATTGCCCACCATGACAACATTGTCCTTCATGTTGCTCTAGGGATCTATCGTTCCCTGCCATGACAACACTATCCTTTGTGTTGCTCTAGGGATCTATTGTTCCCCGCCATGACAACACTATCTTATATTGTTCTCAATTGATCATTGGTTTACCTCTTGACAGGGGCAATACCTTGTTTGTTCTTGTATCATTTGTGCATATTTGCTTACTTGCTTGTGTGTTATTATTTTATTTTGCATAGCATATCATTCGGCTCTTTCTTTATCTCATTTTCTTCTGCATCCAACCATTTCTTCTTCATGAGATTGTCCATCTCATGCCTTCTACCTTCTTGTCGTCCAATCTTCCGAGGAGGCTACTATCGTTAAACCTGTACCAGGGGCAAATTGGGGCATGTATCATTATCAGAAAATCTTATTCTTTGAAACAACGTGATAAAACACATTGCATCAAAGAGGGGCAAAATGTATACACCTAAAAATGACACGACTCTGTCTAAATTATTTAAATTCTCTCAATCTCTAAAAATAAAATATAATAAAATATTTTATTTATTCTTCTATCTTGCACAAACAATTAAATAAATTTATTTATTTAATTTGCTTTCTTATCTTCCAAATCTTCTAAAAACAAATCTTCTTCTTTATGCACACAAAATTAAATAATTTATTATTTAATTTCTCTCAAATCATGCAAAACCAAATCACAAGTTGATTTATCTGATTCAATCAACCTTGTTTTTATCAATAACTCTTAAATTAGAAAAAAACATTCTAATTTATAAAAGTCAATGTTATCTTTATAAAATAAAGCAATTAACTCAAACAAAACAACTTTTTGTGTGACACTTGTCTTCTTTCTATTCGCGCACATTTCTCAACCGTTTTATACCGTTGATCTTCTCATTCTTTCTATACTGTTGATCTTCTCTCTCCCAAGTCTATAAGTACAACCCTATTCCTCCATTTCATTCATCCAAGCTTTTAGTAATGTTACTCTGCAGGATTTACAACGTGCCTTTGGCACCATTGCTTGTGATCAACTTGTTACCATATCATTACCTTTGTTGTGAAGCTCATCTTCATTACAAAGCACAATCATGGCCATTCTCCATTGACAATCTTGGAATAGCAAGGAAGTGCACTCTCTGAGGGCCTTATTCATACATGCAAGATTGATTGAGATAGGCAACCAACAAAAGCTATGAAATATTGAGGTTTTGCAAGGTTTTATCTTTGTTTATTTGATCTTATTTATTTCCCTTTTCATTGAGATTACTTTCCATCCACCCTATATCTCCCCCCCTTATGCTCCCCGGTTAGACCTCGGGAGGTTATTACTCTCCATTCACTTCGTTCAGGCACTATAGTCGGGGTTGGGTGGGATTAGAAGTGCTTGGGTGGGAGATAGCCGGGAGGTTTCTCCAATTATTGTTTCCAATCAAAATCTATATTGCCCACCCACTCCCTAATGTTCACTAGCTTAACCTCCCACCCACCCCTTAAATGTTGGCGGGTGCTTTAGGAGGGTGAAGAAAGAGGGCCCTTATCCCCGGACAGAGACGGGGGTTTCCACCATTTGGCTAACACTTGTCGAGGATATCTACCTGTACTCCATTCTATCGTGTACTCCACACTTGTCAACCCTGATCCATTAGCTGACTATCTCTACTGATGCCTTTAGAACACTTAGAGGGCTCCCCTTACTGCTGGTTGCTGGTAAAACCAATGGGTCAATCATCACCGGACTGGTAAAACTAATGAATCGAATCAATCATTGAATTGCTCGGGCATATCTTATTTATAGGCGATGTGGTCTGCTATCTCTACCCATCCTCTCTACTGATGCATCTTTGCCCTAATAGAACTATTAATAGGATGCGGGGTGGGGGGCCTAAAATCAATCCTCCCTCTGATCTACCGATGCACTAAGATCAATCATCCCTCTGATCTATTGATGCACTTCAATCCGATGCTCTCTAATTTGGTCCTATTGCTCTCTAATCTGGTTGTATCCGATGCTCGGGGTTGGGAGGAAGTGCTCAACTTGCCTATCTATAGAGAGTAGGAGGGGGAGGGCCCTTCATAATAACGTCGAGGTTTAGATAGGGTTGGCTCCTCGACCTTGGAATCTTGTTGGTGGTTTTAGGAATTCATTTGTTGATCAATGGATCGAGCTTCCTAGGTTGTTGCCCCTGTGTTTTAGTGACTTGGAGATAAGGTAAAGGTATATGACATTACATGGATAACATGGGATGAGAACCAAAATCTGAATTAGGAAACAACTATCTCCTACCTCCAACATAACCCCCCACTCGAGGGTTCACCCGGGGTGGGTGGGTGGATGATAGTTAGGTGGGGGGGAGATGGCCGAGTGGGGGGTTATGTTCCCTAGGCTAACCATAAGGGGTGGTAGTTTTGAACTTATGGGGTGGGTGGGTGGATTATAGCATAGGTGGGAGGCCTCGGTAGGGGTGGGTGGGAGGGTGATGGTAGCGGGGTGGGTGGGAAGGAATTATAGTCGGTATATTACCGTGGTTTGGGGAATGGCTGCTCCATTGGGGAAGGTGCTTTAGACAGGTGTAGATATGTCACTCAAAATCACAATCAGAATTGTTGGAATGGGATGGAGCAAATTTTCTTGCGGAACACACCGATTGATTGCTAATGATGAATGGTATCCTATCAGCACTAGAAGAGAGAGAAGGGCCTTGGCTCGCTGGCTATCTCCCTCCCACCCGAAGGGTGGAATCATTCTAGGCAGGCATTGATCATGCTTGGCATTAAGGTGGCACTGGGATAAGGCTGATATCTCGATTGATTCCCCAGGGAAAACTACGAAGGTTGGAGTAGGTGGGTGGGAGGAGACAGGCAAGAAAGATTCATCTGCTAGAGCTAGATTTTTCCACAAGACCGGCCACACTTGGAACTTTCCCTTCTCTGAGGGGCAGGCCCATTGTTTGATAGGGCATTCACGATGGCGCGTAGCTCAGAGAGATTCATTGGCGTGTAAAGGACCTCTTTCTGAGACTCAGCATTCAGCAACTGTTTGGGTAGCCAGTTGAGAGCAGATCCCGCCCACTATTTCATTGCTCCCCATTATTACCCACATAATACGACTGAACCAGCTACCACTCCACTGTGTCATGATAACCAGCCAACGACCAACAAGAGAATGGGAGGGGCAATTCCAAGGCGGTTTAGCCATAGTTGCCCCGCCTAATACCAATTTCTAGATACCGTTCGAGATGCTGTTCCCTAAAATGCTATCATTTGAGCGACCCTACCTATAGATGCTGGGTAGGGGGTGGGTGTCGATTTCCCTGAGATCCTCTATGTAATTGTCATTCTATTCATGATGGGGAAGATGAAGGGGCGTATGCACCAACCATTCCAAATCAATAGATAACTACCCTAAGCCCAAGCTTGAGCCATCGGGAGTGAACACGCGAGTGTGCAGGTCAAGGCCAGACTGAGTCATTACCATGGCCCGACCGTACCCTATTGTTGTTTGATCCATCTGCTTGACTGCGTTTAAAGTTAGATAGAGCAAAGTGTATTGGTTCGGGACTCGCCCCACTCTATAGGTAGGGGCCATCCCACTGTGGGGATGGTGGGGGATGTTGGGCAACTATAGCCGAAACTATAGGATGTGGGCTAGGGTGGGTGGGAGGATATCCATAGTTGCCCCCGAACCAACTTAACGCACCAACCTGTAGGGTGGGTGGCCCCTCGAAATATTGCTAAGGGTTCTAGGGAAACTCAGAATATCCTAAATATTTCAGTCTCCCCGGGGGTTGACTGTGTGTGGGGATCGATGGGGGGTTATGTTCCCCAGTCAAACCTTGGGAACTCTAGTTGGGAATTGTAGTTTGTACTAATCAACAACAACTTTGTGCTGATCAGCAGCACCTCACCTATAGGAGTGTTATGTATAGAATCTAGAATCTAGTCTAACCTTATAGTTCCCACCCAGGGTGAGCGGATGGCTATAGTTGGTGGGAATTGTATTTCGCGATCATAGGGGTAACCTGCTAATCTACCTAACTAGATTCTATATGTAACATGGGAGGATAGAAATTGGGGTGGGTGGGGGGCCGCAAAAAATCTAAGTTGCATATTATTGTGAAGGTGGGATCTTCATTGGCCATCTATTCATCATCCATCTATTCAAATTTGTCGTAGTCATATTATATACGTGATACGACTGCCCTATAGATCTATCTGGAGTATCACAAACTAATACTTGATATCAAGAGTGATACATCGATTCTCACACACAGATATAGGAGGTTTGTATTGCCCGCTTCCCTAGTTCACCCACCAACTATATCCTCCCATCCACCCCTAGCAGACCACCTTCCTCAAGCTGGATCAAATAGTGATGTCGTGGACCCACCCATACCCATACCCATATATAGGGCTTCAAATGGATTGATCTGGAAATAGATGCTGCTGCCTAGCCCCTCTCTATGAATTGATATGCCACCATATCTATATAATGGCAACTCCCCTCCCCCTCCCCTCTATATAGACAGTGCTGGGGGATAGAATATACGTGAGATAAAAATAGATTCCTCTTGCTATAGCTATAGATAGATGGCATCCCTACCCCTCGCCCTCCCTAGATATAGATAGGGGCAGGCGAGTCCAGTATAGAGTTAAATTTTCCCACCCCATATATAGTATAGAGAGGGGGGCCCTCTGATAGGGAAATATTCAACCCCCCTAACTCAACTCAACTCCCCCTATCTAACCCTCCCTCAAAGAGAACATTTTTCAAAGAATAATCTATGACTAGTTCAGTATAGACCCCTACCTATCTATATGGCAGTCCCATACCTATAGAGTATGGCGGTATAGACCCAACCCATATAGCCATAGAGAATTTTGGGCTTTGGCAGTATGGACTAGTATCGTTCGGTCTAGTCTAGTTGAATAGAGTATAGATGAGTTCGGTATAGTAAGCACCATAGAGAAATCTCACTCGACACCCTAGATCTAGATAGATGCACTCGTGATTGATGGGGAATCACCAAGAACTAACACGACATCTATATCTATTTGGAAAAGGGCGGGCCATCCTAATTGATGAGAGAACTGGCCTATATATATCTAGATATATCTATCTCTCCCTCGGATTCTACATCGTATGGGCAGGACGATCTCATCGTCATCATTGATGCCTATAGAGAAGAGACAGTTTGGTGTTGCCATGGGGCGGGAGCCTATATCTATCTATCTACTCACAAACCTATGGAGAATGGGAAGGACAACTAGAATCTAATCGAATGGGAAGGAAAACTAGGATTTTGATCTTTCACTCTACCACCTCCCTTGATCATATAGAATCAAATGCCATATCTCTATAGGGGGCATTGGGATTGGATTTCCCATATGAAACAATACTCCCTCACCGATACTCCTTATTATATATATATGCATTCTCCCGGTTGTAACCACTATAGCCTCCAACCCACCCCAGCCTAGAAACCTTGGCAATAGTTGGGGGGGCTCTCAGTTCGGCATGAACATGACAAAGAACACACACCGGTCTACCATTGAGAACACACACCGGTCTCACCAGCTGCTAGTATGGTTCTAATGGATATAGATCTTAGATCTTAGATCTATATCATATATTCCCTATATATGGTCATCTCATGTTACTCGTTTTGTCCCCCTGGTCGTATCGAACTAACCATCACTCGATTATAGATCCAATAGGTTAAGTTGGGATGATTCGATAATATAGAGAATACAGATTGAGATCTATACTCTAGACTCTATATGGGGTAGATCCCTCTATATCTATATGGGGCACCTATAGATAATGTAACATGGGTGGCTTGGATGAGTCCCCCTCCCTCCTCGACCTCCCTATTGACGAGTCCCTCGACTTCCCTTCCCTCTCTATTGGATGATGGATGATGGATGATCCTCCCCGCCCTACCGAACTACCGTCTCTATCTAGATATATATCCATATAGAAGGCCAACCTCTCCTTCTCCCTCGACCCCCTGATGGGGGCCATATAGAGAGAGGGGGTCAAGCTACATCCATCCATCATCTCTCATCTATGTACGTGATATGACTGATGGTTGATGACTGATGACTAGACTGATCCCCAACTAGAGTAGAGGGGAGGCGACCCTTTAAATAGATAGGGCAGATAGAGATTTTCAGGCCGCATTCGTTAATGAATGAATGTGAGTTTGAGGCAGATTGGTAGGTGGATCTGCCATTGATTAGATAATAATACATCTATATCCAAACTGTTGGTCAGACAACTATAGATAGATTGGGCAGAGTTATTGGTTATAGGGGCCCACCTCTCTCTATATAGTCTATGGGACCATCTATATATCTAGAGCGGCCACCCCATAAAGTTCTAGGGGCCCACCCCAGATAGATCCATATATCTAGGGGGCCCACCCCAGATAGATATATAGGCTTGTAATGGTAGAGAGGAGAAACGACGCACAGACTACAGGATTGATGATTTGCTGAATAATAGATAGTCGAGATGGCGACATTCTGCATCATGCAGTTGTATTATCTATCTCCCCGGGGCTGACTACTCTATATGGCTTATGCATCCATATCTCATACCCCATATCTCATATCTATCCACCCCAGATACAGGGTTGTGGGGCCAACTAATATAGATACATGTCAAGGGCCTCGACACTTTATGGGATCAATCTATTAATCGAATTAATGAGCCATTGGTCATATCATGTCTATAATAGATGGATGCGTCGATCTATTTATCACCGATATCACTAGCCCATCCAACCTGTCATCCCACCCAACCCCGAGGGTGATGAATGGGAAGGGAGAGACCTAATGACATCTAATGCTATATCTATAGAGGGGGGTAGGGGTGGCACGAAGGCCTTTAGGTTGAGATTGATTACTCTCTCTAAATCCACTATGGGGTGGGGGGTGGCCACACAGATCTTCATTTTGAAAGTGAAATATATAGTTTAGTTCCAACCCAACTCATGTTACGTATGTAATATAGTAGGTTATATTACCACTTTCGCGATTAAAGTTTCCTTAGAAAACTAAACTAAACTAGCAGCCTTAACCCCCCCACCCACCCCGGCTTTCCACCCACTTGGGACCCCCTTCAAATCAAACTATATGTTGCAACTAGGGTGGACTAGGGTGGGTGGGAGGTTAAGTCTAGGTGTTTGTTGTTCACCCCAGAGGTTGGGTGGGCAATATAGTCTCCCACCCACCCCGAGGGTTTACCGGCAAACCCCTCAGTTTCTCCAATGCCATGTGTGGGCATGGATGGGGGTTATACGGGAGGTAGATTAGTCTATTATGATTGGTGCTTCAGTGGATTAAAACCAAACAACATATAACCGAGGCTGCAACTGACAGAATATATATATGTCAGGGGGCTAAAGTTCCAACCCCGCCTTTCTATAGTTTAGTAGGGTAGTTTAGTTTAGTGTCAAGGTAGCCCTACCCCCAGGTGGGGGGGAATGGTAGGGGGTCGGGCTTGGCTTGGTGGAGAGGGGGTGGGCCCCCACCCTACTACTATAGTTATAGTAGGGCCACTTGACCACTTCGCAACTATAGTCTAGTTTGAGGGCCTAATTTTTCGAGGGGGGAGCCTTAGGATTTCGAACAATAGTGGGGAGACAGATGAGTTTGTGCCATGACAATCTATATGGAAGGGTAGTTTTGTCGATGCCCTCTTTTTGAAGATTAGGAGCAATAGAGAGAGTTGTAGGAATATTTGGTCATGTAGACCTCCCATTCCACTAGAATTGGTTGATCGCTCCGTACAAATTTATAACAAAAAAAACTCCTGTTCGTTGCAAGATCACTGAAGGAAAGGTTGGCCATAAATTTGAAGAGTTTGCCTTTGCACGAAATGAAAACTTCTAATAAATGAGGGAGAGGGAGAAGGGAGCGAAAGGGTGCTGCTAGAGCTAGCTAAAAGATGGGCCGAAGAGTCAATCCATTTTTTGTGAGACTTCAGCTAAATTGTAGTTTGGATTCAAGTTGGTTTAGTAATTATGATTGTAATCATGGGGA
The DNA here is from genome assembly GCA_027924645.1 of Cunninghamia lanceolata. Taxonomy (NCBI): domain Eukaryota; kingdom Viridiplantae; phylum Streptophyta; class Pinopsida; order Cupressales; family Cupressaceae; genus Cunninghamia; species Cunninghamia lanceolata. The sequence continues at coordinate 3,036,020 of BSBN01000908.1, read as the reverse complement.
ACCACTGTATCGAGATGTCAATCTTATAGTGTATTTCGGTTCGATATGTCTACCTACAAGGAGGGGAAAAACCTTTGGCTTCTGTCTCAATAGGTGCATTCTTCATCATTCTCCCAAAAGGACATTCATTCATCTCTTTCCTCCCCGTAAAAAATATGACAGAGACGACACAGCAGATTGAAACCTAGAAAGCGGTGGTGGGCAATGGGGAAAGGTTGGTCGATCGGGCGGCTCGACTGTAAGGACTCGATGCACTTAGCCTTTAGGTCGAGGACCTCCACCCCCCTCCCTCCAACTGTAGTTGGTGGGTGGGAGGAGGAAAGTAGATAAGGGTAAGGGTGCTCTCGATTGCTATCTCCTCCCACACACCCCGGGAAACCCTCGGTTGTTACTCGGCCGAGTACCCCCCCTTTCTACCATTTCTATAGTGGGGGGGTGGATAGGGGCCCTAAAGGCTGCCCCCACCCTAGAGGCATTCGAGAGCCCCCCCTTTTTCTACCCTTTCTATAGTGGGGGGGATGGATAGGGTGGGAGAGGGGCATAAATGCCCTAAAGGCCCTAACCAAGATTGACAACTGGAGTGAAGGAAGCGCCAATCACCATCGAGCCAATACTTTAAGGGAGGTTCCATAATGCTACCTCTGAGTCAGCGGTTGGCTGGCCCACAAGCTGATGAGTGTTTTGAGGAATTCCAATGACTTCCCCTCTGGACAACGCCCTACTATCTATAAGGCCAAGTGCTTCAACTTCCTCCTCCCACGCATTCATAGTCATAGTAGATGACATAGTGGACATAACCTAGTTAGTGGGGCGACGAGTAGAAGACTTCTACAGACCATCCCTACTATGTGTCCCTCCTCTAATTACTTGGTCATGCAATACTCCTTTCATATGGAGACCCGCATATGGATATGTGGTATCAATCATTTTGTGGCACCAGATTCCAGCTTGGATAAGAGAATACATTTTTTATAGAAAGCTTGATCACCAAGACTCGCTCTGCTACTACTTACCCTGCCCGATCAGGCCACTGTTTAGACTTTTTAAGGTCTCTGCTCTTTCCTCTCCTCTGTGCTACCCTTTTCTTCCTAATGGAGAATGAGATGAAAAGTGACAAAAAGAAGAAGATAAACAAAATAAATGCTTGGAAAAAACTCCTTGGTCAATTAGGGAGGGTATTAAGGAACTACCTGGGGTCCACTAGATTGGTAGAACAATTCATAGACCTGGGGAAATTGGTGAGGAGGAGAATAGGAATGATGATAATGATAATACCAAAAAATAGAAGAATTTCATACAGATACAACTATTATTTGAACGAAGTGTGAAAAATGTGATCCTTGTTGTCTAGTGGAACAAACACGAATACCTTCATTGGGTCAGTCAAAATCAAATCTGTCTATCAAAGTACTTCTCCAATTGCTTAGGACATCTCTTTCCAACTGAGGGATGGAACAAGATCATTTCATTCCATTCTTTGAAAAATAGTTTGAGATATTTCATTAGTCATGCCCTTCTTAAGGAAAGGGGTGGGGGGATCCGTATTTGTTGTCTGGGTCGATTAAAAGGTGTAGAAATAGCTAGAACCAAATGCAGGGAGTGTGGGAAAACCTCATGTATACATTTTGCCATCAAATCAATTATGCTTATGTGAAAGTCTCTACTCGTTATGGAATATTAGGTATCAAAGTGTGGATCCCATTCCCAAGAGGATAGAAGGGACGTGCTATATTTGAAACATACAATATATCGTAAATACTAGAAAGGTGTATTACATAGGCGTTGTGAAACGGGCAGTACACAACTTGGTTTCAGAAGATATGGCATCAAAAGTTGTGGAGTTGGTCATATCTCATACCGAGCCATTGAAGTAGCACGTCATGTTATAAGTGGACAATTCTGAAGAAATGGGAGAATATGGGTGAGAGTATTCACAGATCTCCCTATTGCTGGTAAACCCACAGAAGTGAGAATGGGAAAAGGGAAAGGGAATCCTACGGGGTTGGATTTCTCATGCTTCTATAGGACAAATCTTATCTGAAATGGATGGCGTGAGTTTGTCAGATGCTCGACAAGTTGCTGCATTAGCGGCACATAAACCCCGTGCGTCCACCAAGTTCATTCACTAGTCATAATCAAACTATCATATATAATCGACCCCCAGGGGATCCCTTTGATTGATCATCGAGCTATAGTTTGCAACTAGTGTTTGTTGGGTCTGTGATTTGGTTGGTGTTATAGTAGGTAGTTCCCTACCGATGAATAATATAAAAGGGGGGCAAGTTGGAGGAATAGAAAGTTGCCCCACACACTAAGGGTGGGTGGGAGGAGATGGCAGGTAGGGAACTACCTACCTACCTACTCTAGTTGTTGACATGCACTATAGCATTTTATATTAGTTGGACGCCCCTGACTATAGTAGAAAATTGGTTGGGGTGGGTCGGTGGGAGGTAGTGGGGTTCAACACAACTGGTGTTGGTATAACATGGTATACCGAAGTATTCCCACGGGTCACGTTGCCAACCCAACAGCTAAGGTAGGGCCCAATTCTATAGGTAGGGGCGATGGTACGTAAGTGGCTTAGCACAGTAGTGAGTGTAGTAGATCAAATGAGATAATGAGATGTGAATGATCATTCGTAATGGATCAACTTGAATGCTACCCCCAAAATGAAAGTTCCATCCATTATAGGGAAGGACAATGTACTACAATACTTTCCATTTTTCTGAGCCCTTCTTTAGTCTCTGGTTCAATGGTTTGTACGTGCCAAGAATCCAATACATCCCATTCCATCCTCCATCCCAATGTTTTGCAACACCTCAAGTTCACCCATTTTGTTAGGTCCTAACCTCCTCGCCATGATCTCCCTGGTGGTTCATACAGGAGCTATTGTCGTTTTATCCTTACCCGTGGTCATGATGTTGAATATTCAAATAGTGGAGATTCATGAAAAGGTATCACGCTATCCACCAGTGAGTAGTATTATTGGACTGATTCCTTGGTGAGAAATGTCCCTCATCCCAGATAATGATCACATTCCATTATTACCAACGAGCATAAGTACAAACTCTAAGATATACAGTTCATACTAGAGAGATACAAGGTTGGACCAATTTAGGAACATCGGGCAATTCACTTCATACCTACTATTCTATTTGGTTCTTGGTTTCTAGTCCCATTCCATTAGTAGCCATGCTTGGGGCTATAGTACTGACTATGCATAGGACTACTAGAGTGAAGAGACAGGACATGTTTCGACAAAATGCTATTGATTCCAAGAGGACTATGATGAGGAGGACGCCACTATGATGAGGAGGACAACAGATCCACACCCACCCACCCCTACCGCCCCTACTATCTATAGGTAGATATAGGTAGTGGTTCAGTAGGGGGAGAGTTTCGAACCAACTGAAATGTGCTTGACCTAGGGGCCTATAATTCCCCCCACCCGGAGGTAGAAGTGGGGTGGCTGGAGGCCCCTTCTATGTCCCCCCACCCATCTCACTATAATTCCCCCCCATAGCTAAAATTAGGCCCTCCCACCCAACTATATAGAGGGGGGGTTGGGGTGGGTGGGAGGACTTCTCCTATATCCACATGAACACCCGCCCCCGTCTGTCGGGGGGGTGGGAGGACATAGTTGCCCTACTATTTGCCAAGGGCACCGACCCCTTTCTGATAAATGGCTAGAACCCTAGGGAATTTTAGAACTAAACCATATTAGAAAAAAACTTATCTACTGAAGCAACTATAGCCTCCCACACACCCCAACCCCCCACAATGAAGAAAACACCTCCCAGGGGGCACTCTTCTGAATGATAGTGTAGGAGAGGTATAACCCAACTTAACCACCCACCTAGGTGGGTGGCCTTTGTCCCCCACCCAACCCCAACTATCTCCCCCTGAGGGTTTGCCTAGAACCCTCGGATGAAGGTTGGGGGCAACTTTCTATTACACCCACCCAGTTGCCGAGGGGGAACTTTAGTGTGTTCCAGGTGTGCATGAGGAGATAATTATAATTCATGGGAGGGCGAATTGAATGGCCCTATAGTTCCAAAGATGGGTGGATTAATTGTTCCAAGGTGGAAGGCAATAAAACCCCCACCTTATAGTTCCCCCCACCTAGAACTAATCTACCTCCCTAAAATTCCCTCCCCCCCGAACAACTACAGTAGCCCTCCCAGGGGGTTTGGGGGTTCACAACAAACACCCGGACAATAATTAGGGGTGGGTGGGAGAGCTTTAACCCCCCACCCATCCCCACACATGTTGGGGGGGCCTAGAATTCCCTCCTATCCTATTGCGGTGGGTGGGAGGCTAGCTGTTATCCTATTCATCCTATTGTGGTGGGTGGGAAGCTATAGTTCCACCCTGGGTGGGAGGCTATAGTTGGGGTGGGGGGAATCATAGTTCCCCAATGATTAGTTGTTGGGTGGGTGGCTAGCCTAACTTCTATATCCCCCTACCACCCTACTATAGCCACCCACTCATCCACCCACCCACCCCATTAGAGAATTCACCCTTCGGCTATCCGGATATAGAGTTTCCCACCCACCTGAATAATAGTTCCCCAGTAGAAATGTTGCTATAGTGCTAGGTTGGAAGGAATCATAGTTAGGTGGGGGAATTAGAAGAATTCTATTCTAGTACTAGGTAGGGGGGGAATAAGCCGTTTCCTCGGTAGATGCCGTTGAAGGTGCCCCGAGCAGAGCCAGTTCATGTTGTTGATTCTATTGAGTAAGTTGATTAAGCGAGTGATCCAATTGAACCAGTAGTAGCTTCACTTTGCCTAGTTTCATATCCTCCAGATCGATAGCCAGTAGTGTCCCTTCCAGTTGATTCCACTTCAGATGTTCACCTTGACCTTGATTCTATTGATCCGGCAACCCTTCCTCCTCCCACCCACCCCTGCACCACCAGGCAGGTAGTAGAAGAGCCATAAGCACTAGTAGCACCATCTGTTGAATCAGTTTATTTGGAACTGGATAAGCTAGTTCACGAAGCATAACCTCTCATTGACATTGGCCCCTTTCCCCTAAGCCTACTATTAGTGAGCTTGTAGTAGCATTTGAACGAACCAGTTGATCAATTAATGAGTCAAAGCCAAAAGCTAGGGCAGAGCCAACAGAGGCTAGGGTGAGTTACCACAGACCCAGTAGCAGAGCTAGAGGGAAGTGCACTACCACTTAGTCATAACTGTCAACAGTTGGGCTTATTACTGATCATACCAAGAGATAGAATGGGGTTATGACCCTATCAAGAGATAAACTTCTACTAGAAGCCAAAGTGCTAAGGAGTGACCTACCCAGGTAGTAGGCTCAGACCGTACTAAAAGAAGTGGGGTTATTATGAAGGAAGTGCCCTATGGGGGTAAAGCCAGGACCGGGCTAACACTTGACAGAGACAAAACAAGGCAGCATAGCTTATTTCCACTAGCCCCTTACCAACAACACCGGTAGGGGTGGGGTTAGGAATGACCGCACAGAGGTAACTTACCGAATGATCACAATCTACAATAATATATGTAGAGGGGCCACTCGGGTGGGTGGAAAGTATAGGAGATGACCATGCTAGTGCATTGTAATCAAGGAAGGATGATCTCCCGTAGAGGCTGAGAGTAGAGGAGGATCTACCAGTGTACCTGTATGTGTACCTACATAAGGGTTACTCGCATTGTGAGAGAAGGTGGGGCATAGGTAGGGGCATCTGAATAAGCATAGGTTGGGGCATAGTGCAGATGGATGGCTAATGGGTAGGATAGCACGATGGATGGGTGCACGTGTAGAGAGAGAACAAGTATAGGTCACACTCAGCTAAGGTGTAGTTGCACTTAGCAAGGTCAACTAATTCCCCCCCACTTGACAAAGATGCATCAATTGGAAAGGTTCATTTCATTTGGTTTATTGATCCACCAGCAGCAGACCTTTAAACACCAGAGGCACAAGCTTCAGTAGTTTTAGATCTGGATCTAGTGCCGGTTGATCACTACCCTGCAAAAGATGAAATGATAGGGACCAACTAGCTTTATATATGGATATATGGGTCCACTGATAGCAAACTCATTGAAGAAGCAGCGGATCTAGGTGCATAGATAGATTAAGAGGCGGTTCCAGATTGAGAGCTAAAAGTAGGTTACCAAGTTCCAAGAGTAGGGTCATTAGTCCCATTTCTAGTCACAGTTTAAGATCCATATAAAGAATAAGTCTATGGTCAATGCAAATCTTGGTTCACGAAGGTAGTAGGAGAGAAGGGAGTATCCTATGTCTTATCTCACCAGAAGTATTGAAAGCTGGGGGTAGAGGTTTCGATTCATACGCTACTGGCTATTCTTTATCGATACCCAACTGCTAGTTTAGTTGATGCGGAGTTCTTCTTTATGAAACACTTCCATCAGTGGCTAGGTCAGCGGGTAGGGAAACATGAGAAAGGTAGGGCTTTGGTTTAGGACCAGGCAAGGGATGGGCCAACCATAGAATCCCTCGATACACAAGCACAAAATCCTCTACTCCCAGACAAGGAGGATATCTAATTAGCTATTTCAATGGTCTTGAACCCTAACGAACCATGCCCAACATTTCTTTCATTTCCACCCACGGATCCGATACCTATAGGGCATAGGGATTACTCGACCTCCCGAGTTTCAGCTAGTGGGGCAAGGGATAGAAAGCCCACCACCCAATTTAATTGTTGGTATTTCTTCACCAGGATCGCCACATAGCTGATCACTCGAGGTAGTAAGTTCTTTGCCCAGATATATTGAACAAAGTGCCAATCTCCCGCCACCCACCCAAGTTTATTTTCTCCCACCAACAACTAATCTAGGGTGGGTGGGAGGCTATAAATTGGGGTGTGTGGGAGGGTGATTGTTGTTGGGGTGGGTGGGAATTTTAGTTGGTGGGTGGGAGGTATAACCCCCCACCCAGGTGGGAGGAAAGTAAGAGTCCCCCACCCATCCCCACACATATTGTCCACCCACAAATTAATCTACCCTCGCGGGGGGGAACTATAGCTCATCTTCGCTTTGTTCAGCCTGAGAAATATTCTATACACCTAAGGAATGGGTGGGTGGATATAGGGTAGGTGGGAACTATAGGGTGGCAGAAGAATGGTAGGAGCCCACCCACCCCACAATAATTAGCTATCCTCCCATGGAACTCTAGTTTCCCACCCACCCAACGGCTAATTCCTTGGGCCCCTATCTCTTAGGCCCTTGCCGCTGGGGTGGGTGGGAGGCAATAGTTGCTTCAGTAGATTAGTTGCTTGGGGGCCCATAGATAATGGGATAATAGACAATACTTGGATAGGGAATAGGGGGCAGGAACCATCCATCAAACTTGGTGGAATGGAGATGCCTCGGGGTGGGTGGGAGGAGGAGACGCTCGGGGGCCCCTCTCTCTATACGGCTTCTCCTCCATGCAAGAACAATAGGTATATAGCTCTTTTTCCCACCTCTATTCATTCCCATGCAAGAACAATAGGTATATAGCTCTTTTTCCCACCTCTATTCATGGGGAGGAGAGGGGGGATGCATGAACTTCATTTACCTATTTTTATCTACATGAATCAACTGGAGTATCGTAGAGGGGTGAGCACTAGAGATTCCACCCAGAATAGAATGAGGGGACCTAGTTAAGTATGGAATGAGGAATATAGAGAGAGATTAAAGAGCCTTGAGATAGAGACAAAGGACATTTCCACTTCACCTCTTTCTAACTCGAGGGGCATGTGAATCAATTTGCCACAAACCAGGTCACTTCCTTTCATGGAATAAGGGGCACACTGAGAAGATGGAGAGTGCGGTGGCCATTTCATTTCGGGATTTCACCTAGGGGGACGGACGAGAGGAATAGATCAAATCTTCTTTCTCTTTTGAAAGGGCAAGCACTACTACTACTTAATTAAATAGAGGGGTGGCTATGGGCCCTATGGATAGTAGGGGTCGACCTGACATCATATTTAGGACGAACAACTATTGAACAATCACTTCATGATATATAGAGGATAGGGCCGAGTAGGGTAGCCCCACAATACTAGCCCAGTTGTTCACACTTAGAAATCCCTCTATTTTCCTCTGAGGGCCCCAATAATAGGGAATATAGAAGATTTTGGCCCTCTAAAACATCATTGTGGAGAGCATGTTATGCATAGAATCTGGCTGGGATTGAAACTATCAAAAGAACTTTGATATTCGATATATATAGGGTGCTGACAATCTATAGTTCCCTAGGTCTATCGATCAAGTAGCAACTATAGAGAGTTGGCCTGGTCCTCCTCCCCCTCGGCCTCAAGCTTAACTAGAGAGAGTCCCGTGGGCAGCCTCTATCTATAGATATCCCCATATAGAGAAGGGAAGAGAAGAGATAGGGGCACTCCTCGACCTCCCATATAGATTCCAATAGGGGTCATTCGAGCCCATAAATGACCTCACCCCCAACCCTACCCCATAATAGTATAGGGCGGAGGTGGCCTGGGGCACATAGGAATCAATAGGAAGGCTATATATAATAGGCCGTCAGGGGAACCTAGTTTCAGTTGGGCCCCTATAGATATAGACAGCACTCCCCCGCCCCTATATCTCCCCTATATAGAGAAGGGAGGCCTCCCCCACCCCTACCCTATATATCTATCTGGAGGGGGAGGGGGCTACTATAGAGAGGCCTCGACAGCTTATCCTACCTATATATAGATAGCTATAGTTTCGAGCCCCTATATATCTATCTGGAGGGGGAGGGCGCCTATAGCTATATATAGTCGAGTCGGCACCCTATAGTTCTAGTTCTAGTTCTATATAGAGGGAGGGCCGATAGGTGATAGGGCTATATAGAGATGGGGGGCGGCTATATAGACTAGGCAGGCACCCCTATCTATATATATGGTGGCCCCTATCTATCTGGAGGTTGAGGGACTCCCCCAACATCTAACCCAATGACCTATATATATAGTTGGGGGCAAGGGCACCCTAGTCAGGTCGGTACCCTCTAGTTCTATATAGAGGGCTGATAGGTAATAGGGCTATATAGAGATGGGGGGGTGGCTATATCAATATATAGTCGACACTCCCCTGACGACTTACTAGATATAGCTGATCTAGGGCCCTATATATCTATCTAGGGGCGGCTATGTATAGTTGGGCCGCCCCTCCCCTATATATGGTGAGTAGAGGCCCATATCCCCTCTATATAGAGGGGAGGGCACCGACAGAACTATCTATCTCTATTTGACCTATCTAAAGTAGCCCTCGAGAGGCAACTATGGCCACCCACCCACCCGGAGGAGATCCAGGGAAACTTCTATAGTCAGGGACCCTCCCCCAAACTATTATATAGAATAGAATAGAACAGAATAGAATAGATGGCCCCTTTTATGGGGGCCCATATACAAATAGGGACCTGACACCTATACTCACCATATAGATTAGATAGAGGGGCTGGGGGAGGCCCGATTATTGACTATCTTTAAAGAAATGGAAATGAAAATAGCCCAGCCCCTATGGATCTATGGACGCGAAGGTTCTTGCCCAAGAGGATAGGGAGAGGGCCGCTATGGCTATATCTAGTTAGGTTAGTTGGCACCCAATATATCTCTATATGGCGATGGGACTCTCTACTGTCTATAGTTATGCTCGGGAGATCGAGAACTATGTAGCCGCCCTTTCCCAGGACCTACCCTACCTACTCTATATAGCTTAGAGCTTATAGCTGGGGGAGGCCCAACTATCTATATGAGGGGGAGCACTATCACCATCTATATATTGAGATCGAGTCGAGGTCTAGGCGGCCCGATGGTTTTACCTAGAACCCTCGGAGAGGAAATCAAGGACTCGACCTACGTCAGATATATTAGCTAGGATATAGCTAGGTGCTAGATCCCCTCACCCTCCCCCTCTATATAGATGGAGATGGATATGGATATGCGTAGGTCCACTCAACCCCCTCGACTCTATATAGAGTTTAGTTGGCCCAACCCCTCCACCGGATGACCGGCTATATGGGTGACTGTATTCGTGAAGACTATAGATGAATCGACTATAGATGAGGAAGATAGTAGGTTGGTTCAAAGCGAACCATTGGATTGAACCTAATGCTGATGAGTACATGAATTGACCTGACCGCCATATATCCATATCCTTCTGCTCCTGACTAGTCGCTAACTGATAATTGCTATAGTCAGTAGTCGGCAGAGCATATACCTATTCTATGGGTGAATGGTTGAATTGGAGATGCTACATCACATCACATTAGTTGTATCATGTATATAATGCAATGATGTGGTGCTGCTCTATCTATACCCCTGAGGGTTTACCTAGAACCCTCGGGCCCCTCTATCTATATAGCTGTACTCACCATATAGACTAGACATATAGGGTCCTGAACTATCTACCTATATAGATATAAATATGGTTGCTGGAGTGGGAATTGTGATAGTGGGGGGGGGGGGGTCAGGCCATATATATCTATGGGCAAACTGCCAGGGGCAACTACAATTATCTAGCCAACTATAGTTCCTCGACCCTCGCTTCAGCTATATGCAGCTCAACCAATTTATTGATCAGGGCCCCTCCCCCAACTCTATCTAGCCACCCTCCTCTGTCTATATGCTATGTTATGGAGATATAGATAGATAGGGGTCCTCACCAGATAGATATATAGTCTAGGGGCTCCCCCTCCTCATCCCCTATCTATAGATGATACCCTCCAGATATGGATATATAGCAACTAGTTATCTCCCCCAGCTATGAGCAAGCCAAGCTATATAGAGTAGGAGTATAGTCTAACCAGCGGAGATGACTTGATCGATCTCTTCTCTCCAATCCAACTAGCGCATCACCACTTGATCGAAGCTTGATCATTTGATGCTCTTTCTTCTCTCTATTAACCATCTCTCTCACCACACCAACAAGTCGAGTCAAGTTGATGCGTCATTCCACTCGAGCCACAAGATGCTTTCCCATCTCCCACTCCGAGTTGATCTATCTATCACAAACATAAGGGTGAGGCCCTAGATATAGAGAGGGGGACTTGATTATCATCAATTAAGGGGGACAAGTAATTTACTAACACCAGTGCTTCGATCTCCACAGGATGGGTGGGGCTATAGTTGCCTCCCGAGCAACCCCCTATCTATCTTGCTTGGGCCTACCCCGACTTAGGCGTGTGTGGGTTATTCCGAGGGGAGCCCAGGGGAACAGGGGGAGATATAGCGTTGGGTGGGAGGGAGATAGCTGGGTGGGGGGCTAGGGTGGGTGGGAGTCTATAGTTGCTTTAGTAGATGCCTAAGGAAATGGACCCCCCTTCATAGAGGTTTCTTTTGTTGTTGGAGGTATATTATTGTTGTTGCCCAGGTGGGGGGAATTATCACCTGGGTGGGTGGTTAATAGCTCCCACCCACCAACAACAACAACTACAGGGGAGCTGGGGGAGGGGTTGGGAGAGGGGTCAGAGGAAAAGGTAGGGAAAGGGGGGGCATGTTATGTATAGAATCTAGCAAGCTTTGCAGTGGCAGTTCCGTTCCCTGCTATGCCGCCGTAGCCCCACCCATCCCCACACAGATTTCCACCGGAAAGCAGCTATTCTATACCCCAAGATTGGAAGCCCTATTCTAGAAATAGAGGACCCAATGGGCAGCCACAATAGAGGGCTGGGGGTAGGATTTCGAGAAAGCCCTATTCCTAAACTATAGGACGCAGGGTGGGGGGGGCCTGCCCATTTCAAGATGCACCTTATTATCGAGATGCACCATCACAACATCTACCGGTGTGGGTGGGAGGCAATAGTTTTCCCCCTCTGCTACTATAATAGTTGGGTGGGTGGGAGGTTAATACTCTCCTGAATGATAGTGCCCTTGGAGCCAAGCCTCCCACCTGCTAACTAAGTTGGAGGGGGGGCCCCAGGAGGTTTCTCCAATTAGTTCTATTTGTTGGGCAACTTTCTATAGTTGGGGGGGCAATATAACCCCCACCCATCCCCACACATGCCCCCCACCTGGGTGGGAGGAAGGTAGAGGCAAATCCCTGGACTTAATCTCCCAACTATCATCCACCCACCCACCCTGGCCACCCAAACCCCGGATAGAACCTAACACCCCACCTGGGTGGGTGGGAGGAAGTTGGGCACCCACCCACCTGGCAAGCTCAGATTTGAGGGGCACCCACTCGAGGGCCTATAGTTTTTGCCAGGCGTAATCTGAATAGAGTTCAAGTGAGGTTCAAATAGAGATTCCACTAGCACAGTAGCGAATGATGCATCCTCGCCATCTCATCTATCTCTTCTCACCCACTTGATTCTAGTGCAAGGTTCTCCCTTCAAATTTATTTCTTGGCCTTGGCCCTTAGGTCAAGGAGAAGCAAAACTATCTGAATCGACATTCTTTCCATTTGGAGGAGAGCCATCCCTTCATTTAGATCCATATCCAGATGACCCCATTAGAGTACGAGTAGCTAAAGCAGAGGCACCAAAGATGAGAGAAGCAGGGGCAGACCTAGTTCTAAGCATAGGTTTAGATTCATAAGTTGGACCAGTCGCCTATAGCAACTAATCTACCTCTCGAGGGCCACCCACCCTGCAGGGAAGTTCCCCCCACCCAAGCTTTAGCTCCCCACCCAACCCCCTTCTCTTCCGGGTGGGGGGCTAAAGTTGAGGAGTAGTAGACCCCGTAGCTCAAGAATCTTAAGTGGATCTAGACCCATCAGTAGCAACAGATCCTATAGTTCCAAGTCCAACAACAGTAAACTTTTTAAGTACTATATCTAGTGGATGTAGAGTATGTTGAATGAAACCACCCACCCCCATTTAGATAAATAGTAGATTCTTTTGAAGCAACACCCCTCTTTTCTATTCTTGTGAAAGGTGTAGATCCATATATCTATTGTATAGAAAATCCAAAAGTAGCAGTTCGAGATCAAGATCTAGTAGCAGAGGTAGCAGCACCGGACTTTGCACTTGGTTAACTCCCATAGTAAAGGTTGTTTGCAGAAGCACTATTGATCAAATCGAGTTGGTTTTGTTCCAGCAGCTTCCCCAATTCTAGTTTTGCCCATTCAACCAGTTATTTACCTAAGTGACCAAGATCCTGTTTGTTTCGATATGGTTATAGAGTCAAAGCTCAAAGTAGTTAACTAATCTATGTCTCTTGCTATAATGGTTTCGGGGGCGTGTGGGAGATATAGTTCCCACCCAACCTGGGCAACAAATCATCTCTTCCATTTTAGCTCACATACTGGCACATTTCGAGTAGCAGAGCCCTAATCCTATTGAAACTTGGGCCATCTTCCAAGGGTTCTAAGTAAACCCTCAGGTGGCTATAATTAGCCCCCCACAGGTATATTATTGTTGTTGGTTCCCGGGTAGGAATTTTTTTTGTCGGAGAGCCAGTAGCAATCCCTCTAGGTCGATTGATAGTTCTAATTGATCTAGCGTTTGAACCAGCACCGGTTCCATAACTATCAGTACTAAGAGAAGATTCCATATATCGCCTATTGATGCCAAAGAAACTATAGGGCAAGGAGAGACACCAACTTTTTACTTTCCTTTCACCCACCCCGAGGGATTTCTTCTATACGTGATATGGATGCATCGATATTATGTCCATAGAGATGACCACTTTATTTTGAATGGAAAATTCCCTAGCAAGGGATGGGTGGGAACAAAAGGCCTCCCACCATCCCCGCTTACTTTCTGGGTGGGGGGGAGATATAGGGTGGAGTCAATCTTATGGGGGGAGATATAGGGTGGGTGGGCCCCCCCGAGAGGTATATTATTGTGGTTCAAGTTAGTCCAGGGAACATTAGTGGGTGGGTGGGAAAAAATAGTTCTAGGTGGGAGGCCCTTCCACCCCACACCCAACCCCAGACACGCCTATACGCCCCACCCGGGTGGGAGGAAGATAGGGCGTTGGGGTGGGTGGGAGGCCATAGCTAGCCCCCCCTTCTATATAATTGCTAGATTTCTATCTATATAGTGATGCCCACATCTCTATTATGGAATTGCCTTGCCATCTAGGTCGAGGGATAGCAGGGCTTGACTGTCAGTATGCTCGGTCAGATTATATCTATATCCATAAGGGGGCCTGGCTAAGCACTCAATTGACGTTAGGGTAGGGGACTTATATAACTATGACGATGCCAGGTCATTCATGAGGCTGGTGAGAATATGGTTGTGGTCGAATCAGCTAGGGTGGGAGGAAAGTTGGTGATCCAATTGGGAACATAACAGAACAAAATGAAGGGGGAAGGGGAGGGGAAGGACTACATGATCGAAGCTAGATTGGTGCTTGATGCAAAGTGATAGGACTCACCCATTGGATCTCAGTTGGATCGCTGACCACAAGGGCTTGAGGGACTTGACCGATTGCCCCATCCCCCATCCCCCCATCCCCATCCCTATCTATATAGAGGGAGGGGGCCCTTAACCTAAAGTTATGATCAATTCAGACTAGCTAGATCAGACTATGGATAGTCAGCTAGGCTTAGGACCAACTTGGTTATAGATAGTTCAGGGTAGGGGTGGCTATAGTGGATAGGTCTAGGTCAATGACCTATTATCAGCCCCACTCTATTCGTATATTATAGTTCTAGGCCCCCATTATATTTTAGTTGGCTTAGGTCCCCCTATAGATAGATAGTCAACCACACCACAACCACAAAGTTATTCTCCATTCGACTGATACAACTAAACTATTAGGGGGGCGTTGGCCTATTCTCTATATAGGGGCGAGGGAGTGCCCCATATATGGATAAGACAATACCTATGGGCTCTAACTGGCATATAGAGGAGGAGGAGAGCAAGCCTTGGCATCGGGCCTGATCTATGGGGCATTCATGCCCATATATAGAAGCGGGGCCCACCCCTACCCCACCCACCTATAGATAGATCTATCTAGCTATCTGGCCCTCCCCATCTCTAGATACTGAGGTCTGAGGTTCATTTACCTTTATAGATAGTGGTGAGATGAAACCTAATCTAAACTATGGCCACGTCTATCTGAACTATACGCCTCTCAAGTGCCATAGTTTAGATAAGGAGGGGCCATCGTCTATTCACCCAGCCTTCCTCAGATCTGAACTAGCTGGGCGTGCATCCATTCACCAGAGTACTACTCTCGATTAGGGCTCGACCCCACTTCTATATATGGCGATATCTAAACAACAACTAAACTATAGGGGGGCTGGGGGGCCCTCCAAGGGCGTAGATTAATTAGGGAGCAGAATGCTCTGATCAGACAGAAGGATGCTCTACGGCCTATAGACTATGGACTCAGACTGAGTTCTATAAACCTATATTCTAGATTTCTATTCTATGCCCTCCACTATCTATCTGGCTATTTGGGGAGGCCCGACTATCTCTATATATGGCCCTGACGACCTACTATACTATCCATAGCTGGAGTATGAATGCCCCACCTCTAAGCTATCGTTTGGGGAGTGCAGGGCCATAGTTCAAATGGAGTGCCATATCTGAGTATATCGGCCCTATCTCCCTATCTTCATTCATTCGTCAAGCCCATATCTATCTCATCCGAGCTTTGATGTGATGAAGTGCCCTAGATAGATAAGCTGAAGCTCAGAACACTAATGCTGACAACCTCTATCTAAACTAGAACTATTGGCCTATATGCAGAGCATAGCATATATAGATGTTGGTCAGTTGGCCTCCTCCTATCCCCCTATCTATATCTAGGTGGTGGCTATGCATTCAATAAATGAAATGATGGGATACTACAATCGAGCCCAACTATATGGATCATGGGAGCAAACACCCTCGTAGATAATTGCCTGTATATTATTATGGTTCAGGCTCAGAAAAGAAGGGGCCCACCCACCCACCCCATTCATTGGTTGGAAGGGACCAATAGGAGGAATCATTCGTCTTGATTCTGGACTCATGGATGGGAAATAAGGGATTCACTGATAGGGTTCCACATGAAGCTACTACTATTAGGAGCTAAGCCACTCCTCAATTCAATAATGGCCTTTCCATCAACTAAGTTAGCAACCGGGCCCACCCAAATCTCTTGATGGAACGAGCCCCTATCCCCGGGGTGGGAATACGGGGGGTAATGGAAAGGGCATTGCCATGCATGGTGAGCCAACCATTTCCACCCCGATCTAGTCTTGATCGGTTCCCTTCCATCGTCATCTACGTTGTTATTACCACTAGCATCTTGATTTTGATCTTGGTTCTTTGCCATCCCATCAAAACACAACGATGTGATTGGCTTTTCCTCAGTCCCGCTCCTCTGTGGGGTGATCGAACAGTGGATTTTTCCCGCTCAATCCGCTTAGAGTAGACTAAAGGTCCCATTCCTGGGTCAAGTAGCTCAGGAGTGATGATAGGCTAATCCCATAGAATCAAGACACCTCCTCTTTCACAGGATAATTGAGGAACTATAGTTGGTCGTCGATCGGTATCAACCGTGCCAAGATGGGTGTTCTAGAGAGGAAGTTACTTGAGCCGGTCAAAAGAGATTTTGGTAGTGGGATGGGGAGGAGTATGGACTGGGGAATCAAAATCAGGAGTGGGTTTTCCCTGCAATCACTAGGAGCCGGATCGGACCACTGACTTGGGATCGGTTCTTGGGGTGGAGTAGGAGGGGGTATTGACCGATCACTTGAAAGAGGGAACCTTGCTCCAATTGATGGAGTTCAATGGTTGCTTGAGGTGGTGGAAGAGGAGATGGGCATCAATATGAAGTAGGTTCAGTGATGCAATACAAAAATCACGAACTCACCCCTATGGGCTTATTTCACAACAATGGGTTTAGTTGACCAATTTCACCCAGTTTCACCTATCCTCTTCACAAGGCAAACTCCCTTCTACAAGGCTCAATTTGTGTTTTTGAAATTCCCAAGACCAACAAGGCTTCCAATGGCATTCTCCCACTACTTAGACCCTAACACAATCTAGTCCAATTCTCTCTGGGATCTGCCCCTTCACCCTTTGACCAATTCCACTCTTGACTGTCCAAATGCTAGTAGCCCTCAAAATGAGTCTGTCAGACCATAACTTTCACAAATGGCATGGTATCAGGAAAAAAAAAATAGTTTGGAGTACGCATTCGGCTCTTTGATAACATACTTCAAAATGGGTAAGGGTTGTTTAAGAACAAATGCTTCAAAATCCATGACAATCCTTTTTACAATTAGGCCTGTTTTACAAAGGAAGTACCCATAAAACTTGCTTCCCCTCTAGGATTTTTCCAAACAGTCCTAGATTAGGTCTCCAAACCACCAAATCAATAGGTTTTGGTTCCCTATACTTAGATCTTGACACCAAGAATGAAACCTTTACTCTAGGACTACCTATGCACAAATTCATGAGGGTTTTCTAGAAAACTACTCTCCAAACCTCCTCTCACTGTATCAAAGCCTCCAAAATGTCATTGTGGGTCTACCTAGGCCTCAAAAACCCCTATCCAACATTGAACCTCAATATTTCATCAAAATACTACCCTAAACCACCACTCTCACACACTAATTTCACTCAAACTCAATAGGACAACAACCACAACTCTCTCATTTCACTCTCCCTGCACAAATATTTCATCCTAACATCTTAACATAGTCTAATATCCTCATTCCACCAAGCCACAGGGTACACAATAGGTGGAATGAGTCAAAAATACATTTTCAAAACCCCAAACCCTCAAATTCAGATTTCTCAGATCAGTTTTCACTAAAACGACTGTAACTTTTGATAGACCCAATAAAAATCAATGAGAATAGATTCAAATGAAAGATACTTCATTCCTCTTTCCAAAAAACTAAAATTTATGTCCTTAAAGTCTGTAAAATGGCCATACTATAGTCTGGAACAACAAAATTACAGAGGAAAATCTAAAAAATAGTGCTTTTATTGAGTTTTTTCTTCCAAATGTTCTCCCACCAACCTCCACAAATGTTTACATGTATTTAAAAAGCCTCCTCCAACTCCCTAAACTGAACATAACCAACTTTTGAACTTCCCACACAAAAATGACTTAAACTTTTACAAATTTGCATTTTTCATATGATAACCTTTGCATATTTGAAATATTTTGCAACTTAAATCTCCTAATCACCTAATGACCTCTAATGGACTCATTACATCATCAAATGGTCTATATGCCCTTATTTAATGAAAAATGATACAAAACACCTAAACTCTAACATATGACCTTATTGAACAATTTTGACACAAAATGTACTTGGTGCTCCTGCACCATACAACCGACCTAGAAAAAGGACTCATGTCCCATGAGGTCTTCATGCTTCTTCTCAGCTTTCCTTTCCTTCTACATGCTATACAGACTGAAAACTTCTCCCATGGAATCTCATGCTGCACTCTTGCATTGGGTGGCTTGTTGGCTCTTTGGAATTGTTCATTCTTAGTAAACTATTCTACTCTCTTTTCTCTAACCTTCCTTGCATCTGTAACTGGTCTTCTCCTTGCTTGAATGCCTGCAAAAAAACACCTACCATATATATCATGGCCTAGTTCACTTGTTACCTTTGCTTCATGCTTGTATCTACCCCTTTTCTCTTGCTAAACATTCTCGCTTCCTTTCCCACTTGCCTCTATTCCATGTTTAAGGTCTTCAACTTTTGGAACCCCTGTTCCACCATACTTATCAGACTCATACCTTTCTGTCATCACAGAATATGACTGCCTCTCCCTTCTTTTTGCAACTAGGGGACAAAGCACTATCCCAACCAAGAGTGCACCATCCTTCAATTCTGAATCAATATTTACATCTACTGTCACAACATTATTACGCTTGAAATGACAAATTCCTTCTTCCCAAACATGATCACCTTAGCCTTTTTACTCTTACCTTTGTCTTCTTCCACCAATGGTGTCAAAGTAAACGTATGCCCATCCTTTTCTATGGTGTATGTATTTGCTCTCCCATCATATAATGCATGCTTGTCAAATTGCCATGGTCTCCCAAGCAAAACATGACAACACTCCATAGGTACAACATCACAAAGCACTTTATCTTTATAACCACCAATTTTAAATTCAACCAATGCTTGTTCATTTACCAAAAGAGACTAATCATTATTCAACCAAGATAACCTATATGGAGTTTCATGAGGGACTTTTACTAGCTTCAGTTTGTCTACCATTTCACATGACACCATATTATCAGTAGATCATGAATCTATGACTACATTGCATACCTTATCCTTGCATTTGCATGAAGTTCTGAATAGGGCTCTCATTTGCAATGGTTCCTTCTCTTTAGAGGTCTTAAGTAGGGTCCTTCTCACAATGAGTGCATCACCAACTTCAGGAGCTACATGAACACTAGATGAACCAACACTTTCACATTCATCTTCTTGGACTATTTGAGCCCTCCTTTCACTTCTCCTCTCTCCACCACTTGATGTAGATCCTTGTTTCTCAAGACACTTGAATGCTAGGTGTCCAAACTCATTGCAATTATAACACCTACCTAAAAATATATTTGAACCTTTTCCACCTCCAAATCTGCCTCTTGTGCCCCTCCATCCACCTCTGAAATAAGATTGCTCTTGAACTTTGTTCACCTCTTCTTGACTCTCATTGACTTGTTTTGAATTTGGAAAAGATCCTCTGCTCCTAGAGGTGTTTCCTTTGCCTCTAACTATCTTATCTTGGCTTCTTTTCATTTTTCCTCCACTCTAACTACCATTTGATAACATTCTTCAACACTTCTAGGATTAGCCAAAACCAACTCATCTTGAATATTAAGTCTTAAACCACCAAGATACCTAGCCACTTTTTCAACTTCATTTTCATGATGACCAAACCTCATGCTTAATTTATAAAATTCCTTAGTATATGATTTCACATCCATTTCTTTTTG
The DNA here is from genome assembly GCA_027924645.1 of Cunninghamia lanceolata. NCBI lineage: Eukaryota > Viridiplantae > Streptophyta > Pinopsida > Cupressales > Cupressaceae > Cunninghamia > Cunninghamia lanceolata. The sequence continues at coordinate 3,016,196 of BSBN01000908.1, read as the reverse complement.
TCTTAAACTTTGAAGCTTTTTAAACATTTGAACTTCATAGTCTTTGGGTAAGAACTTACCTTTGATTTTTGCCACCATATTGTCCCATGAAGAAATCTTTGACTTTCCTTGCTTTCTCCTCTCTGATTGTAGATAATCCCACCACAACAAAGCATGACCTTTCAGCTTGGTCTTTGCAATCTTTACTCTCTACTCCTCAGGAACATCATCACACTCAAAGTGGTTATCCATAGCTGCAATCCAATCAAGCAACTCTTCATCATTGAGACTTCCTCCATACTTTTGCACATCTATTTTCACCTTATGTGTGTCCTCTTTTGCTGCCTTCAACAATTTGGCCATTCTCTGATCCTCAGGGTCTAACTCTTCTTCTACATCCTCATATCCTTCATCAACTTCTTCCTCTGACTCACTCTCTTCCACATCTCTTCTTTTGTTTGTCTCCAAGGCTACAATTCTTTCTGTGAGGGGGAAAATAGGTTAATCAAAATGATAACAAAAACCCAAACATCTATGAAATCTGAAGGAGAAAGGGAGATTAAATAAACAAACAAAGATACTTACAATCTCTTTCACCTTGCGTCTTCCGTAGTTCGCCTATCTCTCCTTGACTTTGATGATAATGAAGCCCTCAGAAGCGATTGCTCCCTTGCTTGTTGAAGGTGACAAGAATGAAATGGCTGAGATACTTGTGTGGTTGAAGATGAGCTTCAACACACTAAAAATGAATGCTATGAAGTGCTTTAGGAAGTGGGGGTGCTAAAGGCGCGCTTGTATTCCTGCAGCATAAGTTTGCACAAATGATAGATTATGAATGAAGAAGAAGGTTGTATTTATAGAGAAGGGTGAGGGAAGATCAATGGTTTGAGAAGAAAAGAGAAGATCAACGGAGGAGGATTTTTGAGGAACGTGCAACAAATAGAAGAAAGACATGTGTCATTCGAAAAGCAACTTTGTTGAGTTAACTCCTTTCATGATGAGGATGAGATTTGATTTTCTTAATTTAGAATTTATTTTTCTAATTTAAGAGAAGATTTGTTTTAAAGATGCTTTAAAACTGATTTTGCTTTTGTAACTCAACATTTTGCTTTTGTATGACAAGAGGAATGTATTTTTAGAAGATAAGAATGATTTTTGAAGATAAGAAGGCATAATTAAATAAAAAGATTTTATTTAATTATTTTGTAGATAATTGAGAGGAATAAATAAAATATAAAAATATATTTTATTTTGTGGAGATTTTTGAAGAATAAAATAAAATATAAAAATATATTTTATTTAGTGGATATTTAATATTTGATTTAAATAAAATTTGCATTTTATTTAAATTTTGGAAGAATAAAATACTTTAATTAAATAATAGAAATTATTTAATTATTTAGAAGAATGAAGTAGATGTAGATGAATTTTATTAATTAAACAAGTGTAATTTATTTAATTAAATGAGAAGAAGTGAATCAAATAAATAGATAAAAGTATTTATTTATTGATAGAGGAATATGATGATGAAATAAATATTTAAAATATTTATTTAAGTAGAGTCATGTCAATTTTAGGTGTATACATTTTGCCCCTCTTTGATGCAATGTGTTTTATCACGTTGTTTCAAAGAATAAGAATTTTTGACAGTGATACATGCCCCAGTTTGCCCCTGGTACGAGTTTAACGACAGGATGTCCCCTTGGGGGATTGGACAGGAAGAAGGCAGAAGGCGTGAGATGGACAATCTCACAAAGAAGAAGATGAAAAACGGGTTAGGATGGGGAAAAACAGGATATGGTTCAGAGAAACAGACATGGGAAGTAGCCACAGTTGTCATGCAGTCAGATATGGGTCACTTGCTATATATAGGAGCTGGGTCCACATGTTCTATTCATTTGTACACTTGTCCATAGTTGATTTGTCCTCTGGAGAGCTTAGGAGAGCATGGCAGCCAGACAGATGGATATTCCGTGTGAGGAGCACCAGTTTGAGCAGATCCGACGGTTCGATCGGCTAGCAGAGGCAAGACCCCCGGTATGTGATTCCTCAAAACTTGCTAAAAGTTGATTTTTAGGTGTATTAATGGCTAGGAAAACCAACTAGAACAGATGCGCCGAAACACCCTTTTGGCGCATACGACCTCCAAAATGGCGCATTTGTTGCGCTACGGCGCATTTGAGCTTTAGAGTGGCGCATTTGAATAGTATTGCGCTTTTGATTCCTAAAGTGGTGCTTTTGATGGTTTTGCGCATTTGAGCCAAGAATTGGTGCATCCGTCGCCATATGGTGCATTTGATCTGTAAAGTGGCACATTTGATATTATTGCGCATTTGAGTCCTGAATTGGCGCATTTGCCAGGAAATTGCGCATGTGACATAAGAAGCGGCGCATGTACCAGAATGGCGCATATACGTCAAAGGGTGGCACATTCATGGTGAAGCAGCACATGTGATATGGATCAGCGCATTTACCACCTAGATCGACGCATTTGCACTAGGAAAATCAGTTGACTTAATGAAATTAACCCAATTGGCATCTTAATCGATGCGTCAATTGATTAGTGATCTCTGAGATTGCCAAGAATCTAGTCGAGAGATGATATGCTATTTTGATTAATTTGATATGTTAAGCCAATGATAGGATAGTTTGATTACGTTGAGTAGGTTTGATATGTATATGGATTTCATTAATGGTATGCTTTGCTTGGTTGCAGGAGGATATTCGGGATGTTCTTATGTCACATGAGCAGTTCCCGTTGCCGTTGTTGCGGCAGTATATGTTGACCGAGATAGATCATGAGGCCTTAGGTGCTATGGGTTTGTATTATGTGCTCTTCATGCCTGAGGTTCGTGTGAACTGAGTGATGCTGACTGCCGTGGTGGAGCGTTTCCATAGCAAGGATGGGACATTCCATCTACCGACAGGGGAGATGGTGATCACCTTGGAGGACGTCTATCAGATTCTGTACCTCCCGATTCAGGGAGAGTTGGTTGAGTATGAGTCACAGTGTGACACTGGGCTGGAGGAGTGCAGGCGTGTATTTGATGATCCTGAGCTGGTGGAGCAGGTTATTTCTTGGCAGGACATACATGACTGCTATGACTACTTCCGGGGTATAGTGGCAGGATTGATCGGTGGCGTAGTATGCCCCAATACGAGGTCACATGGCTTCCCGATCGGCTGGGGGAGGGTGTTAGAGAGTATGATCACAGATGGGACCAGGTATGCATGGGGTGTGTGCGTGCTTGCACACCTATACAGAGACATGCACCAGGTGGTGTACCGCAGAGGGGCTAGTTTTTCTGCTGGTGTTTCGCTTCTACAGTCTTAGTTGTGGGAGCATATTGCTATCACACGGTCAGTATGCTTATTTCATAGGCAGAGGGGTGAGCCTTATAGTTGCGGCTACGCAGGTGTGATTTCCTAGCATCGGCTGGGGTAGCTTGAGTATTGGAGGCACGCATTTGATGGCCTGGATGCAGTTGTTTGGTGCCCTTATATAGACTATGAGGTGTGGGATGATGAGGCAGACGAGCTCCCGTATTGCTTCCAGATGAGATGGCTTATTGGCAGGACTCGATTCATTCTGGAGAGACAGATTGTCAGCAGAGTGCAGAGACAGTTTGGCTGAGTACAGGGCAGACCGCAGGGGGAGGCACGCTTTGCAAGGACACACGCAGAGAGGTATAGGTGGGGTCCTATGGCATCCTATGGGGAGGCCCTGGCAGATTTTCAGTAGATTCTAAATGCAGCTTGGCCTATGAGGAGAGACATAATGGATGCTGGCATGACGCCAAACTATGAGGAGTGGTTCGCGGCACACCCCTTTCCCAGATACTCAGGGCCAGGAGAGTTGGCTCCTCGTATTGACGAGGAGGATTCAAATGAGGAGGGTGCAGCTGGTAGGAGGGGAGGACGGAGGAGGGGGAGAGGAGACGGTGGAGGAGGAGGAGATGGTGGAGGAGGCAGTGGTAGGCCTAGACAGAGGAGGAGGGCTGTGGAGGGACCTTCAGGTCATCAGGCAGTCGTACAACCATAGGCTATAGAACAGGTGCAAGCGTAAGTTGTGGCACCACAGGGACCGATGCCACCGCCACAGCAGGTGGCACAGCCGTAGGGACAACCACAGGTACAGCCGCAGGTAGTAGTGTAGTAGGTTGCACCAGGATAGGGACCAGGAGTACGGGCCCCTCAGCCTGATTTTTAGCAGCAGGCTATGGTGGCATTACAGAGTTAGATGAGATAGTTGAGGGCTCATTTGAGAGTGACAGAGTCACAGAGAGAGTCATATGCAGCTCGGTTATTAGAGTTGACTCGTAAGAGAGATGCAGCCTTAGCTAGCATGTGGGCTATGAGAGCAGAGAGAGACACAGCTGTGATGGCAATGGGCACAGATGGGACATCCAATTTTTTGGTGTCACAGGTGCATCAGGCACAGGCACAGGTGGCTCAAGTGCAGAGTGAGCTTACTTGAGCCCAGGCGCAGGCTCAGTATTACAGGGGGTTATATCACGGAGCTGTTTCAGTAGAGCACTGAGCACCTAGCTTCAGGAGCCAGTCAGAGGCAGCTCAGAGAGTAGGAGGGTCTCAGTCTGTGGGCTCAGTGAGGGGCCCACCACCGACAGGGGAGATAGAGGAGTGGCCAGCGTAGGGAGCAGTATTCCCCGGTAGTAGGGTTAGACAAACCCGAACATTTATACTAGTTTTGATTGTATTGTAGCACATTTTTGATGGATGGCTGAGATAGCCGATATATGTACTTATTTTGTTTTGAGACTTGTATCACCATTTGTTGTATACATTTATGACATGACTCTGAGATTGGACAAAGATTTTGATATGTTGTATATTTGGACATGTTTTTGATGATTATATGATGATGCACCTATTTGATGGTCTATATGTGCGATGCTTTGATGTTTATATGTTATGGATGCACGTTATCTTATGATGTTTTATATGTGATGAATACTAGATGGATGTTTAGAATGATTTTGATTTATGCAAATGCTAATGTGTATGGATATGATTATGCAGTTCTATATGCTTTTGTTTATGTTTTTGATTCTTTTGATATAATATATGGATGCATATGTATATGGATGATCTAAAAAAATGTATGGAAAATGATCTAATGCTCTTATTATGTATGCAAAATGATTTAATCATGTGAAAGACTATCTCATGTGATGTGATATGTAACTTATATGCTATGTTTTTGATATGTCCAAATGTACTCAATCGACACAGAGATGATATAGATAGGTGGAAGAGAAGAAAATGAAGAAATATCAGCTTTCTTTTGATATGCTGCAGGATTGTGTTATTGTATGGATGATATGGATTTGCTGGATATGAGATGGATACGGACGTGCATTTGTCATCTTGAAAATTTTGTAAGGCTTTTGCTTTCATCATTGGGCACTTTTTGGTATTTTTCTCTTTTTGAAATGTTGTAAGAAAATACAAGCATCTAGGTATAATTAGACCGAGATGACCTGAGTATTGCTTACATGAATTTTGATATAGCAAGTTGATACAAGCATCTAGTCAAACTTGAATCTAGATGACCTGAGTACTTCTTACATTTCAACAGACAAGGATTGCCCCTTTTCATGTTTAGACCTCGGAGTCCTCGATGATCTTTTGCTGATCATGTCATTAGACAAAAGTCGTCACATTACTAAAGTTTAATCCACAAACAGCAGACAAAGAAAAATTATGCCTCCATCATAGCATCTCTAGCTTTTGGCATCCTTGAGTAGCATAGGAAGGCATAATGACAAAAATTTACGACCCTGTAATATAACCTGTTGACAAAACTTCTTTGCATTAGATGTGTCTTTTTGCCATAATTGATATAGAATTGGTTTTGAGATGTTTTGACATGGTACTCTGCTTTGTTTTTGTTTTGGATAGGTTGATGTTTTGCATCAAGAATTTCTGTTTAGGAAAGCTTGTTTTTGCTGTGCTTTCTTGTCTAGTGAAAGATATCACAATCCTTTATTGGTACCCTCTTAGAACGATGGCATTCAAGAATCCAAATCCGTAAGTAGGTCAAAGAGTTACCCCTAGTTTAGACAAAGATCAACTTATTATGGGTGAGACGACAACAGACATGGAGAGACTGACCCTAAGGGACTAACCTAGTGCCTCGAGGGCTCATTGCTAAATGGCCTTGCCTACGTGACGACGCAGAGGCAACGTAGTTCAGGGTGAACCCTGATGGACCTAAGACCTAGGTGATGGCGAAGATGCAGAAATGGTGCGGACTCGGATAGATAGAAGGACTAGACACAGGACTGACGGAATAGTGGAGCCTCAGGGGTGTATTTGAGAATGGCCTTGCCTACGTGATAACTCAGAGGCGACGTAGTTCGACAACGGTTCAAAGGACTAGTTCAAGATGAACGATATGGAAGACACAAGAGACATGAAGTCAAAACGGATGGAGGAAGTGGTTTGTCACAGAATAGCACCTGTTTACCAAGTTTTCACCACTTGCTTTTATTTGCACAGAAGCTAAGAGTACACATGATGCCTGCTTGCCAGGTTTTCACCATGGTACCTATCCTAGGTGCCTGTTTGCCAGGTTTTCACCAGAGGATGATTTTTTTTGTTACTTTTCTATTTTTTTATTTTTTTTGTTCTGTTTTTGATCATTTTTTTTTTTAAAAAAAAAAAATTTCTAGGATTCCCTTACATTGGGGTTTTCAGGTATAGAACTTGTAAAGATGCATGCTATTGATAGGATCATCGAATAGTTCACCTTCAGATGTGGCCAGTTGATATGCCCCCGATCCGTAAGCTACAATGATGACATAGGGACCTAACCAATTGGGTTCAAATTTTCCTTTCTTCTCTCAGTCTTGCTGATTTCTGGGATTTTCTCTTAGGACTAGGTCACCCACTTGGAATACTCGGGGCTTTACTTTGTGATTGTAGCTTCTGGACATCCGCTGCTGATATGCTTTCAGGTGGTTAAAGGCCTGTTGCCTTCTCTCTTCAAGCAGATCTAGTTCTTGGAGTCTGGTTACTCTGTATTCTTCATCTGATATGAGGCCTTTTAGTGAAACTCTCAAGGATGGGATCTTGACTTCAATGGGCAATATTGCTTCAGATCCATAAACTAGGGAGTATGGTGTTACACTTATGGGTGTGCGGATGCTTGTGCGGTAGGCCCACAGCGCAGGATTTAGTTAGACATGCCAATCACGGCCAGCATCATTGACAGTCTTCTTTAGGATTTTCATAATGGTTTTATTTGATGCCTCAGCTTGGCTGTTACCTTGTGGGTAGTAGGGGGTTGAAAAGTGGTGCTGGATATGGAATTTATCGCATAGTTCCCTGACATCTAGATTTTTGAAGGGTCATCCATTATCAGTGATGATGGACAAAGGGACACCATAACAACAAATGATATAGTTCAGGATGAAAGAGACAATCTGTTTGCCTATGATGTTGGCTAAGGGCACAGCTTCAATCCACTTTGTGAAGTACTCTGTGGCAGTGATAATGAATTTATGGCCGCTTGAGGAAGGAGGGTGGATCTTGCCCACTAAGTCGAGTCCCCACTGACAGAAAGGCCAAGGAGTTGTTAACAGTTGTAACTCCTGTGCTGGTGCATGTATCAGGTTCCCATGGATTTGGCACTTCTTGCACTTTTTCACAAAATGATAGGAATCGTGTTCCATTATTGTCTAGTAGTATTCCATGCATATGAGTTTCTTGGCTAGGGTAGGGCCACTATAGTGGGTCCCACATATTCCATCATGTATTTCACTCAGGGCGGTTTGATATTCCTCTCTATCTAGACACCTAAGGAGAGTACCATCGAGACCTCGGCGATAAAGGGTATTGGCGATAATGGCATACTGGGATGCCTGCCGGATGAAGGTTCTTTTTTGGTTACTGGAGACGTCTGGTGGGAGGGTATTCTCTTTTAGATAGGCAAATATTTTATCATAGAGTGGGGAATCGGCTCCAACAATGTGGCAAATGATATGGGACTCTGGGGTGTCATAAGCAGGATAGGACACTGGCTCTACTAAGAACTCATATCGTGTTTGATTACCTGGAATGTTGAGGAGAGATGTGATCGTGGCCATTGCGTCTGCAACTTTGTTCTCAATCCTTGGTATCTGTTCAGAAGATATCTTGACGAAATATAACTTGAAGTCATCTACCATTCGTTTGTAAGGAATCAGTTTCTCATCTTTCGTTTGGTAGTCATCATTTACTTGGTTGATGACTAGCTGTGAGTCACCATAAACTTGAAGTTTCTTGATGTTCCACTCAACTGCCAGCTTGATACCGATGACCAAGGCCTCATATTCCGCTACGTTGTTAGTGCAGGGGAACATTAACCTGTATGACTTTGGAATAGTGTCGCCATTAGGTGTGATCAATAAGACACCTGCCCCCAATCCATGTTGAGTGTATGAGCCATCGAAGTACATTTTCCAATTTGTTGTGTTGACGTGGAAGATAGATTCATCTAGAAATTCAAAGCTCAGGGGGTTGTCATCTGTTAAAGGTGCATCTGCTAGTTGATCTGCAAACACTTGTCCTTTTATCACTTTTTTGTCCACATATTCGATATCAAACTTGTTGAGAAGCATGACCCATTTTGATAATCTACCTGTTAAGGCAGCCTTGTTGAGTAGGTATTTCAGTGGATCAATCTTTGCTATTAGTTTAACAGAGTGTGACAGCATGTAATGTCTCCATTTTTGTGAGGCGAAGACTACAGCTATACATGCTCTTTTGATTGGTGTGTATTGCAATTCGCACCCAACGAGTGTTCAACTGATATAGTAGATTGTCTGTTCTTTCCCATCATAGTTTTGTTGTGCAAGGAGAGCTCCCAGAGCTGTTGGTGTAGCTGAGATGTATAGTAGCAATGGTTTGCCCTGAATTGGTGGCATTAATACCGGTGGCTTCATTAGATACTCCTTTAGTTGTTGAAATGCCTGCTCACATGACTCATTCTGTCTGAAGGGGACATTCTTGTGTAGAAAGTGGGAGAATGGGTGGCCCTTGTCTCCCAGTTGGGAAATGAACCTTCTAATAGACTATAGTTTTCCCTATAGGGACCTTAGCTGGGTCAGATTTTTAGGAGGTGGCATTTCCATGATGGCCTTCACCTTAGTAGGATCAACTTCGATACCATTTGCAGACACTATGTATCCCAGTAGTTTGCCTGACGTAACTCTGAATACACACTTCTTTGGATTAAGGCACACATTGAACTATTCCAGTCTGTTGAAGATCTTGTCTAGTACTGCTAGATGCCCTTCTCTTGTGAGAGACTTTGCCAAAATGTCATCGACATAGTCTTCCATTATAGTGTGCATCATATCATGGAAGATTGTTGTCATAGCTCTCTGGTATGTTGCCCCAGAGTTTTTCAGACCAAATGGCATGACGCACCAACAGTAAGTGCCCCAAGGACATGTAAATGCCATTTTGTGTTGGTCTTCAGGTGTGATCTTTATCTGGTTGTATCCTGAGAAACCATCCATGAGTGGTAGCATAGTGTGTCCCGCTGTAAGATCGACAATCATGTCTATGTTGGGCAGGGGGAAGTCATCTTTGGGACAAGCTTTGTTCAGGTCCCTGAAATCATTACAAATTCTAACCCTGCCATCTGGTTTTTCCACTGGTATTATATTCGAAACCCATTCAGGATAGTCTATAGGCCTGATAAATCTAACATCTAATAGTTTCTTTAGTTCCTCTTTAACCATGAGGGCCACATGCAGGTGTATCTTTCTGAGCTTTTGTTTGACTAGTTTAGCTCTTGGAGCTAGAGATAAATGATGCATGATAAGATTCGGATCTAGCCCTGGCATGTCAGCGTATGTCCAAGCAAAATTGATTTGCTTTCTCTTGAAGAAATTCATAAATGCTAGCTTTTCATGTTTTGTTAGAGCTTTTGCCATGTGGACCATTCTGGGCTCATCCCCTGTGCTGACGTTGATTGGTTCTTCCGGTTCTATTAGGATTGATGATCTCTCCTGATGTGTAAGATTGGGTAGAGGGTCAAGCCTTCCATCCTTTGGCACCTCAGGGAGGTTTTCACCGTTGGATACGTCTTTATTTTTACTATTTTGATGATCTAACACTGCCGCAGAGCGGTTTTCACCATTAGATCATTCTTTTATCTTGATATTTTTATGACTGAAAGGCTTGGCACTCTCTCCAAAATAGGCCTTCTCGTTGAGTTCAATAGCATAGCCAGCTCTGTGGTCTCCTGCGGGTATGTGATCTCTAAGCTCAAGATAGTCTATAATGGCTTCATCATTCTCAAAGGTATCAAGCTCAGGGGTAGTGCCTTCTAGGTCCCAGTCGATGAGTTCAGGGTGCACCAAAGGTATGGGATCATTAGGTTGGTCTGTTTCAACAGTTTTGGTGGTTAGGACAAAATTATTAAAGAAATGGACAAAGTCTGCGATGGTACTCTCTATTACTGGATCCGTCAAGGGACGTATCATTCTTTCCTCGCGATTGTCACTATTGTTGCTATGCGGGTCAGACTCTAGCGGTCTATCCCTTGGACCTTGTCTCTCATTTGTAGGGGTTGGGTCATACTCGTGGACAACATCGATATCCTTTTCATCACAAGATAGCTCAGAGAGGCTATCCCACTCGTATTCATTAGAATCTATTTCACTACCCAGTTGCATTCGCTGAATTTGTTCAACCAGATTGCTAGTAGAGGCTTCTGGTTGTTTTCCTTTATTTTTGTTTGCTCGGTTGTTTCTCGGTGCTCCAGTATATCCTAGCCCTGTAGTGTCTCGAGCTGTCAGGGTATGAGGTTGAATGGGTTCAGTTATGCCATCCTTTCTTGAACCAAGTGGACCGTGTCCTTCGTACCCCATTCTCTGTAGCATTTGAAAACCTTGACCGTACTGTTATGTTGGTATGGTGGAATGGTCATGTTGTGTTGAGGAACTAGCTTCATCCTTGTATAGCCACTGTAGGATATCTTTTTCATCACTTTCATCTTCTAGGCTTCCCCATTTCACAAATGGTCCTTTGGTAGGCTTCTCTGCTATGGGTGTTTTTAAGATAGGCCTCCCATAGGATCTAGAAGATAGAGGTAGTTGTGCCAAACAGAGGGATTGAGAGATTGTATACTCACCCAAGCCCTTGTCTTTGAGTTGGAGTTTTGGTTGAGGCGCACACAAAGAGGAAGCAAGTGTAGCTAGATCAACATGAGAGGAGGATGAAGCAGAGGCACGGTTGTTGGCGATTACAACTTCTGGTTTGGGCTAAATGGAGTTGCAGTATTGATAGGGGTTAGGATCACCTTGGATGGTGATCTCTTGTCCTTCATGTGGGAACTTGACACATTGATGGTATGAAGAAGGTACTACTTTCAAAGCGTGTATCCATGGTCACCCAAGGAGAATGTTGTATGCTAGCTCCATGTCAAGGACCTGACAAGCCACATCTTTCACTACGGGGCCCACTCTGATTAGTAGGGTAACAATTCCTTTGGACATCCTTTCTTCCTCATCATAGGCTTTTATGGTGAATTTTCTTTTCGGATCTATAGCCTTCTCTGAAAACCCCAATGTAAGGATTAGCTTCAATGTGCAGATATTCAAACTAGCCCCTCCATCAATTAGGACTCTTTTGATCTTGTGCTTGTGTATGAAAGCTTCAATATGAAGGGAGGCATTATGGGGTTGAGTGATAGACATATCATCCTTCTCAGTGAATGATAGGGAGTGCAATGAGGTGATATGACTGACCATAGTTTGGAATTGCTCTTCAGCTAGATTCGTGGGAATGGAGGCTTCTACTAAGGCTTTGTCAAGTATGGACCTATGAGAAGGAGACAGACGCAGAAGTTCCAACATGGAGATGTGTGCAGGTGTTTTGTGGAGTTGATCCACAATACTGTATTGACTAGATGGAGGAGCGGAAGCTCCTCTAAGGGTGACCCTATTACTACAGGTAGTAACATTGCAATCCGGATCCTTGTTGATAGTGATCACATTGATGTGTGAATCACCTTCTAAGGAAGCCGACATTTGTGTAGTTTGCATTGTTAGAGCCACTTTTGTTTCTGTTGGAAGGTCCTCCCTGCTCGTAGTTAGGAAGAGGATCCTTGAATGCCTAATGATCATTGTTGGAGGTATGTCCGTGAGATTGTCCGTTAACAGATATTTTGTTTTGCTCTATTAAGTCTTGGATTATATGCTTGAGTGCAATACAATCATTTGTCTTGTGCCCCTTGTTTCGATGGTATTTGCAGAAGTCATTGTCATTCCACCAACGGGGTTTGACCTTTGGTTCGTACTCTCGTGCTGAGGGAAGAGTTATGAGATTGTTGGTGATTAGCTTCCGTGGGGTAGTTTCTAGTGACTCATCCAAAGGTGTGAACTTTCTCCTAGGCCGAAAGTTGGTAAACCTAGATTCGGTATTTCTTGGTTTGCTTTGTGGGGGGCTATTTTGAGGTGTTGATAGGTTGAAAATTAGTTGCTCAGGTGCCACATTCTTGGCATCCACCACCCTATCATTCACAACATTCTTGTTTTTCATCCAGAATCTAGCTTTGTCATTGTTGGTGTTGGTACTAGGAGTGTCTTTATAGAGATTGATTTGACCTTTCGCGATTAGAGCTTTTTCTATGATGAGGCCCATCTCAATGACCTTGCTAAAAGAAGTAGGACATTGGATTTGGATTTGGTAGCTTAGGTCTGTTTGTAAGTTGTGCACGAACATCTCTAGCATATGTTTTTCCAGCATTTGGTGTGGGCACTTACTTGCCAGTTGTCTCCATCTCTGTAAAAAGGTGGTGAAAGATTCTCCTCCTTTCTGTTTGGTGTTACAAAGATCCAATATTGAGATGTCGTGTTCAATATTGTAGGAGAAGTGGGTAACAAATTTGTCTACAAGCTCATTGAAAGTTTTAATGCCAGGTGGTAGTCTAGAAAAACACTCCATGGCCTGTCCTCCTAAGCTTCGTGGGAAGAGTCGCATAAGGTAGGTGTCATTATGTGTGACCTCGAGACAAGCAGCATTGAATTCCCTGATGTGATCCCTTGGGTCACCCTTTCCTCGATATTTATCGAATTTAGGTACCTTAAACTTTGAGGGGAAAGGTATCATGACCAAGGCCCTATCAAAAGGATATGGTGAAATATCCTCTAGGGTGTAATGTTTAGTCGATGCTCCCATTTTCATGTCTAAAATTTATTATTGGAGAGCTTCATATTTTTGGTTCATTAGACTTAGGGCATCCAAGGAATCAATTATTGCTTTGCTCTTATCCGCGGGTATTTCATCATGTCTACTTCCTTCAGAGATTCTCTCTTCGTCAGTTTCTTTGAGAGCCTCCACGTCATAATCCTTAGGGAGTTTGACTCCTAGACTTGCTAGATGTAAAAATAATTTTGTTGGGTCTTGGGCAAGCACTTTTTCTAGTAGGCATTGGAATTTTGGATTATGCTGCATTTGAAGGATCTCTTCCATGGAAATTTCTTCGTCACTTTCATGACCATTGGGAACACTTTTCTCTGCCATTTCTAACTGTTTTTGTTTTTGTAATCTTGTTAAGACCATACAAGGTAGTAAAGAGATGGGATGAAGTGAGATTTTGAGCAAGGTGCTAGAATGAAACAAGGTTTTAGCAAGGTTCTTCTTAGATCTAGGTGGTGTCAAACAAAGTGGGGTATACAAAAGTGATAGTCTAAGTAAGGATGTTAGAAATCCGTATACTTGATGTTGACTAGTCTTGCCCAACCCCCTAGTGGAGTTCTGAAAGGATAAGTAACCCTTGATATTGGAGCCTCACTAGGTTTTGCTTGAGGTTTTGATTTTGATCAAGAATAATTTGGCTATAACCTTGTTGGAAATTTGGAAGAAAATTTGGCGAGGTTTTGGATGAACAAGGAGATATGGTGTGAAAAAGAAGGAGAAATGGTTGATTTGGAAGGTCTTAATCAGATTTTTGAAAACTGAACAGATTTGAAAAGGTTTTAAAAAATGTTGAAAAATTTTTCTCTTGGAAGATACCGGTTTACTCTCTGGTTTAGATGCGCAAAAGTTTATGTGCCACAATAGAATGCAAATGCACCAAAAGTCAGGTTAAATGCGCAATACTGGCAAGGTTTCACATGTGCCACAACAGAGATCAGATGCACAGGAAGTCGAATCAGATGCGCCACAGGTCGTGGCAAATGCGCAACTCTGGTTTTTGTTCAAATGCATTGCGAAATTTATCAAATGTGCAAAAAGTCATAGCAAATGTGCTGCTAGTTGAGGCAAATGCACAATTCTGGTCTTTTGTTTGTTTTCTCAAAATTTTGGAAAATTTTGGATCATTTTCAGGATTTTTCAGTTTTTGGTTTGAAAAACTTGGTGTTTATGAATGTTCTGATGTTCAATTATGGTAAAAGCACAGCAAACACATAGAAGTTTTCCATGATTTTTATCTTTTTTATATTTTTTTATGTTTTTGGACTATTTTGACTCAGACAAGTACACCCTATGTTAGATGGAACAATATTCGTTGAATCCTTTGGCTGTGCAAACTCAAAGCATGTAGCTTCAGGATCTAGTAGCACCGGCTCCTCTCCACAGCACTCACTTCTCACGCATACCAGATCCAGGTTTCCTTAGGCTCGTACCCCCACCAAACCTTAGGATTGTCCCTGCTACCTCTACTAAGAGCCACAAGAATCAAGGCCGCTTCAAGAGCTCCACCCTTTGCATCAACAAATAGGGGTTTTTGGCTTGCTACACAATTAGTTCTTAGTCAGGGCAACCGTTCGAGTGGTTACACGTGCGGTGACACTACTCTCCATTATGGAGTCTCCCAACCTCAAAGGGTTACGCCTTAGAAGGTTTTGGGGGAGGTTGGCCGTCAGTGTAACACAACAACACTCATTGCTTGAGGTTTTCACCTCAAGCACAATTTATTTTAAGTGGCTTGGTAGGGCTTGGCTTTAGCCTATTACCACTCAGGGTCGTTCCCACTTGGAGAAGCGTGCATCCAAGGGTAGGCCCCCCTAAAGGTTTGTCAAATAGAATGACAAGTCTGGCACTTTGATCACCCAGTTAAGGGGAGAGCATAAGCCTATTGTCATTCGCAAGCACAGAATACACTTGTTAATCCAACCTAGTTAAAAGTAGAAAAACTAAATGAGCTACTCTACTTGTGCACTCACACGATTGTTAACTTGGAAGTGTTTAGAGCATAGCAATATTCATTTTCCCATTGGTTAACTTGGAAGTGATTAAGACATAGCAATGTTCATTTTCCCGTTTGTAAAGATAGCAGTGGTCTAACTAGGAAAATAAATCAACAATGCAAAGATAGCAATGGGTCCAATTACTTTCTTCCTAGTTATGAACTATGTGAAGTTTGTATGAAATGCACTTGTTTACTTCTCCCCTAATTAGTCTAAATGAACTAGGCAAAGCATCTAAATGACCTAATCCAGCTACTAACCCTGTAAAACAACTGTTAGATCCAACGCACAAAATTAGAAACCCTAAAAATAGAAAGCAGAATCAAATGCGCCGCACTGCAGTCTGAATGCACAGAAACATGACTCACATGCGGTGTTTTTACATATGCACAATAACAGAAGGTAAATGGGCCATAAAAATAGGTATATGCACAATATTTACGGATGTGGCATTTTACAGAGTAAATGCACCGAAAAATAGGGTATATGCGCAACTAGAATGCAGGCGCCGAAACAGGGGTTGGATGCACCATTGTGGAGGTCAGATGCGCCAAAAGGTCAGATGTGCCGAAAGGTCAGATGTGCCGAAGCTGAAGGTATATGCGTCATCTGAGAGGTTAGATGCGCCAGAGTTTCACATGTGTTGATTTGGAAGGTAAATGCGTCACTTGGGAGGTCAGCTGCACTGAAAGGCTCTGTCAGAACTCTGTACCTGCACCTGTACAGATCTGTCACTTAAAAATACTCAGTTTTTTGATTAGTAAGAGGGGCAGGGGCCCCACGGTGGGTGCCAAAATGTGGGGGAAAATAGGTTAATCAAAATGATAACAAAAACCCAAACATCTATGAAATCTGAAGGAGAAAGGGAGATTAAATAAACAAACAAAGATACTTACAACCTCTTTCACCTTACGTCTTCCATAGTTCACCTATCTCTCCTTGACCTTGATGATAATGAAGCCCTCAGAAGCAATTGCTCCCTTGCTTGTTGAAGGTGACAAGAAT